>SJYV01040610.1:858110-960636 GCA_006410875.1 Neotragus pygmaeus | reverse complement strand
GATGGCAGCCCACCAGGCTCCCCTGTCCCTGGGATTCTCCAGGCAAGAACACTGGAGTGGGTTGCCATTTCCTTCTCCAATGCATGAAAGTGAAAGGTGAAAGTGAAGTCGCTCAGTTGTGTCTGACTCCTAGCGACCCCATGGACTGCAGCCTACCAGGCTCCTCTGTCCATGGGATTTTCTAGGCAAGAGTACTGGAGTGGGTTGCCATTGCCTTCTCCACATCCATACATGACTACTAGAAAAACCACAGCTTTGACTAGATGGACCTTTGCTGGCAAAGTTATGTCTCTACTTAATATGCTATCTAGATTGGTCATAGCTTTTCTTCCAAGGAGTAAGCGTCTTTTAATTTCAAGGCTGCAATCACCATTTTGGAGCCCCCCAAAATAAAGTCTGTCCTGTTTCCATTGTTTCCCCATCTATTTGCTATGAAGTGATAGGACCAGATGCCATGATCTTTAATTTTTGAATGTTGAGTTTTAAGTCAACTTTTTCACTCTCTTCTTTCACCTTCATCAAGAGGCTCTTTAGTTACTCTTCACTTTCTGCCATAAGGGTGGTGTCATCTGTGTATCTAAGGTTATTGATATTTCCCCCGGCAATCTTGATTCCAGCTTGTGCTTCATCTAGCTCAGCGTTTCTCATGATGTACTCTGCATATAAGTTAAATAAGCAGGGTGACAGTGTACAGTCTTGACGTACTCCTTTCCCAATTTGGAACCAGTCTATTGTTCCATGTCCAGTGCTAACTGTTGTTTCTTCCTCTACACACAGATTTCTCAGGAGGCAGGTAAGGTTGTCTGGTATTCCCATCTCTTGATAATTTTCCACAGTTGGTTGTGATCCACACAGTCAAAGGCTTTGGCATGGTCAATAATGCAGAAGTAGATGCTTTTCTGGAACTCTCTTGCTTTTTCTATGATCCAACAGATGTTGGTAGTTTGATTTCTCATTCCTCTGCCTTTTTTAAATCCACCATGAACATCTGGAAGTTTGCGCTTCATGTACTGTTGTTGAATCCTGGTTAGGAACATTTTGATCATTACTTTGCTAGCATGTGAGATGAGTGCAATTGTGCAGTTGTTTGAACATTTGGGCATTGCCTTTCTTTGCGATTGGAATAAAAACTGATCTTTTCCAGTCCAGTGGCCATTGCTGAGTTTTTCAAATTTGCTGGCATATTGAGTGCAGCACTTTCACACATCTTTTAGGATTTGAAATAGCTCAACTGGAATTCCATCACCTCCACTAGTTTTGTTCATTATAGTGATGCTTCCTAAGCTCCAGTTGACTTCACATTCCAGGATGTCTGGTTGTAGGTGAGTGATCACACCATCGTGGTTATCTGGGTCATGAAGATCTTTTTTGTATAGTTCTTCTGTGTATTCTTGCCACCTCTTCTTAATATCTTCTGCTTCTGTTGGGTCCATACAATTTCTGTCCTTTATCGAGCCCATCTTTGCATGAAATATTCCCTTGATATCTCTAATTTTCTTGAAGAGATCTCTAGTCTTTCCCATACTGTTGTTTTCCTCTATTTCTTTGCATTGATTGCTGAGGAAGGCTTTATCTCTCCTTGCTCTTCTTTGGAACTCTGCATTCAGATGAGTATATATTTCCTTTTCTCCTTTGCCTTTAGCTTCTCTTCTTTTCTCAGCTGTTTGTAAGGCCTCCTCAGACAACAATTTTGTCTTTTTGCATTTATTTTTCTTGGGGATGGTCTTGATCACCACCTCCTGTACAATGTTACAAACCTCCATCCATATTTCTTTAGGCACTCTATAAGATTATTTGTCACTTCCACTGTATAATCATTAGGGATTTGATTTAGGTCATACCTGAATGATCTAGTGGTTTTCTCTACTTTTCTTCAATTTAAGTCTGAATTTGGCAATAAGGTGTTCATTATCTGAGCCACAGTCAGTTCTTGGCCTTGTTTTTGCTGACTGTACAGAACTTATCCATCTTTGGTTTCAAAGAATATAACCAATCTGATTTCGTTATTGACCATCTGGTGATGTCCATGTGTAAAATCTTCTCTTGTGTTATTGGAAGCAAGTGTTTGCTATGAACAGTGCATTCTCCTGGAAAAACTGTTATTCTTTGCCCTGCCTCATCTTGTACTCCAAGGCCAGACTTGCCTGTTACTCCAGGTATCTCTTGACTTCCTACCTTTGCATTCCAATCCCCTATGATGAAAAGGACACCTTTTTTTGGTGTTAGTTCTAGAAGGTCTTGCAGGTCTTCAAAGAACCATTCAACTTCAGCTTCTTCAGCATTACTGGTTGGGGCATAGGCTTGGATTACTGGGATATTGAATGGTTTTCCTTGGAAATGAACAGAGATCATTCTGTCATTTTTGAGATTGCACCCAAGTACTGCATTTCAGGCTCTTTTGTTGACTATGAGGGCTACTCCATTTCTTCTAAGGGATTCTTGCCCACAGTAGTAGATATAGTGGTCATCTGAATTAAATTTGCCCATTCCTGTCCATTTTAGTTCACTGATTTCTAAAATGTCGATGTTCACTCTTGCCATCTCCTTTTTGACCACTTCCAATTTCCCTTAATTCATGGACCGAACATTCCCAGTTCTTATGCAATATTCCTTACAGTATCGGACTTTACATCCATCACCAGGCATATCCACAACTGGGCATTGTTTTTGCTTTGGCTGCATCTCTTCATTCTTTCTGGAGTTATTTCTCCACTGATTTCCAGTAGCATATTGGGCACCTACCAACCTGGGGAGTTCATCTTTCAGTGTCATATCTTTTTGTCTTATCACACTGTTCATGGGGCTCTCAAGCATGAATATTGAAGTGGTTTGCCAAGGAGTACCATATAACAGTGTAATAATCACACTGGGAGAACATCAATTCAGAGTACTTTAGTGGGACCACTGACTTTTTCTCACTTTTCACCCCAACAACCTAGTGGCAGCAGTAAGGATTCCAGAGAGCAATCTCAGAACATTCAAAGAATCAAAGTCCTGGGGGAAAAAAAAAAAAGGGCCCAAGGGCTCCAGGGAAGTGGGTCTGCTCCTCAGAGCCTTCTCAGTGTGGTTCACCTTCCAGACCCTCTGCTCTGAGCACCTCAGGGTGATCTACCTGCTTCAACTTTCTGCCATTACCATCTGTGGACACTCCTCAAGCTTGACTCCCTACACTTGCCCTCTTTCCAAAATTTTTAAGCCTTACTTTTCCTCTAAAATATTTAAAATCTTTTTTGAAGTTTGCCTAGGAGTTGGTGCTTCCAAGAATACTAAGAAAAAGTGAAAGCTTCCCTGCCAAGTCCAACCACAATTTTAGCATTCTATAGGAAGACAAGGAGGGATTAGAGATCTAGGGGAAAACAGGCATCTACATTTCAGAGGAACACTCCATTCCAGTGACTCTCCTAAATATCAGGGCCGCTGGAGAGCAAGAAGGAAGAGTGAAAGGGTAAAGTAGAGACTAGGCTTCTTCCACGAGGGACCTCAGGAATATTACAGGAGAAATCTATTGGAGAATCAGCTTCCCGTCTTATTTTCCTCCATTTTGCTACTATAATATCACCACTTAAGTGGATAGTAAACAGAGAAGTCAACGGTTCCTAAATTTCTACCATTGTCCAGGCACTGGGGCTTTTACAAATGAGGAAACTGAGCCTCAAGGAGGTTAAGTTAGAAACAAAGAGAAGCAAGAAGAGGATGAAGCTCTTAGCAGGAATGAAGCCAAGAAGAGCAAGTTGGAGGACAGAAGGAAGCCCCGGAGAATGTCAGCTGGGAAGGGGAAATGGCTCTCTGTTTCCTGTCTGCCATTCCCTACCCCTGCTTACAATGGGGCTACCATTCCAAAGACCATTCCTACATATGGAATAAAACTAAGGCGTGCATCTGTTGATGGAGCTGTATTCTGATTTGGCATCATGTTTATGCCACCATGATATGTTTCGGTTTCTATCAAAAGAGGCTCAGAAAAAATTACTTACAGTTGAATGCTTCTATCCAGGCATTCGTCCTTCCCTCCCTGCTCATCCTGCACTGTCAAACTGAATTTTGTTCCAAGATCCCACTTAAGTCTGCAGTTTTTAATTCTGCAAACAATTTGTGGTTTAAACATGAATTCAACTATTTTCAAAATGGATCATGTATGTCTTACCTTCAGTTGTTCTTATGTAAATAGGACTTTTTTTTCAACCTGGGACATAACCAAACTCTAAATTTCATTTCTTTCCCTTTAGCTGGTTATATCAGTTTAAGATTTTAAGCTAATTTGTTTTAAAGCCTTCTAATAAAGTGAAGGTATAGGTCTCTCCCCTAGGAGAGTCTTTCCTAATCTCTAGGAAAGTTATCTTTCCTATGATAATTTAGAGCTTTCTCATCTTATTTTGGGGCTTCTCAAGTGGCATTAGTGGTAAAGAACCCACTTACCAATGCAGGAGAGCTAAGAGACAGTTCAATTCCTAGATGGGGAAGATCCCCTGGAGAAGGTCATGGCAACCCAGTCCAGTATTCTTGTCTGCAGAATTCCATGGACAGAGGAGCCTGGAGGGCTACAGTCCACAGGGTCACAAAGAGTCAGACACGACTGAAGTGACTTAGCCTAGCATAGCATCTTATTTTAATAAATCATTTAGCATTATTCTCACTGATAGGTAATATTAACAGCAACAACAAAACCCATTCCTAAGTGAAGGAGATGGACTAGAAAGCTCAGACAGGAATTGATATCTTAATAAATATTCTCTGATACTTAGCAAAGTTCATATTTCTGCTCAGTTTAGAACTCAGCGTTACAAATGTTGGAGAAACAAAAACATGAGCATTCCAGGGAAAGTCTTATTTTTGAAAAGCAGGAAAACACTTGACAACCATGCAGAAAAGGTCCAAACCTTTCAACAGTGAATCAGGAGTGTGAAGTTCCCATCAGCATCAACATCAACAGAAACGGACATTTCAGAAGTCTTTGGACTGCCTAGTATATAGCAAAAAATTCCCTGGGTTTCTTCCTGTCCCCACTGTCCCCTAAGCATGGAAAATAAGCAGCAGCTTCATTAGCACTACCCTTAGTGAGGCTGCTTCTTCGCAATCTAAGCACACTGGACAACTTTATTGCTGAAGAAAAGCAGGGTCTAGCTCCTCAGGCTACAGCGACGCCAAATCCCAGAGGCAAAACAAGATTGCCTTCCTTATTATGATAGGATGTAAGATGTCTCTAAGGCTTACAGTTCAACTTTTACAGCACTTCCCTTGGCCTTCAGAATTACTCTGTATTTACAAGGTACAGTCCCTTCATTCCCACAGGCAAATTTATTTGTTAAAACTGGAACAAAAACTCAAAGTCTAAGGAGTTCAAAGACTTCAGGTACAAAGATTTCTGAAGACTTTGGATTTGATTTCTATTTTGTGCCTTGGGGTTATTATCTATGTGGATTAGGTTATTGTGGATATGGAGAACTTGTTCTTTCTTTTTAAAAAATTATCCTTAAAATTAGATGAATGTAAAATTATGGCAAGTCAATGCATTTATAGCATATTGGTATTACCTATTATGCTATACCATGCATTATTGCTTTACTTTCCCCATCCAGTCACTAATAATTATGTTTTAAAATAATAAGCCCTATCTTTCATTGTGAGTATTTACAAACCACAAGTTTTCAATAACTGTAATTTTTCTTTTTAAAGAGTTACATGATATCTTTCAAATGAGCCTGCATTTTAAAGTATCCTGTTTCGTTATTATGATTTCCCTTTAAGTGTACTTATTTTATAGTATCCTAATTTTCATATTGCCTTAATAAGTTCCCAGGATATACATTTTCCTAATTTTTATTCTGTTTCATCTTGTGATATGTGGTGTGTGTATATGTGTGTGAATGGATTCTGTATGCTGTGGATTGTAGAAATATGCTTATTTTTATTTTTTTCTCTAAAGGAAGCCCCAGGGGTTTCATTAGTCTACAGTAAGTTCCTATATTGATTTTTCAGCTTGGGGGTCCCCAAGAAGCAGGTAGGATAAATTTGGATTTCTAGAATCAGATGGTTAGACAGCATATCAACTCAATCAACAGGAGTTTGAGCACACTCTGGGAGACAGTGGAGGACATATGAGCCTGACATGCTACAGTCCATGGGGTTGCAAGAGTTGGTTACAACCTAGCGACTGAACAACAATAACAAACACATAGAATTTCAATTTGTCACGAGAAGTACTTTTTCCACCAGGACCCTGGTTACTCGTGAGCTTCCTTGGAGCTTCCCTGGGCCTGTGGGGAATTTTTTAAGTTTACCTTTTACTCAAAGGGAAGGCATCCATAGCCCTGGCTTCAGGCTAGGATCTCAGCAGCCGGGAGTAGACCCAGGACAGGTCTTTAGGCATCGAAACCCTACCATCTCCCTAGGCATTTGGGGCATGTATCAAAGTCTAATTCTCTTCTGGGCCATGATGACCACTCCTCATGAGCTTATCATCTTAGTTTTGAATTCCCTCTTTTTTTTCTGATACCTGGAGATTTCCCCTTCTTCCTTCCAAGTAAATCTTTCTATTTTTAACATTTTATATTAAAATTTCTATTTTATTTAAAAATTTTTTTATTTTATATTGAAGTAGAGTTGATTAGCAATGTTGTGTTTCTTTCATGCATACAGCAAAGTGATTCAGTTATACATATACTTGTATCGATTCTTTTTCAAATTCTTTTCCCGTTTAGGTCATTACAGAATATTGAGCAGAGTTCCCTGTGCTATACAGTAGATACTTGCTGTTATCTACTTGAAATGTAACATCGGAGAAGGAAATGGCAGCCCACTCCAGTGTTCTTGCCTGGAGAACCCCAGGGACAGGGGAGCCTGGTGGACTGCTGTCTATGGGGTCGCATGGAGTCGGACACGACTGAAGCGACTTAGCAGCAGCAGCAGCAGCAGTGCATACATATCAATCCCAAACTCCCAATCTATTCCTCCGCTGCCACCCTTCTTCCCCAGTAACCATAAATTCTAAGTCTGTGAGTCCGTTTCTGTTTTGTAAATAAGTTCATCTGTATCATTTTTTTGGATTCTGCATGTTAACAATATCATTTATTTGTCTTTCTCTATCCGACTTACTTTACATAGTATGATAATCTCCAGATCCATCCCTGTTGTTGAAAATGACACTATTTTATTTTTAAAAATTCATTATTGTTATGTGTTTTTTGTGTGTACAGAGCTTCTACAATAGCTTGTCATGTTGCTGGAACCAACAGTCTAAAAAACCTTTATATAATTTTCTCATTAATTCATCAGGACAGGGAAGTAAACATATTTCCCCAATTTTAGAGGAGAGTAGAAATTCAGATGTTTTAAGTCATAAAATCAACTCATGATGAAATAAGACTGGTGACAACTAGGCCAGTGTTTTTTCCATTCAGAACTGTGGCTCAGATCCAGTCTACTAGAGATTCCTAATCAAAAGGTTGAAGTCTTTCAACCTTTTGGCACTAGAAACTGTCTTCAGGCTCAATAAACAATGCCTTAACACATATATCCTATTATGTTTCAATTATATCTAAATTTTGTAAATAATGAAATGTAACTTCATTTAAAAGTAAATCTACTTGGTGCCTAATTCAGAGATATTGGCCACATAGTCCTAAGGAGATTACATATAAATATATATACACACATACACACATGCATACACACACACACAAATATATAACAAAGGATGATTGTGCAACAGTTCTCATAGTAGCAAAACATGAGAGAAAATGTAAATGACCAATAATAGAGCAATGAATAAACTATGATATTACATAGGGATTTTAAAAAGTGTGGCTCTGTGTAAACTGACATAAAACAACTTTCAAGACAGTGTTGAGTTGCAGCATAATACAGAAAGATGTAGTTTGTTAAAAATGCATATACCACACATAAAAAGCAGTACCAAGTCTTTTTATAGTTGCACATCTGTATATGAGAGCAGAGAAAAGTTAAGGGTGGATATAAGCTACACTACTAATAGCTGTTCCCTCCAGGGAGGGGTCTGGAAATGGAGCTCAGGTCAGCAGATGGAAAGCAGGCTCCATCTTTAGAGGCTGTATAACTGAAATTCATAAGCAGTTGTATTTAAGTGCTTTCAAAAAGAGGCCATGTAACTGAACTCACAATAGCTTTTTTTTTTTTTAACGTTGTGTTATTTCTCAGTCAACAGACACTAAAAAGACATATGTTAATCCATGAAAATTGTTGAAGCACTGTGGGCCTCCTAATCACATTACTGGTGACCTCTGTCCCTAGCCACACGCCTCTTTGTGTAATTAATGGCTATGCTAATAAGGCTAGAAAAGCAATCTGGAATTATTGTGAAACTATAAATCCTGGGTACACAAAGTCCATGACTAAGGCTAGTAGATCACACTGAGGTGTACATTAAGAAGGAAAGTGCCACGGAAAACAGACTATAGTTTCTTCAAAAGATTAGAAATAAAATCTGAAACCTGATCTAGAAAACTCACTCCCAGGCATATATCTGGACAAAACTCTAATTCAACAGGATAGATACACTCCTATGTTCATACCAGCACTATTCACAATAGCCAAGACATGGAAGCAACCTAAGTGTCTACTGAAAGATAAATGGATAAAAAGATGTGATATACATGTATAATGGAACCTTATTCAGCTACTAAAAAAGAGAATGAAATAATGCCATTTGCAGCAGCAATATGGATGGACCTAGAGATTATCATATTAAGTGAAGTAAGTCAGGAAAAGCAAATATCATATGATATCACTTACATATAAAATCTAAAATACGACACATATGAACTTATCTATGAAACAGAAACAGACTCTTAAACATTGAGAACAGACTTGTGGTTGTCAGCAGTGGGAGGGGAGGCAGAGGGATGGATTGGGAGTTTTGCATTAGCAAATACAAACTACTATATATAGAATAGATAAACAAGGTCCTACTATATAGCACAGGGAACTATATTCAATATCCTATAATAAACCATAAAGGAAAAGAAAAAAAAAAAAGTGTGTGTGTGTGTGTGTGTATTACTGAATCAGTTTGCTGTAGAGCAAAAATTAACACATCGGTAAATCAACTATACTTCAATAAAATAAATTTAAAAGGAAAACAGGAAGTATCATATGAACCTGCTGCTGCCACAGAAGTTAAAATATCACAGGCTCTCACTGTGCAAGCCTGCCTTTACTCCTACATCAAACTATAAAATCAACCAGATACAAAGATCAAGCAACCAACAAAATTCACGTCTTTCTTGTGTCTTTGTTGTATATTGTTTTCTGTCTTGGAGATCCTTGCTAATTGCTATGGCAGAAGCACACTAGGTGTTTCTATTACCACTGAGAAAACAGCACTTTTTTTGTTTTCCCCTTAGATTCACTAAATTTTTTAAAAACAAACAAACAAACAAAAGTAGCCCAAATGTATTGAGATCCCCTTCTGTTACAAATTTCTAAAAATACAGGCTGAATGACCTTTAGGTTCAAATCATTTTTAGCTACTAAAGATCAGGCGGTGTTCCAGGAGGGCTCCTGGTGAAGAGGCCAAGAAAGAAATGACCAGGGAAGGTGCATTCTCAGACAGACACTGACTATGAGTTAGCTTCTCAGGTGGCTCAGTGGTAAAGAATCTACCTGCCAATGCAGAAGTCACAGGAAACGTGGGTTCGATCCCTGGGTCAGGAAGATCCCCTGCAGGAGGAAATGGCAATCCACTCCACTATTCTTGCTTAGAGAATTCCATGAACAGAAGATACTAACGAGCCATAGTCCATGGGGCTTCAAAGACTCAGACATGACTGAAGCAATTGAGCACCCACACAACAATGATAATAATAATAAAAAGATCTAGCATAATATCAATGAAGCAGTCAAAACACTCATGGATATAAGTGCCTTTCAGTGAGGTTTAGACCCATGCTGCTGACCAAAGTCATAACACAGGGTTTAGAGAAAGCAGTTCTTATTTAAAATAAAGCTCAAAGGTCATGGGAGGAATTCTCCAAATGCTTGCTTTCAGTTCAGTTCAGTCGCTCAGTCGTGTCCGACTCTTTACAACCCCATGAATCACAGCACGTCAGACCTCCCTGTATATCACCAACTCCTGGAGTTCACTCAGACTCATGTCCATCGAGTCAGTGATGACATCCAGCCATCTCATCCTCTGTCGCCCCTTCTTCACCTGTCTCCAATCCCTCCCAGCATCAGAGTCTTTTCCAATGAGTCAACTCTTCATATGAAGTGGTCAAAGTACTGGAGTTTCAGCTTTAGCATCATTCCCTCCAAAGAAATGCCACAGCTGATCTCCTTCAGAATGGNGCCCCTTCTTCACCTGTCTCCAATCCCTCCCAGCATCAGAGTCTTTTCCAATGAGTCAACTCTTCATATGAAGTGGTCAAAGTACTGGAGTTTCAGCTTTAGCATCATTCCCTCCAAAGAAATGCCACAGCTGATCTCCTTCAGAATGGACTGGTTGGATCTCCTTGCAGTCCGACTCTAAAGTCTTCTCCAACACCACAGTTAAAAAGCATCAATTCTTCGGCGCTCAGCCTCCTTCACAGTCCAACTCTCACATCCATACATGACCACNTTCTGGGAGTAAGGATCACCCTCCCATACATACATATTTTTAGATCTTTTCATTGCATTTGGAAATATATGGAAACTTGGAAATTTTTCCCTTCCACTAATGTGTGTGTTTGTTTTCTCCTGAATTTGTTACAATATTTGTATTTTCTCCGTATTTTGTATTCTGGATAAAGACCATGTTTTTTATTTCGTTTTAATTTTTACACCAAAGAATTGGTGGTAGAAGTCTGGTTTCAAATTATCTATGTTTGTATGGTCTATGAGCTTGTATACAATGCAAAAATTACATTTAGAGAAGTATTGAAATTCTCCAGTTTAAAAACATGATGTTTAAAATCACTTTGTTTCCTTTTAATTAATTACATATCAAATTATTGCTGTTCAAATTAATATTTAGAATAAAATATAACCATACACCAATAAGTCTATGTAAAAAATTAAAGATAAATGCTTGCACTATGAGTTTTAGGTCAACTTTGGTTGCAAACTATTTCAAACCTCTTGGGAAGAAAAGTACATTTTAGCAACTTAGAACCTGAGTTAAAAATAAAAAGACTTTGTTGTTAGCTTTATAAGGAAAATATTTCAGAAAAAGTTATTATATAAATAAAAAATTTGATTCCTATTTCCTTCTCTCTTAGATTGCATAGTTTGCTATATGATTGGATGCTGACTTGGAATAGTTAGTGGATATGGAGATATAAATCTTATGTAACATATGGTTAACATTTTCTGTCAGGTCTTCTCAGCACATTACTCTTTTTTAGACTCACTTCTGTATCTAGCTCAGTCTAACTTTATAGCTTAATCTCTTAAGCAGTTTGGCCCATAAAAAAAGAATACATCATCAGCTCAGTTCAGTTCAGTTGCTCAGTCATGTCTGACTCTTTGTGACCATATGATTCACAGCAGGCCAGGCCTCCCTGTCCATCACCAACTCTCAGACTTCAAACTCATGTCCATCGAGTTGGTGATGCCATCCAGCGATCTCATCCTTTGTCCTCCCCTTCTCCTCCTGCCCTCAATCCCTCCCAGTATCAGAGTCTTTTCCAATGAGTCAACTCTTCATATGAGATGGCCAAAGTACTGGAGTTTCAGCTTTAGCATCATTCCTTCCAAAGAACACCTAGGACTTATCTCCTTTAGAATGGACTGGTTGGATCTCCTTGCAAGCATCAAAGCTATTAAATATAAATATAAACATACACAGACAAATGGAACAAGTTTTATCTAATAATTATTCTTACCATAATCATGCATTTTGAAACTCATCTAAACTTTAGTTTGTGAATTTGTCATTCTTTGCAGCTTGCCATTACAAAAAGAAGATTGAGTCTCTAGAGAAGATATGTTTAATTCTCCAGACACCCAAATACATCACATTTCTCAAAGACTGCACTTCCTAATATTTGCTTTAGATAATGTCCAAAAATAAAAGGAAGGGTTTTAACATCTATGCTGTTAAATAAGACTCCTTCAAAGCAAATACTCTGCTAAAAGTTAATTACTAACAGTTCCCTGGGAGGAAGATTCCCTACAGGAGGGAAAACCTACCCACTCTAGTATTCTGGCCAGGAGAATTCCATGGACTGTATAGTTCATGGGATCGCAAATAGTCAGACATGCCTGAATATCTTTCACTTTCACTTTTTCCCGGGGAGAAATATTACTCAGTATATAAGCAATAATCCCTTGTTACTGACATCACAAAAAGCAAAATGTTGATGGGNGTATAGTTCATGGGATCGCAAATAGTCAGACATGCCTGAATATCTTTCACTTTCACTTTTTCCCGGGGAGAAATATTACTCAGTATATAAGCAATAATCCCTTGTTACTGACATCACAAAAAGCAAAATGTTGATGGGGCCCTAAAACCCATAGCAATGACTGCTATATTTTACATGCTCAATAATTTTGATTTTATAAATGTTCTGGCTTAATTTGACTTATTTTACACTGGTCTGAAAGTTTGGCAGGTGAATGTCAGCTATGGCAAGGAAATAGCCCAAAGGAAGAATGAAGTACTGATAGAAATTTTTAAGTACTTTGGAGGGATGCCTTGGAATAGGAACTATGATCACTTGTGATATCACAGATCTGTGCTATGAAATATTAATCCCACTGCTGGGCATACACACTGAGGAAACTAGAATTGAAAGAGACACATGTACCCCAATGTTCATAGCAGCACTGTTTATAATAGCCAGCACATGGAAGTAACATAGATGTTCATCAGCAGACGAATGGATAAGAAACTAGTGGTACATATACAAAATGGAGTATTACTCAGCCATTAAAAAGAATACATTTGAATCAGTTCTAATAAGGTGGATGAAACTGGANCGTGAGCAGAGATTGATGGAAATGCTGGGTTAATGCACAGGCCCATGGCAATTCTGGCCAGTGCTTAACTGATGAGGAAACATAGAAAACACAGATACTGTAAAACAAAGATCATTTATTATTATACTCACCATATTTTCAGACTTCATGATTACCTTGTAGAATTCAACCGATTATTCTAATAGACTAGGGCCTGTCAAGAATTTTGGTCTTGGAATCTTTTCACACTCTTAAATTATTGCAAACCCCAAAGAGCTTGTTTTTAGGCAAGTTATATCTATCAATATTTACTGTGTAAAAATTCAAACAGAACATTTTAAAATATTTATTCATTAAAAATAAACCCATTATATGTTAATATAAATAATGTTATAGTAAAAAAAAACTATTTTCCAAAACAAACAAAAAAATCAGTGAGAAGAGTGGCTTTGTTTTACATTTTTGTCAGTGTTAACGTCTGGCTTAATATAATACAGCTGAGTCCAGAACAACTGTTCTGACATGTTTTGGTTGAAGTAATGAAAAATTTCCACCCTCATTCACATATACAACTGGAAAAGAGGAACATCAATAACTTTTGCTGGTAATTGTAGATATTCCTTTTTTGATATTATACCAAAATTCAATAGTTTTTTGAAGATTTAGTTGCACTGTGGAATTTAAAACTGCATGAATAAACTTTTCATATAAAATTCATTGATTTTATGCACTTTCATAGATCTTTTACCTATGTTATAATGTAACACTACACGTTGTTTAGGAAGTGTTAGTTCACTAAAATTATGTGAATATTCCAAATTGTTGGACATTTCTTTATGCAATAACAAAAATGTTCATATTAATATATAGTAATGCTGATCTCACAAAATCTAGATGTTGGGATGCTATCAAGCTTGTTGATGGACACAGTATTAGACTTTCAATTTTTGCTTCAAATCTCAGAGTTTTTAAAACTTATTTTTAATTGGCAAAGCTCAGATTTTAACATTAGCAAAATATCATTTGTTTTCCTTAAAGTGACATTTCCCCTTTGCTTGCTTTGGAAAATAATGTCAGCCAAATACCCGAATTTGAATATCCATGATTTGCCTGTCAGTCATTCCTTCAAGTAAAAACAGTGTTCCAAAATAAAGTTCTAATTCAAACAATTGCATGCATTCTTTTTTTTTTCCAAGGCAACATGCTGTCATTGATGAGAGAAGTGCTTCATAAAGCAGGCTTCCCATATCATCACACAGAATATTAAAAAGTCATACTAACTGTATGATGGTGAAGAATGAACACAACTAGTGCAGTTTGGTGCCCCTGCTCTGATTTGTGTTAGGGCGCTCTCACCTTTACCCACCATAGCTTTTGTGTCATCAGTGCAAATGTCAATGCAGTTGAAAAGGCAAGTTTTTAATAAAACATTGCTCTGACCTTGCAGACTCCCTGCAGAGTTCTCAGGAACACCCCTAAGGGTTCCAGGGTCACACTTCGAGGACCACCAGAGTGGACTCCAGCCCACATAAACTTGTCTTGCTTGAATGTATGTTCTTTAGGGATAATGACTCTACAGTTCTGTAGCATGTGGTTACTGAGCAGATGTTCCACAAGGAAGAAGACTCTTGATGAGGACCAAATGTTTTATGCTGCCGTGCCACTTTCATTTGAAAAATTGTCACTCTGCTTGTATGTCATTGTCTAAGAGATAGATGATAGTAACCATGAATGTGGGGAGAGGCGAACTGCAGCAGGGAGTCAGGGAGATGAGATTGGAAGGATGTCGGAATCTCAACGACAGACCTAACCTAGTTGATTCAGAGCTGGGGCCTGAGCCCCACATCTGGCAGGCCATAGCAATGCTGGGAGCCACTGAGAGGGAAGGGAGCCTGGCATCTGGCTTTCCAAAGGACCTCAGGCAAGAGAGAGCTGGCATGGCATTGCTGGATCTGTGTGCTGGGCATTTCCAAAGAGGACGTTGTTAAGCCCTGGGGCCCCTTCCCATCATTGTGGCTTAGCTGGTAGGACTTATTTGTTCATCATCCTTCTAGATCCCTTTCAACACACACCTCCACGCTCCAGTCCCAAATGGACAGTGAAGTTTCAAGAGAACAAGGTAGCTGCTCACCTCCTTGTACCCCAAACTGGGAACCCATTATCTGAACAGATATCTTGAGACTGGACATTTTTGGATTCTATCTTGAGGTTAGAACCCAAGAATTCATGTTTAAAATATCTGTTTCTGATGTGAATCACTTCCTTTGTAATGTGTTTTTAAAACTCATAATCTTATTATTCAAAAGTGGCATCTCTCTCTCCATGGGTTCTGATAAGATTTTCATGGTTTGGGTAACAAGAAGGAACAGTTGAGGGAACAGGTGTATACAATGTGTTTTGTGAACAGAAAATACTTAAGGGACACTGTGAAAAGTTCTTTCACCAGTGCTACATAATTTTACCACAAGCAATTCTTTATATTTTTAACATCTGTAAGCAATTTCCACTTTATAGGTGGAGAAATTGAGGCACCCAGGGCTTAGATGACTTGGGTAAATCAGTGGATAAGATATAGACATGAACACTATCAGCCCAATGTTTTCTCTCCTACGTCAGTGGTTATACCCCCCCTCCAAAATTCAGCTCGATTCTTCATACATATTGTTGATTATATCTGAGGTATTAATTAGGAGAGTAATAATGACAGGGAGTGCTAAGTATCTGTCAGCCGCAAGAAAGGAAATAAAAGTTTACAAGAAAAATTTTTCTATGATAAAAAAATACTTTAAAAATTGTTTTAAAAAGTATATGTGTCCTAAAAAATAAACTCAAATGGATTAAAGACTTAACTGTAAGNAATCAGTGGATAAGATATAGACATGAACACTATCAGCTCAATGTTTTCTCTCCTACGTCAGTGGTTATACCCCCCCTAAAATTCAGCTCGATTCTTTATACATATTGTTGATTATATCTGAGGTATTAATTAGGAGAGTAATAATGACAGGGAATGCTAAGTATCTGTCAGCCGCAAGAAAGGAAATAAAAGTTTACAAGAAAAGTTTTTCTATGATAAAAAAATACTTTAAAAAANATACATATTGTTGATTATATCTGAGGTATTAATTAGGAGAGTAATAATGACAGGGAATGCTAAGTATCTGTCAGCCGCAAGAAAGGAAATAAAAGTTTACAAGAAAAGTTTTTCTATGATAAAAAAATACTTTAAAAAATTGTTTTAAAAAGTATATGTGTCCTAAAAAATAAACTCAAATGGATTAAAGACTTAACTGTAAGGCCAGAAACTATAAGCTCTTAGGGGAAAACATAAGTGGTACATTCTCGGACATTGCAGCGAAAGCCTCTCTGACCTACCTCCAGGTATAAGGGTAAAAACAAAAATAAACACACTGGACCTAATTTAAACTTAAAAGCTTTTGCACAGCAAAGTAAACTATAAACAAAATGAAAATACAACCCTCAGAATGGGAGAAAATAATTGCAAAAAAGGAACTGACAAAGGATTAATGTCCAAAATATATCAGCTCATATGTCTCGATATCAGAAAAACAAACAACCCAATCAAAAAATGGGCAGAAGACCTAAACAGATATTTCTCCAAAGAAGACATACAGATGGCCAATAAATGCAGGCAAAGATGCTCAACATAGCTCATTATTAGAGAACTGCAAATCAAAACTAGAATGAGGTATCTATCACCTCATACTGATCAGAATGGCCATCATCAAAAAAATCTACAAACATTAAATTCTGGAGAGGGTGTGGAGAAACAGGAATCCTCTTGCACTGTTGGTGGGAATGTAAGCTGATAGCGCCATTATGGAGAGCAGTATAGAGATTCTTCAAAAAAGAAAAAGGAAGAAATCTATCATATGCCCCAGCAATCCCACAGGCATATACCCTAAGAAAACCACAATTCTAAAAGACACATATACCCTCGGTGTTAATTACAGCAGTATTTACAATAGCCAGGATATAAAACATGCTACTTTGAATTGATCTGTGAACCCGGTTGCTTTGTTCACCCTATCTTTGTTCTATAAAAAGAACTTCTGTTGGATTTTGATTTATAGTACTAAATATACTCTGACAGAACTAAGCCAAAGCCCCAGTGTTCTTAAGGCTTCATTCAATTAAAGGCAGAAATAAAATGAACCTTCCTGCAGTGCAGATAACATTTGTACTGGGTAGAATATTTTTTGGAACAGTGATGGTTTCTGCTGCCTATATTTCTGCTTTTGTCATTGGACTTCCATCTCTCACCTGGGCATTTGGCTCATTATAGATACCTGAATTATCAATAGCAACTAATTAGCCCTTTATTAGGACATTGTGACAGAGTTGTGTCTGTTGATAGTGGTTTCTCTTCACTCGCCCCAGCCTGCCATCTTGCATCCTGCCCTTCATAGGTTCACAAAGGGCAGTCAGCAAGCAGAGTTGACTCAATTAAAAAAAAACAAAAAACCAACACTGCTATCAAACCACTTCCAAAATGCTTAATCTATTGACAGGGAATCAACAGCATACCCTCAAAAGAATATGTGATTCTTGTTTTGTCTTGAATTTGTACAGGGCATTTCTAACAGCGAAAATCAAAGCACTCCTGAAGATATCTTTAATCATCTTAATATTGATTCAGTGCTTTTAGTGTTCCTCACATTATTCTAGCCATTGTGGGGGATGTAAGGCCTGCTCCCTGCCTTATTGAAGCCTAAAATAGATGCAGGAAAATACATTTTTGCATTTTCCTCCCAACTATTTGAGTAGGTATTATCAACCCCATTTTACCAGCAAAGAAATTGAGGTTCAGGAAGAGTAAACAATTTACCAAAAAATATTTAAGTGCTTGTGTTATGACTCGAATCCATATCTCCTTGATTCTAAAATTACCTATAACGCTACGAAGTGTAAAAACTTAAAACAGTAAAACATCCCCCCCAAATTACAATGAACATATCTAAAATGTTCCTACAACTTTCTAGTCCATAGATAGAAAAAGAAGTCACAGAAATATCAATAATGCGCAAATCCTGTTTTGTTTCACTGTACCCAGAGAGTGTCAGGCTGCCCCTTCCCCTATTATTTCTGGAATTTGCAAAAAGAGATGCAATCTCACACATGCCCTCAAACAGCCCTATCAGCCAGGGCTCTACAGAACTTGAAGAGTTAGAAGTTGACTTTGAAGAACAAGGAGTCATCCCCTTGGTATAATGAAAGAAAGACTCTCAGCTGGCTATATCAATAGTGTTAAGAGGACACACAAATAATTCCACTAATTTATATTTAATTTTGGAGTGTGCTCAGAGATGGTCACTTACATACACACTCACAGATTGAACCTGGTTTCCCAAATCTTGGTCATTAATAAGGGCATTCATGTCTTTGGAACTTGAATTATAAATAAGAGAAGTTTATGCAAATGGAATTGGGGAAGATGAGAAGTTTATGCAAATATGGAATGGGGAAGTTTTTTTTTTTTTTAGGAAGATAGGGAATTTTTGAGCTTGGTTTCTGTTACAAGGAAAATATCATGTTCACTATACTAATTTATCTCTCTGAACACACAGAAAGAATGCATTTTCTGGCTTCTTCTGCAGACAAGNAATTGGGGAAGATGAGAAGTTTATGCAAATATGGAATGGGGAAGATTTTTTTTTTTTTAGGAAGATAGGGAATTTTTGAGCTTGGTTTCTGTTACAAGGAAAATATCATATTCACTATACTAATTTATCTCTCTGAACACACAGAAAGAATGCATTTTCTGGCTTCTTCTGCAGACAAGTTGAGAACTGAGGGAATATGGATGAAAATAACTAAGCCATTTGTTACTCTGCCCAGTAAAAACATCTCTTTCCATCCTCGAGCCTGCTCTTTCTCCTTCATGGAGGTCTTGGAAACCCCATGTTCAGATATCGTAATCAAACAAGGAAAGAAGTCTGAATCCTTGAGTTTTTCACTGGAGATGAGATGCTGAGTAAAGCCACCTGACCTGAGTTAAACCCCAGCCTGAGCAAAGAAATAAATCTTTGTTCCATGAAGCCAGTGAGATCTGGGGAGTTGTGTTACCAAAGCACTGTTTGATCTATCCTGACTGACTTCGTCCCTTGGAGGAAGCTCCAGGACTCTCAGCAAACTTAGCAAATACCAGCAGTGTTTTTCTTCAGGAAATCACTGTTTGATGCATAGAATAATAACGACTGGGAGAGAGATTGTGGGAGACCTGGAGTCATGTCACCCAAAGATCATTTGGTGCTAAGATGATAAGGGAGGGAAGGGACCAACAGGAACAGTACCACAAAGGAGCAGGAAAACGAAATCTGCGTCTGCTGGCAGGTCCATGGGAGGATATGCAGGACTGGATCCTGAGGTCCTTGATCAAGAGGGCTGAGACATAAAATTGGATAGGGCATGGTATGCTTACTTGGGATTATTTTTCAGAGAAACAGGATTCAACACCTTGAGTGAACCAGGAGACAGTGTAAATTTACTAGTATCTTGGTTCCCAGAAGTTTGGAAAAGGTAGTGGACATGCTAAGTAAAGTTGAATCCAGAATTACCGTGGTGGTTGATAGATGAAGGGATTAAGAAGCCCAGGGAAGTGGGCATGCTGAAATGGATATATTAGACACAACCAGAAGACTCGTTAGAAGATTACCACAGGATGGCCCAAAGAATACACCATTCGTCAAGCCGTAAGGTATACACTGGGCTTCTCCATTGGCTCAGTGGTAAAGAATCCGCCTACCAACGCAGGAGATTTGGGTTGGATCACTGGGTCGGGACAATTCCCTGGAGTAGGAAATGGCACCCCACTCCAGTATTCTCGCCTGGAAAATCCATGGACAGAGGAACCTGGTGGGCTACAGTCCATAGTGTTGCGAAAGAGTCAGACATGACTGAGCAACTGAACAACAAAGATACCCTAGCAAGAGGGGTGAAAACTTCGTGGTGGCTCCCCTCATAAGCCAGGGCTGACCAAGGTAGGAGGTACCATTACAGAGCTGAGCTTATTGAGGCAAAGGAAATGATAGCACCTTAAAACCTGCCATCAGGGTAGCAGCCCTTAACTGCCAGAAGCCAGGGGTTTGTGATGACTGCAGGAACCAGCAAGGTTGTAGTGGCATTCTGGGGTGCCTGACTCAGAGCAAAACATCCAAAGGGTCAAAACCATAGGTGAGAGGCAAGGGTACTACTCAGTTTGTACCAGTAGATGATGTTAAGGACAGATGACTGGAGACCGGAGCCATTTACCCCAGTAAAAAGTCACAGTTCTTGCCCGGTCTCTGGACTTGAGCCACTTTTCAGAACCTACTGATTGAAAATGTGGACAAGTCTCCAGGAAAGAGAACACTGTTACACCGTTAAGAAGGAAGCACAAGCCCTGAGAAGGCTTTTGAGGCTCTTAAGATCCCACATCAAGGGATACTTGGTCAGTCCATATATTGGGGGATCCAAAAAGCTACCCTATTTTTGTGGGGCCCAGAACAGCAGGTCTAGCCTATGATAAAAGTAACCCCGCCACTAACTAGGGCCATGTGATCTGCACACACTATGAAGTTGGAAGTATCCATAAGAGGAGAAGATGCCATGTGGAACTGATAACAAGTCTCAGTGGGAGAATTACACTACAGATGTTACAGGTGTTAATCCCTGACTCGGTGTCTGCTTCTAGGAAATCCAACCTACGGGTGGGGTAAATGGGATATTTCTAACATTGCCCTAGGGATAGGAGGCAAGATAGAAAGAAAAATTAGGTAAAAACACAAACTTTATAAGAAGCATATATTTTAGGTCTATTTACATATGATGGTTCTGTATTTAGAGGAGAAAAATTACTTCCATAAACAAATAACTCATTACTTCCCCCCATGAAACACGTTCTGAAGAATATTGCTAAGATTCGCTCCGTGTATGTTTCATAGAAGGAGGCCACTGTTCTTTATCTTTCCAAAGTCACACCAGACCCAGCACTCAAGCAACAGCAGCAAAGCCTTATCCTTGTATTCACTGACAAAAGCTGTCAAAGAACCGAAGAACCACAGAGTATTAAGGATGGAAAAGATTTTTCGGATCTTTTCCCATCTTCCTTTGGAGCTATGCCTTGAGACCTAAGAGGAAACCTATGGGGGTCTTCTAGGAAAGGCTCTTGCTCTAATAAAAAGACTCAAAAAGACTCACAAGACTCACAAGCAACAGTGAATTCTCCTCTTCGATCTGATGGACCTGAACCCTTGGCATACTAAGTCACCTCAGTCATGTCTGACTCTGTCTGTGCAATCCTATGGACTGTAGCCCACCAGGCTCCTCTGTCCATTGGAGATTCTCCAGGCAAGAAAACTGGAATGGATTGCCAAGCCCTCCTTCAGGGGATCTTTCCAACCCAGGGATCGAACCTGCGTCTCTTAGGTCTCCTGCATGGGCAGGCGGGTTCTTTACTGCTGTCGGGAGAGACATCATTGTGAATATGACAGTGCAGTAAGACAAAGCTGATATCTGTGAATATTTCCTTGAACTATCGAACCAATCCATGAAATAAGTATAAGTCCAGATTTTGATTTTGACAGAATATGTTCCTTATTTTAAAAGTCATTTTTATACTTGGATACTCTGATTCATGGGCTTCCCTGGAAGTTCAGCTGGTAAAAAATCCACTTACAATGCAGGAGACCCCTGTTCAATTCCTGGGTCAGGAAGATCCCCTGGAGAAGGGATAGGCTACCCTCTCCAGTATTCTTGGGCTTCCCTAGTGGCTCAGATGGTAAAGAATCCATCTGCAATGCAGGAGACCCAGGTTCAATTTNACTTACAATGCAGGAGACCCCTGTTCAATTCCTGGGTCAGGAAGATCCCCTGGAGAAGGGATAGGCTACCCTCTCCAGTATTCTTGGGCTTCCCTAGTGGCTCAGATGGTAAAGAATCCATCTGCAATGCAGGAGACCCAGGTTCAATTTCTGGGTTGGAAAGATCCCCTGGAGGAGGGCATGGCAACCCACTCCAGTATTCTTGCCTGGAGAATCCCAGGGACAGAGGAGCCTGAAGGGCTATAGTCAGTGGGCTCACAAAGACTCAGAAAGGACTGAGCAACTAAGCACAGCACAGCACTCTGATTCATAGCCAAAGCACCCTGATTATGGATTATCTAATCTAATAGTTGGGTTTCACAGATCAAGAAACTGAGACGCTGAGTAAGTAGCTTGCTCAACACCCACAGTGATTAAGTGACAGGACTACAACTCAAATACAGACGTCCTGACTCTTGGACTAAAGCACTTTGTACCAAATCTTAGAGAATATTCTAGCTGGGATTGAAAGGAAGTGAGATGACTGGAGAGGGGCCTGGCTCTGAAGGGAAACAAGCCCAGGCACCCAGGGAGAAAGAGCTTCTGCTAGTGAGTGAGGATCCCTTCAGGACAGAATTCCAGCCAGTTGTGAGTGACTCTCCTCCCTGGTTCCTAACCTCTTAGCCTACCCTGTGTTCCCAGAAAGCCAATGAAAAGTAAGCTTTGACAATGTCTCTGTCCTAGATACATAAAAATAACATGACTGTACATGACCAAAAGTGAACCAGATTCTCTGAACTTTTTTTTCCAACTTCCAAAAATAGTTAGGACTTTCTGCCAAAAAGAATGGGACTTCAATTCCCATGAAAAAACATCAGTCCATGGCATTTGCTCCGATGTAGAAATAATTAAATACACTCTGAAGAATGGAATTCTCAGGGCTCTCACCCCACCACCCTGTTTTCTGAAAGTAAAGCGGTGGAGGGTGGAAATGGGACAACCACAGTATAGTAAAGAAAGCCCTAGACTTGGAATCGGGAACACTGGGCTCTAGCTTGAAGGACACTTTTGCCATTCCCTTCAATCACCCAGTGATTTAAACCTTTCTTTACAGGATTGTGGAATATCTCACTGTGTAAGCTGTAAAAGCCAGATACTTATTTTCCCAGCCTCCTTTGCAGCTATCATTTTAAGTTCCACTCTGAGGGTTAATCTGATGTGTCAACCCACTGGACCATGGTGTGCCCAGAGATTCAGTTAACTGATACTGGGGGTGTGTCTGTATGTGTCTGGGAGGGTGTTTCTGGGTGAGATAAACATTTGAGTCAGTAGCCTGAGGAACGCAGATTGATCGCCTTCACTTTGGGAATGCCTCGTCTAATCCCTGGGGAGTCTGAAGAGAGCAAGGAGCAGGTAGGAGAGACTTCGCTCTTTCTGCCTGAGCTTCCTCAAGCTGGGACACTGGTCTCGTCCTGCTTTCAAATTCAGATTGGAACTTATACCATTGACTTTCCTGGTTCTCAGGGCTTCAAACAGACTGAATCTACACCATCAGCTTTCCTGGGGCTCCAGGCTTGCCAACTGCAGCCTNATGTGGCCACAAGAAAAGCTTTCAATAGCTCAACCTTCAGCCCTGGCTCTGGTGAGAACCAGGAATAAGAATGATAATCTTGTCTAAACAACCTGAAACCGATTCCAGCCTCAAAAGAAGATTTTGCAGTTTTGCCTCCCAGAAGCATCCAAGACTTTAGGCAGAATGTGAGAACAGTAACCACGATATTGCAGTACAGGCTTCTCTTAAAAGGATTTTGGCTTGATTCATCTGCACCTCATTATTAATTTACCTTTCGCTGCAGCAGAGGCCAAAAGAAAAATGCCCAAGAACCAAATCTCAAAGAGGCCTCACTGAGCAGAAGGAACAGGATTTATCCTGCTGTTTCTGGAAAACAGTCCCCGATTAGTACAGAAATTAGAACAAGTTGTTCCAGCAACACAAGGTCGCTTCTTTACCAAACTGGCTTTTTAAAATCCTGGTTTACAAATTATAAAAGTTCTTATTAACTTTTAAAAGTCACTCAACATCTTTTTTTTTTTTTTTGGTACACATAAGCATCTTCTGGAGAAGGCACATTAAAAAGTAGGAGATGTGCTAAGTTTTACAGATGATGTGAAATCAATTGAAATCAGGATCAGACAACCACGAGGTGGACCAGGTTGCTGCAATATTTAAATATACTTGTTTAAAACTCTTCTAAGAACACAGATATAGATGTATAAGTGGATACACACTTTTATCCTGGACTGATAATCATGAACGATGACTATGTTTAGTTTTCATTTCACATTCAGTATAAAGCTACTCAGCTGAGCTTTCTAACCATATGCTAGTGACAGTTTCTTTCTAGTGTAAAAAGTATTGTGGTCAGTGAGGCTATTGTCCATTTTAATTCTTCTATATTCTTATGTTAAAAACCAAATACATTCTATTTTTAAATTAAATATCATTTTACTCATTCTACTATTCAAAAAATATTGGGGAAGTGAGAAGCCATCTCAATAAAGTTAGAACTAGTAGAAAAAACACTATGCAAGACATACTCTAGGAATGCAAACAGATTTTCTCCTGTTGGCACATTTAATTCCCTGCCTACTCACGACCAGTAGATTTTAGTTGTATTATGTTCTACTTGCTAAACTTTCTGAAATTAAAAAAGCACTTCAAGACCCACCATAATAGAGAATTTTTTGAATGCCATCAAGTTATCATATGGTAATACTAATATTTAGGTAGAGCCATAGGAGAGGGGGGAAAAAAATCTATGGTTTCATGAACTCTACTGCAAGCTTTGAGTAGAGTATGCTGTTCCTCAGAGCTATGGGTACTTTTATATGTCTTTACTTCTTTGTTCCTCACAAAGTATTATTGTTTTATGCTTTCCATTGTCCAGTCCCCCAGAACCTTGACTGAAGAACCAGCAGTCTGTGCGGGGTTTGAATTCACCATTAACACCCAGGGTAACCTCAGTCCACAGAATATAAGAAGACAAGCGAGGCAATGTTTGTGGAGTCCAGGGGCTGAATCCGTTCCACTCCAGAAGAAATGCCCCGATTGTCCTTCCTAAGCAAAAATTGCCACGATTCCCCATAAACATGCAGTTGTCCGCTGACTGTTATAAATAGACTTTAATACACAACCAGCTGTCTGAGAGAGTTTATAACTGTTGACCAAGGACACAGTGGGGAAGGGAAATGGGAGATTTCCACAGAGCAGGAGAATGGCTTATCAGCAGTGAGTGAGCTTGTGCACAGATTCCCCATTTAAAATATGTCAGCCTGCCTGGATTTGAGCTAAAATTAGGGGACAGCACAATGGGCTTCATGTGGGAGCCTTCAATAGATATTCTATTCTTCTCTCATGGGCACCCTTGAATTCAGGATTGTGAAATAAGTGGCAGTTACCAGCGGAGAGCCTGTAAAGTGCTGGTCAAAGGAGATATTTCAGATGATACAGAGCAAGATGCACCAGTTGGGCTGTGATAGAATTAACCTCTGCCCCTAGCTCTTCCCATTTCCGGTACTATTTTTCTTTGTATTTTCCAAGATGTTTCCTTTGCCTTCTTTTCTAGCCTCCCCAGATAATCATTCTCTAAGAGTATTCTGAACAGTTTAGTTTAACTAGACCCAATCCCTGGGGCAAAATGGTGTCTCAAAATCTAATGGGGTGTGACAGAATGGGGCCCAGAGCCAGTCTGCTCTGAGTTTCGACCAGCCAGCGGGAGATCACTGGATGTGACTGTGGCTGAAAATGGATAGGCTGCTGTTGCAAAGCTCAATGAAACTAAGCAGGGAAGGAGAAACATGCCTTCAGGGAACAAAGACGGATATAAAGGGGACAGACAGAAGACAGACGCAGAAGTAGAACCCCAGAGCGAAAGATGTATGTTTCTTCCCCTGTAAAATACGTAAGAGCAAAAAATGAGGATCATATTTTAAAAGAAAGTAGTGCAGTGTGTTCCTTTTTCAGATATACCTTTTCCCNGGATATAAAGGGGACAGACAGAAGACAGACGCAGAAGTAGAACCCCAGAGCGAAAGATGTATGTTTCTTCCCCTGTAAAATACGTAAGAGCAAAAAATGAGGATCATATTTTAAAAGAAAGTAGTGCAGTGTGTTCCTTTTTCAGATATACCTTTTCCCAAAGGCCTGCAAAATATGCTACAAGACACTGAAATTTCTCTTCATATCCTCAGTTTAATCCCCACACCCCCCAAAAAATTTTAAGAGTTATTCTGAATTTTAACTGAAGTATAATTGACTTTATATTAGATTCAGGCATTATTTTAGATTTGATATTTTCTTATGGTACAAAATGATTAGCATGATAGGTCTCATTACCATCTGTTATCATACAGACAGTACAGAGTGTTTTATTATTTCCTCCACACTTTACATTTCATACTCATGATTCACTTCCTTTGCAACTGGAAGTTTGTACCTCTTCATCCACCAGCCCCTCAACTTATTTCACTCATTCCCCTCTCACCACAGCTTCCCCTTTAGCAGCCATAAGTTTGTTTTCTGTATCTATGCCTCTGTTACTGTTTTGTTTGTTCATTCGTTGTTTTAGATTGAATATATATCACATGACATTTCTTTCTCTGTATGACTTATTTCACTTAGCATAATACCCCTTAGATCTATCCATGGTATTGCAAATGGCAAGATTTCATTTCTCATGACTAATATTTCATTGTGTGTATATGTATCCCACATCTTTAGCCACTTGTCTGTAGACACATAGGTTGCTTCCATATTATGAGGGTATTATAAATTCTCTTTGTAAAATAAGTCTCTTGTGACTGGTGCTCTGTGATGACCTAGAGGGGTGGGGTAGGGGCAGGGTGGGAGGGAGGTTCAGGAGCAAGGGGAAATATGTATACCTGTAGCTGATTCATTTCATGGTACAGCAGAAACTAACACAACATTGTAAAGTAATTATATTCCAATTAAAAAAATGATCATAGTACAGTAACGGCATATAACTTTCAATACCTTTTGAGTATCCACCAATAGTATTAATACACTTGGTTAATTGGAACTATGTTCCTATGCAAAGGAAGCAGCCTGGCAGGGCACACAACAGGCCTAATTGTAATGATTTTGGGATAGGATTGGTGGTGGAAGGCAGGCCTTTCATTCGTAAAATTTGCTATTCTTTACATTTATAGCATAAACTACTTCCATAAATGTCTTAGAACTTCACTGGCAGAGGTACAAAAAAAAATCTACCAAACAAGTTAGTACATCTGCTTTACAAAATACCATAAATCTGAGAAAGAACTCGGAAAAGATAAGAACCAGAAACTGTCCTGTCTTCTAAGTGAGTCCCCATCCCAACCGCCATTCTTCCTTATTGCCAGCTCCATAAATTATGCTGCAAAGGGCAGGCTGACATGGAAAGCTATGACCATCTGCTGAGAACGTTGAAGGCAGCTATATTACAATTTCCAACTGCAAGTAATGTATATTCCTCTCCTTTCCTAGAATTTTATAACCGATCAGATAACATTAAGGTACTGAGTAAATGCAGAATGTCAACTTGAACTTTCAGTTTCTCTTCTGCACCAACATCTAACAAGTAATTTTTGCATTTAAAGCCACACTGGAGTACTTCTTTATATTCTTGTAGCTAGGTTTCCAAACCTAAAACCAGAAGACCTGACTAAACACTGTAAAGGACAAACATTTCAAAGAGCAATTTGAATTGCTTCTCTTTTCTGGGATCCTTGACAATAAGACTTGAGACCCAAAACATTCACTCATTCTGATTCAGACACTTAAGGACCTCGAAAGAGAGTGCGAGACTCACAAAACAGTTACAGATTCTAATCATTACTATAAGGATTATAAAAGATTACTAAAGAGAGCAAAAGAGCTAATATAACTAAGTTAAACCATCTGTAGGCAGTGGTGTGGTGGGTGGTTTAGTCACTAAGTCATGTCCAACTCTTGCAACCCCATGGACTATAGCCTGCCAGGCTCCTCTGTCCATGGGATTCTCCAGGCAANACTAAAGAGAGCAAAAGAGCTAATATAACTAAGTTAAACCATCTGTAGGCAGTGGTGTGGTGGGTGGTTTAGTCACTAAGTCATGTCCAACTCTTGCAACCCCATGGACTATAGCCTGCCAGGCTCCTCTGTCCATGGGATTCTCCAGGCAAGAATACTAGAATGGGTTACCATTTTCTTCTCTAGGGGATCTTCCCAACCCAAGAATCGAACCCAGGTCTTCTGCATTGCAGGCAGATTCTTTACTGACTGAGCTACAAGAGAAGCCCATCTTTAGGCAGAAAGTCGTTCAAATGATTATGAGAGACAAGCTGTCTGCTGGGGGGCTTCCCAGGTGGCTCAGTGAGTAAAGAATCTGCCTGCAGTGCAAGAGATGCAGGAGACGTGGGTTTGATCTCTGGGTTGGGAAGATCCCCTGAAGGAGGGCATGGCAACCCACTCTAGTATTCTTGCCTGGAGAATATCATGGACAGAGGGGCCTGGCAGGCCACAGTCCATAGGGTCACAAAGAATCAGACATGACTGAAAGGACTGAGCATGCAGTCTCTCTGTGAGGTCAAAGTTCTCTGCCACCAAGGGTCAGTCTCCAGCAATGTCCTCCCTGTCCAGTGGTGCCCAGACTCCCAGCTGACACTCACTAGCAGCTAAGGCCTGGAGTCCTCCACCATGGCTGTCCCATGCAGAATGCTCCCTTGAGTCGAGTCCTCACCTACTCCAAAGAGGCTAGGAATGTTAGGTGTGGAGGAGCTGACCATCTGAGGCTTAAGACAGCTTTGGCCCAGCTGCAGGCCTATGAGGCAGAGACAGAGAAGTGGAGGGAAATAGATTGAAAGGGTCCAAAAGCAGAGCCCTGTTTAACACCAGTAAAGGTTCTCCCCCAACCCCAAGGGCAAACACACCCATCCTAGCTCCTCCTTCCCCTCCTATGTGATCCCTAAAGTGACACTACACCCGGCCAACTCACTGGCTGGAGCAGTATGCAGACGTCCTGACACGCGGTGGCCCGGCTCACTCAGTGATGGGGTAAGAAGAGCACCAGAGGGGCCTCTGCTCCCGTCAAAGACAAGCATCCAAGGAGGAGTTACTCTCATAGCTCCATCCTTCTTACTGTGCTTTGAGAAAGAGATACCAAAGAGCTTCAAAGAGCTCTCGTCACTATGAGGACTAATCTGAGTCCCTAATAGAGTCCCCAAACTTGAGTGGCTGTGGGGCCAGTGGGAGGCTCCAGGGTGTCTCAAAAGCAGCCACACGTTTCAATTAGGGATGTGTTCATGCAACACACACTCATTGTGTTCATCATCTTGGACCGTCAGATAGAGAAGCCTGACCTCAAAGGGACCGCTGACCTCTGTGGAAGAGCCAGGTGTCTCCTGATAGGAAGGGAAATTGGATGCAACAATACACTCTCTGAAAGCAGCTCTGTGAAGTATCATCTTGTGATCCTACAGATGACAGAGCTTCTCTGCTGGACACTTAGCCTGGCCACCCTAGCTACCAGTGACACTGGCCTGGGGACCCACATCAGGGACAAAGGGCTCCTGCAGGTAGGCAGGTGAAACAGAAGGCACTGCTCGAGGAGCCAGGACATAACCAGCAGCCCTGTATCCCACTTGCCATCGAGTGTGGACATGCCTGTTCAGACCAGTGTCAGCAACTAAGTGATGGAAACGTTTCCTTGGCCATGAGAGTGGGTACCAGCTCCACCTAATACATTAGCAAACAGTAGATAGATCTCCAATTATGATCCTCTGTCTGACTGATATGATGGAGAGACAATGGAAAAAGAACCCAGAAGGAATCTTTGGGTGTTCCTCCAACGATCCTCAAACTCTAAAACTAGCTCAGCTGGATGGGGATGGGGAGCAGTAGGCATTCAGGCCTGCAGCTGTATCAAGGAAATCCCCGAGAAGGGGGCTGATACAAAATGAAGAAGCCAGTAGCTGTACAGGATGCGGGAGCCTGTAAAGAACAGAGGATGCTGAAGCAGGCTGCCATCACAAAGTATCCAGCCAAGGAAAAGCCTTCTAATGCACCTATCTCAAATGATAGGGCCAAGCCTTAGCAGACCCAGGGCACGTACACCCATAGACCCACCTCCCACCAAGCCAGCTCTTGACTCCTCAGCAGTCTGGCATGGAAAGAGCTTCCTCTAATCCCATCACCTACCACTCATATTAAGACCAAGAAGGATAGCCCTGGGGTGGACCATCATACCAGTCACCATGACCCAGGACAAGCCACTAGCCCTGTCATGTCTCATAACACACTCTAGTTGCCCAGGCTAGTAGATGTACACTCCACATTTTAGAGCATCCATGCATACAGAATATTAAGGACATCAGCCACAAAGCTTAAGAATGCCTCACCCATCAGAGCTGCAGAGCTGAGACCAGGAAACACACTTCTTTCCTGCTAGACTCACTCGGGGTTATTTCCTGCCTCTAGCTCCTTGCTGTATCACCCAAGAGGTTCAAACTGTGGTCACTTACTACTCCTACACTGGCCCCACAGAATGCTACCAGACAGTGTTTGGAACATTCTTTCCCTGGCAGGGACCAGAGCTNGGGGTTATTTCCTGCCTCTAGCTCCTTGCTGTATCACCCAAGAGGTTCAAACTGTGGTCACTTACTACTCCTACACTGGCCCCACAGAATGCTACCAGACAGTGTTTGGAACATTCTTTCCCTGGCAGGGACCAGAGCTCCAGTTACATACTCTTGAACATGAGGAGAGAGCCACATTGCCTGGCAGAAAAGATCTTATCCACTCGGGAAGGCAGAATCTGGCAGGAAAAGTCTAATAGCTCTACTCAGGTAAACCGCATGAACCAAAAGCCCAGAGCCAGAAGCACAGGGACAAACCAAAGAACCAGAGTGGCCTCTCTTATTGCTGACCCAACATTGTACCTGCTCTCAGAGGTTGGTGGCCCTATCCAAGGCCTTTAAATAGCCTTGTGCACAGGTGTAAGCCCTCAACCAAATCACATTGATTTGCACACCTCACCTCATACACAACCAAAAGAAGAGAAACTTGTGGTTTATTTATCCTCACTTAAAAATTTGGAGTGTGCCCCAAATTGTACAAATCAAAAGGAGTCACAATCAGAACATTCCATCTTTAGAAATGCTCCACCAACGTTAGCTTATGAACTCACTCGGCAAGCTGGTGAGGTAGGCGTGATTATCCTTGTTTTGTGGATGGAGAAACTGAGGAAGGAGCATGTAATGACTTGCCCAAGGCAGGCAAGAGGCTGCGCAAAATGCAGAGTAGACATCATGTTAAGACAATTGCTTTGGAGTTTTGTCTCCTAAAAATCAAGAAATACAAAACAGAACCAAAGGAGAAAAAACACTTAATTTGGAAAAACAATCTTTGGTGAAAAGAATAAAGTTTTGTTTTTTTTTTTAAGCCAAGAAGAAAATTTCACGAGCTAATAATTTGTGTGTCTCCAAGGTTCCTGCTAATGACCACCACCTAAACTGTGGTTATCTTTCTAGTCAATGAGAGGTTGATCGTAATATTCTTTCCACTTGATATGTTTTACTTTTCAATGAGTAGGTTTTTATGAAGCCCCAATTAAATATGTAGTGAGCTTATGGAATTCCTAACATATATGGATGGAATTTCTAGCAAACATGACTTTCCTTTTTGTTTAATCTTCAAATTTTCAGCCAAGAATAAAGCAGTTGCTCCTGAGTAATTCTCAGAATTTCCCTAAATGACTTCGAAAGCTATATCAAGTATGAACATATTAAGTAAAATCCTTCATGAGTTTTTAAATTGCTCTAAATAAAGATTTTCAATAGTAATCTTGAATGAGAGGCTTGTTTTAGTAATTTATAGCTAAGCAGCTGTTGTTTGGGTAGCATCTTCAGTTTCTTTTTCACAAGAAAATCTGAAAATGACTCATGTAGACAGGAAGACCAGATTGCTTTCCATGGTAAATGTTATTATATTCTTGTCTCATATAACTTTTAAAGTTTCAGAAAAGTAAACACCAACAAAGATCACTTGTTAACCATTACACTGGAGAAAACATTAGCCAATCATATATTCAACTTATATTCCAATGAACTTTCTATTTTTGTATGTCATTGCCATGTCATCCCTGAGTGTATGTGATTACCACATAGGCTAGCAAAACACAAGTCAACTTCGCTGATGCCCTGCAAAGTTCTGCAAATGGCTCTTCAAGGGTGCAAGATAGGATGGACTTCTCAAGTTATTTCCTCTATGCCTCTCTGCACCACTCAGTTCTGTCCTCTTGGACTCGGTGAGAATCAGGAGTTGATGAAAAGCACATAGTTACTGATATGCTCAGGATCCTCTTGGCACTTGAGCTAATTTATGTAAAGCATATGTTATAAATTATAAATTGCAGTTCTCATCTGTAGACAAGAATGTCATATATTTCAGTAATGCAATTACTTCTAAGCTTTCGATTGAGTATCAGCAAGAAGAAATTAACATTTAACCCTATATCTATGTGTGTTTATTCATTCATTAATAAACTACATATGTATATAATGTAATAATATATTATGTTATATATTATAACAACAAAAATAAAAGCTGAAAAGGGATAAGAATTTAACAGTTTCTTCTTACTTTCAACAGATAGTCTTCAGAGATAGTCTACAGATAGTCTACTGCTGTAAGGGAATGTTAACTCTATCTTGAAAATAAAGGATGATAACTATAATTAACATTTACATAGTATAGGTAAATACTGCTAAATATCATTAATTCTAGTGCTTTACATATATTAACTTGTTTTATCTTGGTATCAGCCTTATGCAAGAGGTATAATCTTCACTTCCCAAATGATGAAACTGAGAACAGACTGGTCACGTAACTTGTCTGTGGCCAAATAATTACAAAAAGGGATGTGATTTAAACTGAGGCAGTCTAAAGCTAGACTCCAGCTAATCTGGAAATCTGAAAGCCTGGCAAGTTGTTATCCTTTAACTAGCGAGTGACAGAGGCTCCAATGCNGTCACGTAACTTGTCTGTGGCCAAATAATTACAAAAAGGGATGTGATTTAAACTGAGGCAGTCTAAAGCTAGACTCCAGCTAATCTGGAAATCTGAAAGCCTGGCAAGTTGTTATCCTTTAACTAGCGAGTGACAGAGGCTCCAATGCATTAGTTTCCAGAATACCTGCATAATGGCATGTATCCTACCGTATTAAAATTGTTGCTTTGAGTGTTCCTCTCTTCCAGTAGAATGTAAACTCCTTGAGTTTGGGGACTGAAGTATTTTTATGTTTGCATCACAGCTTTGAGCATAGTGCCTCATATCTAGAAAGCATTTGTTGAATGGATGACTATATGAAAGAAAAAAAGATTTTTTAAATGGATAGATCAATTGGTAGTTTTACTCAAAATTACTAGTCACTGAAATTTGAATGTCCTTGAAATATGGACAAGAAGCTATCCTACCAACAAAGATACACTCAGACTTTCTTTCTAATGGGATGTTGCTCCATTGCTAAACCAACACATAGGAAAAAACATCCTACTGATGCTATCCAAGTCCCTTCAGATAGGAGTACTGTCCTACCCATGAGCCTTCCAATTCTTGACCCCAGAGAAACTGAAAAGGTGAAAGAAGAAAAGATGGGAATGTTGTTCATGGAAATAATATTTCTCAGGAGCCTTATTCACACTTCCTCTTATGAAAAGAACAAAACAAAAAGCAAAGCTGCTCTTGTGCTCTGGAGTTAGCAGACAACTATCTCATTACTAACTTAGCCTGGAAATCACTAAGGGTGAGTGGGGAGGTTGAGGGATGGATGGGTGAATGAATGAATGATGGGCTTGCTTTCTAAAGAGTGGAGATATATAGTTTTCAATCCAGTCTTAGTTCAGCATAAGTGGTTGCATTTCTTTTAGCAATAGACTTTGTCACAGCAAAAGCTACCCAAGCTTCAAACTGATATTTATCTTCAAACCATGGGGGTTAGGGTATTTCTTTTCCTTAGTTTTGCATGATGCAAATTAGCAGCAGTAGTTGTGGCACATAAACTCTAGGGTGTCTGGGCTCAGCAGTTGCAGCTCATGAGCTTAGTTGCCCCACAGCATGTGGGATGTTAGTTCCCTAACCAGGGATTGAAGTCATGTCCCCAGCATTTGGAGGCAGATTCTCAACCACTTGACTTCCAGGGAAGTCCCTTTTAACAGTATAAAAGCAATAAACTGGTTCCAAGAACATGGAAGACTGTGGTACTGGAGACTCTCTCATATTACAGCATGTAGAAATGCTTAATACAAACTGAACACCAAAGAAATAATAGAAAATCTGAAGATGCAAAATATGGGACGGGAGGACTTCCCTGGCAGTCCAGTAGTTAAGAATCTGCCTGTCAATGCAGGGAACATGGCTTCGATCCCTGGTCTGGGAAGATTCCACATGCTGTGAGACAGCTAGATCCGTGTACCACAACTGAGTCCACACACTACAACTACTGAAGCCCGCGTACCTAGAACCTGTGCTCTGCAACAAGAGAAGGCACTGCAATGAGAAGCCCACACACCGCAACTAGAGAGGAACCCTCGCTTGCTGCAACTAGAGAAAGCCCTCGCTCGGCAACAAAGACCCAGCGCAGTAATAATAACATTTTTAAAGTGATACAGGCATACAGGAACCTACAAGCAGAAGAGTAACCAAGTGCCACAGCATGTCCCAGGGGGTGGGGTTTATTACCTGTGTGGGAACAGAGATGTGACTTGGGCCCAATGAAGTACGGACCTACAACTGCGACTCTTCATAACGCTGAGACACCCCCCACCCACAGGGACAGGAGGATCAGAAAAGCGGCTCTCTGCCCAAGGAAAGTTGGTCTTTTCCTCAGGTTCTGAGCATAAAAAGAGAGATTATGTGGGAGATTTGAATCCCCAGTGGGCCTTGTGTGAATGTGGAGACTTAACACTGTAGGATGTGGAAATCACAAAGTGAGATACTTGAAACTCCCTGGACCAGTAGAAGCAAAAATGAAACCCCCTGCGAGAAAACCCCCTCCACAGCCCAGGAGAGCGCACAGTCACCCAAAGACAGAAATAGAAAAGGTCAGTATAAAAATTTTTTTAAAAGACCTTTTCAAAGAAGGAGAGTCTACCATCCCAAGTCCTTGGCCAAAAGAACCACTAAAGACTGTTATTCAGTGCAAAGGAACCTGAAACCAATAAGAATTTCTTATAACTGCACAATATAAAGACAGCCCCATTTAAAAATGAATGAAGAACTGGAATAGACATTTCTTTAAAGAGGAAAATGAAGGACCAATAAGCATAAGAAAACATGCTCAACATCATTAGCCAATAGAGAACTACAAAAAAAATCACAACAAAATATCAATTCATGCTCACTAGGACAGCTACAATTTTAAAAACCAGTAACAGTAAATGTTGGCAAAGGTATGGACAAATTAGAGCCCTGATACATTTCAACTGTGAGTGTAAAACAATGCAACCATTTTGTTGGAAAATAGCTTGGCAGTTCCTCAAAATGCTAAACAGAGCTATCATGTGACCCCATAACTCTACCTCCAAGTATATACCTATGAGAACTGAAAATATGTTCACACAAAAACTTGTACATGAAGTTTGCAATAGCAGTATTCATAAGAGCCAAAGGCAGAACTCAAATGCCCATCGGCTGATGAATGGATAAGTACTGCATGACGCATTTATACAATTTATTTAATATTATAAATAAAAAGGAATAAAAAATAAAAGGATGGATAAATGAAAAGGAATGGAATACTCCTACATACTACAACTCAGATGAACCTTGGAAACAATATAGTTAAGTGCAAGAAGTCAGTCCCCAAACCATTATAGTATTCCACTTATGTGCAATGTCCAGAATAGGCAAATCCACAGAGAGAGAAAGTAGTGTAGTGGTTGCCAAGAGTAGGGAGTAGGAGGGAATGGAGACCTACTGCTAATAGATATGGGCTTTGTTTGGGGTGATAAAATTGTCTTAAAATTAGACACTGGTAATGGTTGCACTGTGAATATACTGAAAACCACTGCATTTTATACTTTTAAATGGTGAATATTATGGTATGACTTCCCTGGTGGCTCGGAGGTAAAGAATCTACCTACAATATAGGAGACCCAAGTTTGACCCCTGTGTTGGGAAGATCACCTGAAGAAGGAAATGGCAACCCACTCCAGTATTCTTGCCTGGAAAATCCCATGAACAGAAGGGTCTGGCAGGCTTCAGTCCATGGGGTTGCAAAGAGTTGAATATGACTGAGTGATTAACTCTTGTATATTTTCATTATGATGTATAAGTCATATCTCAGTAACGTTGTTATAAAATAAAAGATAATGAGAAAAAAACACGTAAGATGCAGAGAAATAGAACTTTGAGGAAAATCAGTTCAGTTCAGTTCAGTCACCCTGTCATGTCTGCTTCTTTGTGACCCCATGGACTGCTGCACACCAGGCTTCCCTGTCCATCACCAATTCCCGAAGCTTTCTCAAATTCATGTCTATCAAGTCGGTGATGCCATCCAACCATCTCATCCTCTGTTGTCCCTTTCTCCTCCCGCCTTTAATCTTTCCCAGCATCAGGTCTTTTCCAGTGAGTCACTTCTTCACATCAGGTGGCCAAAATATTCAGTTTTAGCTTCAGTATCAGTCTTTCCGCTGAACACCCAAGACTGATTTCCTTTAGGATGGACTGGTTGGATCTCCTTGCAATCCAAGAGACTCTCAAGAGTCTTCTCCAACACCACAATTCAAAAGCACCGATTCTTCAGTGCTAAGCTTTCTTTATAGTCCAACTTTCACATTCATACACGATTACTGGAAAAAACCATAGCTTTGACTAGATGGACCTTTGTTGGCAAAGTAATGTCTCTGCTTTTTAATATGCTGTCTAGGTTGGTCAAAGCTTTTCTTCCAAGGAGCGTCTTTTAATTTCATGGCTGCAATCACCATCTGCAGTGATTTTGGAGCCCCCCAAAATAAGGTCTGTCACTGTTTCCTCTGTTTCCCCATCTATTTGCCATGAAGTGATGGGACCAGATGCTATGGTTTTAGTTTTCTGAATGTTGAGTTTTAAGCCAGCATTTTCACTCCCCTCCTTCACTTTCATCAAGAGGCTCTTTAGTTCTTCTTCATTTTCTGCCATAAGGGTGGTGTCATCTGCATACCTGAGGTTTTTTATATTTCTCCCAGCAAACTTGATTCCAGCTAGTGCTTCATCCAGCCCAGCATTTCGCATGATATACTCTGCACATAAGTTAAATAAGCAGGGTGACAATATACAACCTTGACGTACTCCTTTCTCTATTTGGAACCAGTCTGTTGTTCCATGTCCAGTTCTAACTGTTGCTTCCTGACCTGCATACAGGTTTCTCAGAAGNGAAAATCCCATGAACAGAAGGGTCTGGCAGGCTTCAGTCCATGGGGTTGCAAAGAGTTGAATATGACTGAGTGATTAACTCTTGTATATTTTCATTATGATGTATAAGTCATATCTCAGTAACGTTGTTATAAAATAAAAGATAATGAGAAAAAAACACGTAAGATGCAGAGAAATAGAACTTTGAGGAAAATCAGTTCAGTTCAGTTCAGTCACCCTGTCATGTCTGCTTCTTTGTGACCCCATGGACTGCTGCACACCAGGCTTCCCTGTCCATCACCAATTCCCGAAGCTTTCTCAAATTCATGTCTATCAAGTCGGTGATGCCATCCAACCATCTCATCCTCTGTTGTCCCTTTCTCCTCCCGCCTTTAATCTTTCCCAGCATCAGGTCTTTTCCAGTGAGTCACTTCTTCACATCAGGTGGCCAAAATATTCAGTTTTAGCTTCAGTATCAGTCTTTCCGCTGAACACCCAAGACTGATTTCCTTTAGGATGGACTGGTTGGATCTCCTTGCAATCCAAGAGACTCTCAAGAGTCTTCTCCAACACCACAATTCAAAAGCACCGATTCTTCAGTGCTAAGCTTTCTTTATAGTCCAACTTTCACATTCATACACGATTACTGGAAAAAACCATAGCTTTGACTAGATGGACCTTTGTTGGCAAAGTAATGTCTCTGCTTTTTAATATGCTGTCTAGGTTGGTCAAAGCTTTTCTTCCAAGGAGCGTCTTTTAATTTCATGGCTGCAATCACCATCTGCAGTGATTTTGGAGCCCCCCAAAATAAGGTCTGTCACTGTTTCCTCTGTTTCCCCATCTATTTGCCATGAAGTGATGGGACCAGATGCTATGGTTTTAGTTTTCTGAATGTTGAGTTTTAAGCCAGCATTTTCACTCCCCTCCTTCACTTTCATCAAGAGGCTCTTTAGTTCTTCTTCATTTTCTGCCATAAGGGTGGTGTCATCTGCATACCTGAGGTTTTTTATATTTCTCCCAGCAAACTTGATTCCAGCTAGTGCTTCATCCAGCCCAGCATTTCGCATGATATACTCTGCACATAAGTTAAATAAGCAGGGTGACAATATACAACCTTGACGTACTCCTTTCTCTATTTGGAACCAGTCTGTTGTTCCATGTCCAGTTCTAACTGTTGCTTCCTGACCTGCATACAGGTTTCTCAGAAGGCAGGTAAGGTTGTCTGGTATTCCCATATCTTTAAGAATTTTCCATAGTTTGTTGTGATCCACACAAATACATAAACTCAAATACATATATTGAGGAAAATTTGAACATTAATGAATTAGTTTTCAATTCAAGAAATCAGAAAAACAACCACAGAATAATCCCAAAGAGAGTAGACAGAAGGAAATAATTTGGTAAGAACAAACATCAATAACAGAAAATCAAAGAGAATGTCAATAAAACCAAGCTCTAGTTCTTTGAAAAGACTAAAAAACAGTCAAATCTTTTTATGAGAAAGAACAAAGCCTAGACCAAAACTAGGAATGGGAAAATAAGCATTCATTACTTTTGAAAAGTAGAGACTTTTTAATCCTAAGAGATTCTATGGGCTACTTTAAGATGATAAGCTTAGCTCTTGGGAAAGTGTTAATTTCACCAGGGGAAAAAAAAAGTCTAAAATAGGAGAAATTAGAAACATCTATTGCAGATAAAAATGAAAACTTAAATATATGGTGGAAATCTCCCACTGTATTGTTCTGTAGTAATTGTCTCTGTAGTAACACTGCCTTTCTTCTCGCTCCTTAAGTGAGTTTTTAATTAGAGAGTTGATTTATCTGACTTCCACGGGCTCCATTTGCTCTACTGGATGGAGCTAGCCTATTAAACTGTCCCAAGAAGTCCAGATTCACCCTCTCTGCTGCCCGTCTTCACTCCAGCTGACCTTAAGTAGCAAAGCTAGATGGATTATTTACTTTGCAAGTCCAAACTTTCCTTCTTTCACATATTCACTGAAAAGCTATACAACGATATTCTAGATAGCATCCTTTAACAAAGGGAAAATTGGAGGTAATCTAAATGTTCAATGATGGGACAATAGATTAAAATAAAAATGAAGAATATTTACACTGTAGAACACCATAGAGTCTTAAAATACATAAAATAGCTCTGTACTCATCAAAGTGATTAAGTCTCAAAAACAATATTTCAGGAGAGATTTATAAAAATTTTTACAAACCATGAAACAATATTATATCTTGTTTATGGATGCAAACACACATAGTAAGAACATAAAAATGTGAAATAACTTCAGGATAGAGATTTGGGGTTCAGGAAAGGCAATAAAAAAAGGAAGCTTGCATCTTTATCTATTATATAATTTTATTTCTTCAAAAAAATATTTGAAGCAAGAACAGTGAAATATCAGCACATATTAAAACTGGTTAGTCATTATCTAATGCTTTACTATTGCCACCGATTTTTATAATTTTATTTGGTTTAATAATTGAAGAAACAAAATGAAGCTTTATAAAAGCTTCATTTATATGTGTTCCTGAAATTTTTTTCTAAGTGAAGTCATCAGCTATATTTACATCTCTTTAATTATATGTGAGAAACACATTCCTTAAAAACTAATAATACATGGGTAAACGTATAGCTTATTCATGTTGAGGTTTGACAGAAAACAACAAAATTCTGTAAAGCAACTATCCTTCAATTAAAAATAAATAAATAAAAAATTTAAAAACTAATAATAGAAAAGTAACTTCACATTTGTCAATTGTCACTATGATGTCAAAATCTATACATTTTGAAGAAAACAAAAATATATATACAACTAAAATCTCTTTAGTTGTTTTTGGAATAGGGTAAATACCAGAGAAGAGAATTTTCTGCATTTTTATGTGGTTTGGAAACAGACTTGAAGGCTATAAAGAAAGAAAAACATAGTTTATCCCAAAGAACCCATCCAGAATGCACCACTTGAATGAAGCCAGGAATGACTGTCTAGTGCTTGGGGGCTTTTTTAGAGGATTTGGGGGACTAACTTGGATTCTTAGATATCTGAAACAGGATAACTGACTTTCAGCTTTGAAGTACCTACGGACCTTAAGTTCAGTTGGTTTCTTTCTGGTAAGATGAAGTTTTCCTATGCCCAGCTTCTAAAATGTTATCTCAATTTCACCTGCAATGATTAGATTATCCATTTTATGTGAGGGAAGTTAGAAAATTGGCACTTGATTTTGTATACATAGTGTATGGCTTCTTAGAGTCAGGGCCCTTTGCACACCACAAACATTGAAAAGATTATGGAGTCCTTTCACCTCGTTGATAATTCAAATTTCTACTTTGACACAAAACTTTCATGCGTGCTAAAATTAAAAGTTCCTTTCTACATTTCTGAGTGTGAAATTCTGAAAAACTATGTTAAATTGGGGCTTCCTGGGTAGCTCAGCTGGTAAAGAAACCGCCTGCAAGTGCAGGAGACCCCAGTTCAATTCCCGGGTTGGGAAGGGATAGGCTACCCACTCCACTATTCTTAGGTTTCCCTGGTGGCTCAGTCGGTAAAGAATCCGCCCGCAATGCGGAAGACCTGGGTTGGGAAGATCTTTTGGGGGAGGGCATGGCAACCCACTCCAGTATTCTTGCCTGGAGAATCCCCATGGACAGAGGAGCCTGGCAGGCTACAGTTCACAAGGTCGCAAAGAAGCAGACACTACTGAGCAGCTAAGCACAGCACAGCACATGTCAAAGTTGACTTGTTTATTTATAGAGAAAGAATACTTTTGCTCTGCTGGTACTCTGAACACATCATAATCTGTGGGGCAGTTGCACGCTGTCTCAGCTAAGCTGAAGGGTTCTTTAAAGCAACCCATTATTTTAAAACTTAGAAGTGACTACAAAAAGCTACTAGAGGTTCTAAATTTTCACATTGGTTTCAGGAATCATATTCTAGATTGAAAAAGCAAACACTCAAGTAGTTAACCCGGTGGCTCAGATGGTAAAGTGTCTGCCTGCAATGCAGGAGACCCAGGTTTGATCCCTGGACAGGAAGATCCCCTGGAGAAGGAAATGGCAACCCATTTTGGTACTCTTGCCCGGAAATTTCCACCGACAGAGGAGCCTCGTAGGCTACAGTCCATGGGATCGCAAAGAGTTGGACACTACTGAGCAACTTCACTTTTCACTTTCAAGCAGTTAAATGATTAAGTATCACAGGGCTGAAGCCTAATATTGAGATGCTCATTTACGTTGTCCCATCCGCTGACATGGGAGAAGGTAATGGCAAACCACTCCAATATTCTCGCCTGGAGAATTTCGTGGACAGAGAAGCCTGGTGGGCTGCAGTCCATGAGGTCTCAGAGTCAGACATGACTGAGCAACTAACACTTCACTTCACATCCTCTGACACAAAACGAGAATGTGAGACACCTGTGTAGTTTAGACCTACGACCTTCTGCATGTGTTACATGAACCTTCGAAAAAGCTATACTTTCAGCTTCAGGATGCTTTTGTTGTGGTTGATAGAGTGCAATTACTGAAATAAGATTGTCCTGAGATGTCTTTCGCAGCCAGTGCTACAGACTTCCGCAAATAAAAGTCATGTAGAAATTTATTTTTTTAAGTTTTAAAAATAAGGTTAATTGGAACAGAAGATGGAGCTAATCAGTTTTAAGCTCATGCTATATTACTTTATATTTTCATAAACTTGTTTTGGCAAACTTGTTGAGAGCAGAGACTATCTCTGACATCCTGCACAGTATCCAATGAGGTGATTGGAGAAATGTCCAGCTGTTACATTACAAATCATGCCACCTCTTTCCAAGTTATGTGAAGACATTAAAAAGTATATGAATTAAAATTCACATTAAACTAAAAATTTGATTTTTAAAAACACATATACAGAACTCCCTGAGATATTTTTGTAAAAAGTCCTCTTTTTTGTGTGATTCTCCAGTAGTCATGTATAGATGTGAGAGTTAGACCATAAAGAAGGCTGAATGCCAAAGAACAGATGCTTTCGAATTGTGGTGTTGGAGAAGACTCTTGAGAGTCCCTTAGACTGCAAGGAGATCAAACCAGTCAATCCTAAAAGAAATCAACCCTAAAGATTCATTGAAAGGATTGATGCTGAAGCTGAAGCTCCAATACTTTGGCCACCTGATGCAAAGAACTGACTCATTGGAAAAGACCCTGGTGTTAGGAAAGATTGAGGGCAGGAAGAGAAAGGGGTAGCAGAGAATGAGATGATTGGAGAGCATCACTGACTCAGCTGAAGGAGAGGAGAGCATTGTGTGCTGCGATCCATGAGTTCACAGAGTCGGACATGACTTAGCTACTGAATGACAATGATGACCAAATTGGTTTAGTAAATTCAAGAACACCACCAATCAATCTGTTAATTAATCAATGTTATTAAGTCCTTGTTATATGAAAAGAATCTTAACAGTTACTGTGTGGAATTTTTTTAAAGGCATAAAGGTTTTGCCCTTAGGAGGTTTATAATTTGGTTAAGAAGAAAAAGCTTAAGCAAGTGACTGAAAAGCTAAAACACATTAAAATATAAGTTGCATAAGACAAAAAAACACAAAAGCAGACAGAAGCAATGCATGATCAGCAGTCCAATCTAAATAAATATAATGCTTTTGTAAAAGGAAGAAATTATTGTAGAACAAAATTTGCTATATGAAAATTTAACTATTTAACCAGGAAACACTGAAGGATGGGCCAGCCACACAGACCAGTTGGGCAAGAGTTGCTCCAGTGTTAAGATCAAACTAGGTCAAATTGTCTGGGTATTTACTTGTCTTCAAGGCTGTGAACTGAGGTTGTAAGCAGGGGAAAGATTGGAGTAAACAAGCTGAGGTTGGAAAACCAAAATAATGAGTGCCTTGCACACCTCCTGGGAAAACTTCTGCTCCACCAATGGGACGCATTTGATGTGCTTAATATGGATGGATACATTTGCATGTATTCTTACAAAATAGGTAGTATTGTTTCAACTGCATGCTAACTCTGTCTCAGCCTTGATGAGATATAGTTTGCATACCATATAGTTCAGCCATTTAAAATGGATTAATCTTCTATGCATTGATGCAAGATTAGCAACAAGGCCTACTTTCATTCTGTTCTAAGTTATAGTGTCTGAACAGAGATGCATTAGGTTTGTTAGTTCTTTCCCCCAACTATGCTGTCTCTGTACCAGTTAAAATCATCTATTAATAGATGCTTCCACTTTGTAAATAGTTCAATTTTTCTAAACTGTAATTTTTGTTTGAAAATGCTCAGCAAATGATTTTTTAAAAGTCATGAGAGCCCCAAATAATAGAAAATAAAATGAACAAATCATTGGTTTTTAGTACCTTCACAGAGCTGTGCAACTGTCACCACAATATATGTATATTACTATATTCTAATTTTCCTATAAAGAAACTGTACCTACTGAGGAGAGCCTGCCCATCACCTCTCTGCCCAGCCCTCAGCAACCAAGAATCTACTTTCTGTCTGGTTGGATTTACTTCTTCTGGACATTTTACATCAGAGAAATCATACAATGTATCTTCTTTTGTGTCTCACTTCTTTCACTTAACATAAGGTTTATTCATATTGCAGCACAAATAGGTATATATTTCATTCCTTTTTATGGTTATATGATATTTCATTGTATGAATTTACTATATTTTGTTTTATCCACTCCAATTGAATGGATAACTTTTGGGCTATTATGAATAATGCTGCTATGAACATTCATGTACAAGTTTTTGTGTGAACATATGTTTTCAGTTCTCCTGGGTGGAAGTCCAAGAATGGAACTGCTGCATCATATGGAATGTCTATATTTAGCTTTGGGAGGAACTACCAAACTTTTTCAAAGTAGCTGCACAATTTTACATTCCCATCAGCAATCTCTTCTCAGTCTCACTAACACTTCTTATTTGTCTTTTTTGTTACAACCATTGTAGTAGATTTGGTATTTCAGTGTGCTTCTGATTTCCATTTCCCTGATAGTTAATATTCCTAGGCAACTTTTTCTGTGCTCATTGACCACTTTTATATCCTCCCTGGAGAAATGCGTATTTCAATCCTTTGTCCCTTTTGAAATCAGGTTATCTGTCTTTTACTGCTGAGTTGAAGAATTCTTTTTATATACTCTAGATGCAAGCTTGGAGAAGGCAATGGCAACTCACTCCAGTACTCTTGCCTTGTAAATCCCATGGATGGAGGAGCTTGGTAGGCTGCAGTCCATGGGGTCACAAAGAGTTGGACATGACTGAGCGACTTCAATTTCACTTTTCACTTTCATGCATTGGAGAAGGAAATGGCAACCCACTCCAGTGTTCTTGCCTGGAGAATCCCAGGGATGGTGGAGCCTGGTGGGCTGCTGTCCATGGGGTCGCGCAGAGTCGGACACGACTGAAGTGACTTAGCAACAGCAGATACAAGCTATTTGTCAGGGTTGAGTTTTTAATTTCTTAATAATGTCCTATGAAATACAAAAGCTTTGCATTTTGATGAAGTCCAAATTATCTATTTTTTCTTTTGCTTCTTGTGCCTTTGGTGTCACACCTAAGAAATGATTATAAAACACAAGGGCACAAAGATTTACCCCTATGTTATCTCACAAAAGTTGTATAATTTTAGCTCTAACATTTGATTCAATTTGAGTTAATTTTCATATATTCTATGAGGCAGGAATTCCATTTCATTCATTTGCACATGACTATCTCATCCCAGAGTCATTGGTTGAAAATACTATTCTTTCCCCCATTTAATTTTCTTAACACTCTTGTCAAAAATCACGTGAGTGTGTTAAGTCACTTCAGTCGTGCCCAATTCTGTGCAACCCTACAGACTGTGGCCCACCAGACTCCTCTGTCCATGGGATTCTCCAGGCAAGAATACTGGAGTAGTTTGCCATGTCCTCCTCCAGGGGATCTTCTGGACCCAGGGATCAAACCTAGGTCTTTCCGCCTCCTGTGTTGGCAGGTGGGTTCTTTACCACTAGCGCCACCTGGGAAGCCCCTAACAAACATCAGCTGACCCTAAATGTGAGGGTTTACTTCTGGATTCTCAGGTCATTCTGTTAACCTAGATGCCTTGTCCTTATGCCAGTACCACAATGTCTTAATTACTGTTGCTATTTAAACGGTTTTGAAATGCTTGACTTTTCCAATTTTGTTATTTTTTCAGTTCAGTTCAGGCACTCAGTCGCGTCCGACTCTTTGTGACCCCATGAATCGCAGCACGCCAGTTCTCCCTGTTCATCACCATCTCCCGGAGTTCACTCAGACTCACGTCCATCGAGTCCATGGTGCCGTCCAGGCATCTCATCCTCGGTCGTCCCCTTCTCCTCCTCCCCCAATCCCTCCCAGCATCAGAGTCTTTTCCAATGAGTCAACTCTTCTCATGAGGTGGCCAAAGTACTGGAGTGTTATTTTTTAAGGCGGCATATTTTTTATTCATAACATTTTATTTTTTATCTACATATCCCTTTTATAGCTGATTTTGAAACAAAGACCTAGTGATAATTTTACATAAAAGCTGACGTTTCCTCTTTGTGGAGGTGTCCTGTCATTCTCTTCNATTTTTTAAGGTGGCATATTTTTTATTCATAACATTTTATTTTTTATCTACATATCCCTTTTATAGCTGATTTTGAAACAAAGACCTAGTGATAATTTTACATAAAAGCTGACGTTTCCTCTTTGTGGAGGTGTCCTGTCATTCTCTTCTTGGGGTTGATGTAAACACCAAAACTCCTCTTGCTGGAACCGACGGAGGCAGTGCTTCCAAACAAAAGCCTTCTGTGAAGGTAGCAGTTCTTCCTTCTTCCTCAAAGTTCCTTCTTAAAGCAGATCTCGTCTCTTTGCATTGTTTTTTTAAACTCTTGAGACCTTTAGGAGAATTGCTCTATCTCTGATAATTCCAGTCGAACTGCTCAAGCTGAAACTGAGTGAGTGAATGCATTAATAACAGTCTTTTCTATAAACGCCTTTGCTCTATACCTCTTTCCAGTGCTCTCTTCCACATTACTAGGGAATAGTAGAGTCTCTACAAATGATCCATGGTCAATTGATGATATTAGTTGAATAAAAGCCCAGTTTTAAATGTTGATAGCAGTTAACCAAAAAAAAATCCAAATCTATAATTTCTAAAATTACTTTACCTATAAATACTTCATATATGTTGTTGCATATAAAAGTGTAACAACCAACACTTATGTAGTATTCTCTGTGTTCCAGACACTATGTAAGTGCTTTTCCTATTTTAACTCATTCATTCCTCTCACTGATACTACAAGGTACTATTATTCTCATCTTACAGATGAGGAAATCAATGCATGTGGAGATTAAGTAATTTGTTCAAGGTTACATTAGTATTAAGTTGCAGAGTCAAGCTGAAACTTGGACAGTCTTGCTCCAAAGCGTGTGTGTGTGTGTGTGTGTGTGTGTGTGTGCCACCTGTTTATACCAACATGGTATAATACCATCACATGGTAGAAGTGATTAGAAAAAAGCACATCATATGATAGTGTGCAGTGTGGTTCAGAGAGAGTGCAAAAGCGATCAGAGAAGAGGTCCTTACGAATATAAATGACTGGAAAAGAACTCCCTAAGTAGAGAAGACAAGAGAAGGCCATAGGTCAGTTTGCTCTAAGTCAATTTACCAAATGATCAAATGACAAATTTGCTAAAACTTGTCAAGAAATTCACTGCAGCTAGTTATGGTAACACTGCAGTTGTTACCACAAGAGCCACCCACATGGCTAAGAGCAGAAAGGGATGCTGCTAAGTCGCTTCAGTCGTGTCCAACTCTGTGCAACCCCAGAGACGGCAGCCCACCAGGCTCACCCGTCCCTGGGATTCTCCAGGAAAGAACGCTGGAGTGGGTTGCCATTGCCTTCTCCAATGCATGAAAGTGAAAAGTGAAAGTGAAACTGCTCAGTCGTGTCCGACTCCTAGCAGCCCCATGGACTGCAGCCTACCAGGCTCCTCCATCCATGGGATTTGCCAGGCAGGAGTACTGGAGTGGGTTGCCATTGCCTTCTCCAAAATTGTGAGACTGATAGTCATTTAACAAGTCTAACAAGTCTCTAGCTATAGGGTTATAGCAATGCTTCAAGGAAGCTGAGAAGTGAGGAAAGTCTCCAGTAAGGCAATGAATTGATGATTCAGCACATTAATCATTTGTGGAATTGATTTTTGGTGAACTGGCTTATGGCGAATTCACTGTCAATGAATGGATTTTTGCTGCATGTGCCTGATTCAACATCTAGAACTGGAAGGTATAAACATTGGTTTGGTCCTACAATCCCCAGATCAATGGCCTTGAATCCTTTTTTACTGTAACCTCCAGTAAGGAATACATGTTTGCACTTTACAGTGTGACCACACACACACATACACCCCCCAAGATCCACATTGCTCTTACCTCAGGCAATGCACTCTGTTATTTTCTATTATATTTCTTTTTTTCCAAACTGGTTACAACCCAATAAAATGATTTTGCAAGCATTCAATTGGTTATGACCTGCAGTTTAGAAAACCTCATAATGGAAAACCTGTTGTAACTTTGAATATACAGTACAAGGTTAATAGTCCTATAGTACCAAACTAACATGTGTAATACTATTTTGGAGAAAATAATGGTTATAATTCTAACTCAGGATACAGTTCTCCACTTATAATGAAACAGGGACCATTCTGTCTATTAATACTGTAAATTCTGCTGTGAGGCTGCTGGGAGATCCTGCAGATCCAAATTGCTGGTATTGCTGCCATGACCTGGTGGGTACCTGTGGAGGTAGTTAAGGGGCTGAGGGCAGTAGTATGCCTTGACCATCAGATGTCTCACTAGTGGGGCCCGTCCTTTTCCTCTACCAAATCTACCAGTTCCATTTTTCACTGTTAGAACTTGCTATCTGGTGACTGTAAGAATTGTTCTTTCCCTTGTTCCACTAATAAACCAAATGCTATTTTTCATTTCCTCTACTATCCTGAAATTAAGTCATCAGTCCTTCAAGCTTTTCTAGGAGGGATAGAGTGCTAGTGAAAAGATGTAGATGGGCCATGTAGGAAAGAAAGAGTTACACACAGATTCTTATGGTGGGTTGTCAAGTACAGCAACATTGATTTACCACCATCTTGAGAAAAACCAGACTTGGGCTGGTCTGACAGGGTTTTCAGGTCATCTGGCTATTTTAGGATATTATTTATAATTCAGTGACATATAAATATTAGAGGGAAAAATAATTTTTTAAAAGTATATCATGTGCTATCATATAATGTCCCTTCTTTTACCATAGATTTAAATAAATTAGATGCTGATTATACTTCAAGCGCAAAATGCTGAAGGCCTATTCTGCCCTTTTGAGTTCAATTAAATTTTTAATTACTTGGTAAATGGAACTTCAGGAAGGAGAAATGACATTTCACCCAAAGACTTTTCTAAAGTTAAGAATTGAACAGCAATATTTTTATGTGCTATTGTTGGCTGATGACCAAACAACGCTTTTGTTCAGTTTTAACCAACTCCATTTGTTCAATTCCAAGGGATTTGTATCAAACCTATTGAATGCTAGGCCTTCCCCGGTAACTCAGCGGTAAAGAATCCACCTGCAATGCAGGAGCCACAGGAGACACAAGTTCAATGTCTGGGTCCTGGGTTGGAAAGATCCCCTGGAGGACGGCATGGCAACCCACTTCAGCATTCTTGCCTGGAGGATCGCATGGACAGAGGAGCCTGGCAAGCTATAGTCCATACGGTCACAAAGAGCTGGACACGACATGACTGAAGTGACTTAGCACACGCGCGCACACACACACTGAATGCTAACAGAAAAGACTGGAGTCAAAGACAAAGAATAAGGAAAATATCTGGGATTTACAAATCTCTGAGATTATACTCTTTGCAGCTGGAACTTTCCATATCAGAGTCAACCCGAAACTTATTTTAAAGAGAAACTCTGATTAGCATCCCTTCAGTTATGAGGACCTTATAAATCAAAGTGTTTTTTCTTGGCACCTTTGTTTTAGATTTTTTTCTTTCTCATCCATGTGAGCATCTTTAGAAGAAAAAGAAGAAGAAATAGCTGCACTCTGAAACAGACTTCACTGAACAAGGTGAGTGTGAAGTATTCCATGTGCGAAACTGAGAAAACACAAAACTGAAAGTACTAAGTCGGCATTTGAGTATCTTGAATGCCTACTGGGCCTGCTGAATGATCTCACCGAATGCGTAAGAATCTGCTCTGGCCCCACATTCTCTGGTGTCACCTGCTACCTCTGGGAGTTGAAGGCTTAACACTGAGGTGACGTGGCAGGCAAGGTCCCTGTTGGAGTTACTCAGCATCATTCTGAGAAATCTGATTACTTTTACCATCAACTCAACTTCCAGCTCCAGGGAACTGCTGGGACATCTTGTTCTCTTGCTCTCGATAGCACTGGCTGAGGACTGTGAGTGATCATGGCATGGTTACTCAAAAAACCCTCAAGTGCCTGGTACCTTATCAGCACTCGATAAATATTGGTTGACTGATTAAGTGCCGCCTGATTATTATACAAGAATACCTTTATTCTTCCTGGAAGCAGTAACATAGAGTGGGAAGAATACCAAATTTAGGGTTAGTAGCCTATCCTGCCAATTGGCCAACCAAGTGATTTGGGGCAGGATGAAAAATTTTCCCTGAGGCTCCATTTCCAAGTCTATAAAATGGGAGGAAGAAATTGGTCTCGAAAAAGAGTTGTGCGAGAATTAAATAGGGTGACGGAATGGAAAACCCCTGGCGCATGAGGGAACTCTCAGTAAGCACTGGGTGGATCAGATCCAGAATCACTCATTCTCATGAATGAGTTTGTCCCCATGTTGGTCTTTCCACCAGTAATTTTCTTCTATATATTTATTTTATTCTCCGGATTATCTAGTATTCCTCCTCCCTTATAAACAATCAACTCATTTTTGGCAAAGTACAGATGCAGGCAGCAGGCAAAAATAATAGGAATATGAAATGTTACAATGTCAATAAAGAAAGGAGGAAAACCTTTGAGAAACTAGGAAGCTCATCAGACAGCTTCAGGCTCCTCTGTCTACATTAATAAGGGAGGCAATGAATCCAGTGGCAAATTCCCTGGGTTAAAACTATTGGAGCTTTTCACAGAGGATCCAACAGATTTAAGTTTATGTCATCCTCTCATCAGGGATGGCCTCCTGGCCGTCACCTCAGCTGGCATCATTGTTAGATGAATATGAAAATGTATGACAGATGCTGAAATACTTCCCTTTAAATAAAATGAAATTAACATCCAAGGAAGAAGAGAGACAAGTGAAGGGGCTAAAAATCAGCTGAGTTAGAAGGGGCCACTCCAAACATATGCTCATCCTCTAAAGATATCAACAGCTTGGGTCTGAGACAGGCCAGACTGGTTGGGAGCTGCTTTTTCTCTTCTGCCAGACCAGAGGATAATCAGTAAGTGCCACGTGAGCAGCAGAGCTGGGCGTAGGCCTGACACTCAGTGAGGAACTCCGGTTGCATACAACACTCTTGCAAAGTCCTGAGTCTCTTCAGCCTTCCATGCAGAACCTTAAGTACCACCCAACATGCAGTCAGCTGTTTCAGGATGATAAAGAATTCCTTTTAGGAAAAGATAGCAATTTAAAAATTGGCTTAGAAATGTCCTTATATTTCAGAAGATTTTGATTTCCAATAATACGCTCATATAACTTTCATCCCTGAAAATTTTAGTGTCTGAAAAATTTTAAAAACCTAAATCTTCTTGGAATTAGTTCAACTGACTTTGTCAGTAGCTCTTTCTAAAGGAGATGACTCTTCAAAAACAAAACTTTGAGATGCTCTGAGATATCAAGTGATTTAAAATAAGAGGAAGTGTTTATTTCCAAGGTCTTATTATATGCCTGGTCCAGTGTTTTCTTATCTTAAAATGAATTGGTACTCCAGTATTTTCATATGTGCTGATGAGCTATAACAACAATTTCTGTTCAGTCACTAAGTCGTGTCCAACTCTTTGCAACCCCATGGACTGCAGCAAGTCAGACTTCCCTTTCCTTCACTATCTCCCAGAGTTTGCTCAAACTCTTGTCCATTGCCCACCCATTTAAATGACTCTAGTAATAAATAAGATATTCTTGTGGTTTCCCCCAACATTAGGAGTGCTTCTCAAAGAAAAGCCATTCTTAATTTACCTTTCCCTCTCTCAGACTAGGGTAGGATATGACTTATTTTGTAGATGACAAATTGAGAAGAGTAAATGCTTCCTTTTAAGCTTCCATATCTTACCATCTTCTCCTACAATTGGTCCTGCAGACACTCCGCCACTAAATCATCTGAAGCAACAGATGCATCCTGCAATTGCCAATAAATATGTGTTCGGGGAGGGCTCTCTGCAGACATTTCCTGTGTTTTAAAGCCATTACTGCATTGACACTTTTACTTTTTCATCTTGGAAATTATTTTTCTTTATAATTTAATTAGAGGTGGAAGTCAGCGAATGTCCTCTTAGCAAATGCAGAGCAGTACTAAACTGAGTCCCCAAATAAAGACTGTTTCCCTCACCTCATGAGTTGTATTTCTTTTTCACTTTTCTTTTTCAACTTTGCAAAAACACTTAAGCATGCTGTGTCCACAGTGTGCGCTGAATATATTGCAAGGATCAGTCTTTCCATGTTGCAATTCTTTTTCCCCCTTTTTATTTTATATTGGAATATAGCCAATTAGTAAGCTTCCCAGATGGCTCAGTGGTAAAGAATCCATCTGCCAATGTAGGAGATGTGGGTTCAATTCCTAGGTTGGGAAGTTTCCCTGGAGAAGGAGATGGCAACCTACTCCAGTATTCTAGCCTGAGACATCCCATGGACAGAGGAGCCTAGCAGGTTACAGTCCATGGGGTCACAAAAAAGTTGACATGGCTTAGTAACTAAACAACATGGACAATTATCAATACTGTGATAGTTTCAGAGGGACAGAAAAGGGACTCAGACATACATATAAATGTATCCATTTAATCTCCCCCAAACTTCCCCCCGATCCAGGCTGCCACATAACACTGAGCAGAGTTCCCTGTGCTATACAGTAGGAGTTTGCTGGTTATCATTTTAAATATACTAGTGTGTACATGTCAATCTCAAGCTCCCTAATTATCCCTTCCATAACTTATCTTGTAAATAAGTTTGTTTGTATCATTTCTTTTTAGATTCCGCATATAAAGGATGTCATACAACATTTCTCCTTCTCTGACTTATTTCACTTAGTATGACAATCTGTAGGTCTATCCGTGTGGCTGAAAATGACATTATTTCATTCTTTTCAATGACTGAGGAATATGTCATTGTATACATGTACCATATCTTCTTTATCCATTTACCATGTCTTGGCTATTGTAAACAGTGCTGTAATGAACATGGGGGTGCAAGTGAATTATGGTTTTCTCCATATATATGCCCAGGAGTGGGGTTTCAGGGTTATATGGTAGCTCTTTGTTTAGTTTTTTAAGGAACCTCTCTACAGTTCTCCATGGTGATTTAACCAATTTACATTCCAACCAACAGTGTAGGAGGGTTCTCTTTTCTCTATAACCTCTCCAGTATTCACTTTATAGATTTTTTTGATGATGGCCATTCTGACCAATGTGAGGTGATAACTCATTACAGTTTTGATTTGCATTTCTCTAGTAATTAGTGATGTTATGGGGTCACACAGAGTTGGACAAGACTGAAACAACTTAGCAGCAGCAGCATCTTTTCAGGCGCTTTTTGGCCACCTATGTCCTCTTGGAAGGATGGGGGAAGGGATAGTTAGGGAGTTTGGGATCAACATGTACACACTGCTACATTTTAAATGGATAACCAATAAGGACCTACTTTATAGCACATAGAACTCTGCTCAATGTTACCTGGCAGCCTGAGTGGGAGGGGACTTTGAGGGAGAATGGATACATGTGTATGTATGGCTGAGTCCCTTTGCAGGCCACCTGAAATTATCATAACATTTTTAATTGGCTATACTCCAATATAAAAGTTTTTAAAAAAAGTTAACATATATGAAGTACTTATCACATACTGCTATATAGTAAATGCTCAATAATTTATAACTGTTAATAATTTTTAACTTCCTATGCTCCCTGGAGGAGATTCCCTGGTGGCTCAGATGGTAAAGCATCTGCCTGCAATGCTCTCTGGAAACTTTCTAAGATCCTCTTCCTATAAACTTTCAGATTTGTTTCATGTGTTACAGATATGGCTCCTTTTCTGTCATTCTCTTCTTCTGTATTTCAGAGTCCCATTCCTCAGTTCTCTCTACCCTTTTCCCTCCCTTCTCTCCTTACATACCTCCTTCTCTCTTTCTCCCCTCAATTATTCCCAATAAGAGCTAATTAGAATGCATACAGAAGTTAATTCTCACTATCTTCTAAAGAAAGTGCAGTTATATTTGCAAACGAACTCATATCACTTTCAGGAAAGAGAACTTCTTCCTCATTAGGGAGCAAATGTTATGATTGATGCTCAGGTCCTAAGGAGTCTTAGGTTTGTGTTTGGTCTTAGGTTTGTCTTAGGTCTTGTGTTTGGTAGCGACCTGTCTCAGCTGGTAAAGAATCTGCCTGCAATGCAGAAGACCCTTGTTCAATCCCTGGGTTAGGAAGATCCCCTGGAGTAGGGCATGGCAACTCACTCCAGTATTCTTGCCTGAAGAATCCCATGGACAGAGGAGCCTGGTGGGCTACAGTCCATAGGGTCACAAAGAGTCAGACACGACTGAGTGACTAAGCACAGCACAGCACACAGCAAGCTAAGTCAATCCCCGTTACTTGAGCGCCTACTACATGCAAAACACTGAGCTAGGGGCTCTGGGAGGCAAGGATGATGAAGAGGAGATGGCCCTCCCTCTGGGGTCTTATTGGCCGGTGGAAAATGTTGGCATCGACCCAAGTGGCTCTTATGCAAGGCAGGCTCTGGAAGCTCTCCTAGGGAAAGGGCATCTTCTCTCTTTCTCTACCCCCAGCACCTGGAAGGGGCCTGCCTGTTCGCAGGTGCTTAGCAGTACTTCCTTCAGACCTAGGCAGGAGGATAGAAGTGCACCATGTGTCACAAATTTGGAGAACACATGTTTTAAAGAACACACAGCTGCCCTAGGCACTTGGGTCTGGGGTGCAGTGCTGGCTCAGCATGATGCATAACCCTAAACTTCTATTCTCGAGATTGATGCCTCTCAGGATCCAGAGATGCATTGGTTCACACGCCTTGTCCCCTGGTCTTGACAGGTCAAGAAGGTCTGTGGCTATACTGCAGCCCACGTTAGAGATCAACATTAATTTGTAGTTGGGGAGAATCTTACTAATAGATGTATTCAATAAGAGAAGAGACTAATTAGCTAACTTGTCAAATCTGTCCCTGTGATAACAGGAATGCAATGGATTCCTGAATAACTGCATGGCATATCCTAGGTATCTTGAGTGTCCATGTCCTTGCTTTTCTTTTTGACCAATCTCATGGGTCCTGGGCCACTCACTCATTGGGCCAGTATTCACAACAGTAACACACAAATGCTAGGAAAAATTTTGCAATATTAAGTAAAGTATATGACCTAGATTTGTATTTGTGTAGGTAGAGACAAATCATGTGAAATATGTTGTTATTCCTTACATTGGCAACTGTATGGATATTGAATGCTAGGGTTGCAAATAGTTTTATCCTAATAAAATACTTGATTACATTTAAATTTTTTTTAAACTTAAAATTCAACTTTAAATATTTTTTATTTAAAATTTTGACATATCTTCATTTTATTCCTCATCCAGTTAGCCCATCAACGGAACAGCAGATATAAATATAATTGTCTTTAATATTTTGTTGACAGTCATATAAAAAAATCACAACTTTACACAGTGTTCATTTTGTCTTTATGAAAGGATATATATCAACGTAGAAGCTTAAAATATATTTTATCCACTGTTGGTTTACATTCTGACTTTTAACTAATTTAAAATGTTGTTATGGGGCCTTCATGTGTACTTACCCTCCCCCTTCAAAGGTGAAGAATGGGCCAGGCCCAGGGGCGGTGGTGGCCAGAGTTTGGGGGTGGAGTGGATTTAAGGTAGAGTTTTCAGAAGAAGAGGGCTCATAGGTTAAAGGGTGGAGGAAAAGATAGCATGACCCCTGCTACCAACCTGGGGAACAGATATCTGTGGTGGGAGCCCAGGTACAAGACAGGGTGAACTGTGCTGAGAACCCAGCAGTCAATGGTGGTAGGCTGGGGGTGTGATGAAGGCAGGTGGCAGGTCTATGCTGATCTCATTCCTTGACCTTGAGTGGTGCCTAGCACACAGGAGCAAATGTATTTAATATTTGATGAATGAAAGAATGAATTTGGACTTTATACTCTGTGTAATATGGAACCACTGAAGCGTTTGAGTAGAGGGGACAGAATCAGAACTGTAGTTAAGAAAGAAACTGACAAGGGTGCCTGAAATTTATTTGAAAGCTTAGCTTTTGGAGGTAGAAAGAGTAATATGCTAACTTATATGTTACTAATTTATATCTATTGTGATTCGTTATTTCCTGAACATACAAATGTGGATATTTGTAATTATACACACCAAATGAAAAAAGAAATCTGGAATCTGCACTCTATATTCTGTAATATGGAACTGCTAAAGAGTTGGAGGCCTAACCGGACATTTAATGGTCCATAAAACTCCCAAGTCTTAGGTATAACGGCTCTAGGGCTGTGCTGTCTGATAACACTGGTCACTGCCTACATGTGCCTTTTGAGCATCTGAAATGTGACTCAAATGATGTTCGATATGTTCTGAAGAGTAAAAAACACACTGGATTTCAAAGATGTACTAAAAAAAAAATGACAAAAATCTCATTAGTAATATTTTATATATTGATTATATACTGAAAAAGTAATATTTTGGATATACCGTATAAACTATATTATTGAAATCAATTTCACTTGCTTCTTTTTAGTTTTTCTAATGTGGCTACTAGGAAATTTAAAATTATACATGAGCCTTGCATTTGCAGCTTGCATTACATTTTATCAGATGGCACTGCTCTAGTGGATATCACTTTTGTATACCTCTTTAACAGTTTTGACTCCAAAACAACACAAATCAATTATAAAATGAAGGCACAAATGTTGCAAAAGATGAAGAAGTTGACTAAACCACCGGAAGTGATACTAATCTTCCTAGATCATGTGTAAGGTCTTGTCAGCATAGGGTTTAGCAGAGTTGGACCAGTGGACCACAAAAGAAGAGAAAACCAACAAAGACACTGATTCAAAGAAAGAAATTGAATATTATAGGAGGACCTTGGAGAAATGTATGAAGTCTTCAAATTTTGTGTGTGTGCAAAAATGATAGTAATGATTAAGCCATAAAACTTAAATAGGAAAAGAATATTGCTTTATACACCAAAAAAAGAGCAACCAACAGGGTTCAACAGAATTCAAAGAATCATTCAGAGTTGTAAAGGTAAGTAGAATCTGGCTAACTGTGAGATAAGTCAAATTTCATTAGTTGCAGTTGTATTTTTTAATATAAAATCCCGATTCAGCTGGCTTTCATTATTCACTACAAAAATTTAGTTTCTGATTTTAAAACTTGCAAATATAAGCAAAATATTTAGATGGCTGGTTAATAAAAAGGAATGTCACATGTATATATAGTATAAACTATTTCCCTTTAGCTTAAAACATAAGCAACAGGGTTTTGTCTTGTCTAGTCTGGGGGTTTTAACCAGTATTTGGGTGGAGGGCCTTGGTCTTTTGAGAATGGGTCCACTATCCAGAGGCTGTCTCACACCTCTCATGGTCTACAGTTTTCACTCTTATTTTCTTTCAAGCAAAGTGAAAACTGAGAGACATGTACCAAGTTCTTATAGATTTGAATGCTTTTTTCTCTACTCTTTCACAATCCTCATATCCATAACTGATTCAACAGAGACTCTTTTCAGTGTCTTGCTTTCACTCACTCTTTGAAAGTATTTAACTTAGTTTTCATCAGAATAACTTTTTGTTTTGCACTTACATAGTCATGTTTAATAGGACTTAATTAAATTCCATAAGGACAGTTACAGCAGCTATAGTCAGATTTGGGAACAAATTTGGTGGATTCGCTGGGGTCTGTAACTCACTTGATGGGAGCAGAAGTGTGCAGCTGCCATGAGCGTTCATTATGCTGCAGCATCCCTCTGCCTGCTGCACACCACACCAGGAATGACGGGTATCTGTTACTAGATGAGTCAGCAAGTGGAGGTTGGTGAAGAAGCTTTCTACTATAATGTCACCTACAGTGTACTTGCAAAAGGTCAACTATCCCATAAATGACAAGATTTCCCGACTTAGGATATCTGGAAACACTTGAAAGTATGGTGTCTGGAAAGAGCACAGAAAAACCAAATTCTCGCCCCAACTCTCCTGCAAGTATTCCATAATAATATTTATAACTCTGATAGGATACCAGCTTTTACTCTATTCTCAAGGTGATCTTCTTACTCTTTATGTCTACCTAAGACATAGATCTCACAAACAGAGGAGTGAAACCCCACACACAGATGGATCTGAAATTCTAGCAGAGTCAACTTGATAAATACCCACTAATAAAAATATTTGCAAATGGATTGTTTTGTTTACTTCTGTAAATATGAAAAACAACAAACAATAATATCTCAAAAGAAAATTTCTTGTGTGTGCACCTCTTAAGAAATACAAGGTGAATGCTACACAGACTGCAATATTTCTGCCAGTCCCTATTAAATCTGTTTATTCTAAGTCAGTGATGTTTATGCATAAGAACGAAATGTACAACTATTAAACTGGATCCTCCAAATGACTGAGATTCAGGAACTGAAGTATGACTTAGGTGATTCCCAGAAGCACTATGCGGAAGCAGTGATCTGTAAAATATTGACGTAAAGGTTACCAAAGCTGTCATAGCATAAATGAAATTACTGCAACATTTGTGTCTGAGAGAGAATAGAAATAAAGAGGTTGGAAATAGGAACTGGAATTTTCAGTGTACAACCAAACTTGGAAGAGTCACAAGTCTCCTTTATGTCATTAAANAAATATTTAGATGGCTGGTTAATAAAAAGGAATGTCACATGTATATATAGTATAAACTATTTCCCTTTAGCTTAAAACATAAGCAACAGGGTTTTGTCTTGTCTAGTCTGGGGGTTTTAACCAGTATTTGGGTGGAGGGCCTTGGTCTTTTGAGAATGGGTCCACTATCCAGAGGCTGTCTCACACCTCTCATGGTCTACAGTTTTCACTCTTATTTTCTTTCAAGCAAAGTGAAAACTGAGAGACATGTACCAAGTTCTTATAGATTTGAATGCTTTTTTCTCTACTCTTTCACAATCCTCATATCCATAACTGATTCAACAGAGACTCTTTTCAGTGTCTTGCTTTCACTCACTCTTTGAAAGTATTTAACTTAGTTTTCATCAGAATAACTTTTTGTTTTGCACTTACATAGTCATGTTTAATAGGACTTAATTAAATTCCATAAGGACAGTTACAGCAGCTATAGTCAGATTTGGGAACAAATTTGGTGGATTCGCTGGGGTCTGTAACTCACTTGATGGGAGCAGAAGTGTGCAGCTGCCATGAGCGTTCATTATGCTGCAGCATCCCTCTGCCTGCTGCACACCACACCAGGAATGACGGGTATCTGTTACTAGATGAGTCAGCAAGTGGAGGTTGGTGAAGAAGCTTTCTACTATAATGTCACCTACAGTGTACTTGCAAAAGGTCAACTATCCCATAAATGACAAGATTTCCCGACTTAGGATATCTGGAAACACTTGAAAGTATGGTGTCTGGAAAGAGCACAGAAAAACCAAATTCTCGCCCCAACTCTCCTGCAAGTATTCCATAATAATATTTATAACTCTGATAGGATACCAGCTTTTACTCTATTCTCAAGGTGATCTTCTTACTCTTTATGTCTACCTAAGACATAGATCTCACAAACAGAGGAGTGAAACCCCACACACAGATGGATCTGAAATTCTAGCAGAGTCAACTTGATAAATACCCACTAATAAAAATATTTGCAAATGGATTGTTTTGTTTACTTCTGTAAATATGAAAAACAACAAACAATAATATCTCAAAAGAAAATTTCTTGTGTGTGTACCTCTTAAGAAATACAAGGTGAATGCTACACAGACTGCAATATTTCTGCCAGTCCCTATTAAATCTGTTTATTCTAAGTCAGTGATGTTTATGCATAAGAACGAAATGTACAACTATTAAACTGGATCCTCCAAATGACTGAGATTCAGGAACTGAAGTATGACTTAGGTGATTCCCAGAAGCACTATGCGGAAGCAGTGATCTGTAAAATATTGACGTAAAGGTTACCAAAGCTGTCATAGCATAAATGAAATTACTGCAACATTTGTGTCTGAGAGAGAATAGAAATAAAGAGGTTGGAAATAGGAACTGGAATTTTCAGTGTACAACCAAACTTGGAAGAGTCACAAGTCTCCTTTATGTCATTAAAGAAATCAAATTAAGGCAATTTGACATATGCCTTTACGCAGTAATATAAAGCAGGACCCAGCAGCACCAAACTAGAGGCAAAATTTTAACTATGCTTAAGATGCAAAAATTATGGTTGCAATTCCACGTTTCTTAACGTTAACGTTTTTCGAAGAAGACTTTATATCAACATATGATGGAGGAAGAACACGTTTTCAGTCAAGCACATCCTTTATCATTCTTCCTTAAAAAATAAGTTCGTCAGGGCAAGGAATATAATGACAACTCGAATATATACATAAAAGATTAAAGGGGGAAATGACTCAAAGCACCAAAAGCCAGGTGAAAGACCAGCACTTAAGGTTTTGCCATGGCGGCGTGATGGATGGAGGCGAGACTGGGGCTAGTTGATAGTACTGTGCTCTTCTCACTTGGTCCCGTTTCATCACTGTGCACAAACGACGAGGCTAAAGAAAATGTTTTACTGGATCCCGTTCTGTTTTGCTACTCTGGCCAAACTTCAAAATTGGAACAATTTTGAAAAGCTGAAGGCATCTGCTTACTTTTCTCATTTACAGTTAACTGAGTACATGCGTGCAAATTTAAAGGTTTTCTAATCTAAATAAGAAAGAAACAAGTTTATCCTCCCAACGTAGGTTTCAGTGGGTGTAACAATCCGGGAAGACCTAGGAAATAACTACTGTTTGCTTTGGATGATACACTTGGCTACCATTAAAAGACTGTATAATCATAGCCTAACTGTAGACTTCAAATTTTAACAGATTTATCTAAAGTTTCAAAATTTGTACCGTTGGATGTAACTAAAACTAGCTTATGGCAGACTTCGTAGCAGTTAACACTGAGCTAATATGAAATCTGAATCCGCTTTAAAAATCGCTCGGATATCACCATCCTCCTCAGTTACCATTTATAGCCAAGAAAGAGGTTTTCATTTTATCTGTTTTCAAGAAATCAAAGGAATTATTTTGTAGACAGTTTAGACTTTTGTCTAAATATATGAATACTGACAAGTTAGCGCTCTCCTTTCTCTTCCTGAGCAGCTCTCTCCCTCCAGGACACTCCCCCACCCTACCCCCGCCTTAATTCCTGTTTCACAAAGTAAATCTAGGGACGCGGTTCCGGGCTTGAGGGAGATTTCTCAGCACTGACACACCGGCTGGAGGAAAAGAAGGGAGGGGAGAAGTAAACGCGACCAGGAAGCCAGAAGAAAGGTCTAAAATCATTAACATGTAAATGGTGCTTTTTCCATTCCAAAGCACCTTATCGCCAGACGCCCTCAGGGACTAGCAGGGTTCGTGTCGCCGCGCCGGGTAGCTCGGGCTCCGCGGGGGTGGGGGCGGAGGGAACCCGACTGGCAGCCCGACCCCGCGGGGAAGAGGGACGTGCAGCCAGAGGCATAGGGCTCGGGGAGGGTCAGAACCTGGCGGAGGATGACAGCAGCCAGCACTTCCTGGTTCCTTCCCAACATGCTGTGGTCCTGCATATCTGCCTTTCCCAAAGACAGTGGAGGAAAAAAAAAAAAAGATTTATAACGATTCACCCCAACCACCCCACCCCACCCGACCCCGCTGCCTGGTCCTCTCAGTCTCCCTCTAGCTGGGGGCAGAAGAGTGGGTGAAGAGGGTGTCCCAAACCTGTGATTTCAGGTTTTGAACACGATATTCCAGAAACTTCTGTTTTATTTGTAGCACGATCTGGGNCCCACCCGACCCCGCTGCCTGGTCCTCTCAGTCTCCCTCTAGCTGGGGGCAGAAGAGTGGGTGAAGAGGGTGTCCCAAACCTGTGATTTCAGGTTTTGAACACGATATTCCAGAAACTTCTGTTTTATTTGTAGCACGATCTGGGGGTGGGCAAAAGATGAGGAAAGCTTTTTTAATATATAAACTTGTGTTTTGGGTCCGCGGCATCACGTCAGCTGAACGTTTCTTTTGCTTTGCAGCAGGCGACCGCCCCGGGGGCCACCTGCGCGTCCCGCGAGGAGTGGAGGCGGGGGCGGGGGTCGGTCGATCCGCGCCCGGGTTCCCCGACGCCCACTGCAACGGGCACGCGAATGACAGACTGAAGACCCTTTGGCTTGCGCCCCCTTCAACGCACCGTCCATCAAAGCTCGAATTGCAACTCCCTTAGGGAGAGCGCCGGCCGAGCCGGGCCGAGATTGCGGCGGAGAGGAAGCGGAGCTCTGCCGCCGAGGCTCCTCCTCTCGCCGGTGCAGCCCGGGACTACCTGGCGGCGCGGCGGGTGAGGCGCGCGAACTCCAGCGNAGCTTCGGGCGGCGCCCCGGACCTGGCCTGGGGGACCGGACGGGGGCCCGGGGCGGGGACGTGCTGAAGAGTTTGTTATTGTTTGCAGACATGTGACAGGCGTGCGAGCCGCGCTGCTAGGACCAGTTGAGATAAGGTGTGGGGGACCGGGCTGGCTTTGTGGGGCTCCTGGAATCGGGGCTCTCCGAGGAGCCCCGGAACGGGACCCTGGCGCTGCGCTCCGGGTCAGGCTGGAAGAGGCGAGCAGGAGTGCAGCGGCGGCGACCCCGGACCTGAGTCCTGGGGGGCGCGGGGGTGAGGCCTGAGCCTGCGGGCGGGCAGTGTAGGTGGGCAGCCCTGCCCGAAACCGGGTTGGGGGGCCGGAGGGCGGCGGCGCAGAAAGCAGCGGGGTCCCCCGGGCGGTGACAGGCAGAGCCTCTAGGCAGGTACCGGAGGCCGGGCCGGAACGGAGGCGGCGCGCCCCGAGCGCGGCCGCAGGGGGTTCCGGGTGGACGGCTCCGTAACGCCTGTCAAAGCGGTGCGGGCTGACGGGCTGCAAGCTCTCCGGGGCTTGCGAGGTGTTAGGACGAAGAGTTTTCTAATCGCGTCCCCCAAGGGACTCCTAGTGTTCTGGGGACTACAGACCGCACCACGGAGACATGAGTGACTTCTGTTTGGAGTTTGAATTTGGCCTTTGAAGTTTGGCGGAGTGGTGTTAGAGCCAGGACCGGATGTGTCAGCCATTCAGTTGCAAAGCGGTAGTGCCTACTCCCCGCAGCCTCTCCGGAGTGGTTGGGGACCGCGGCGCGGGTGCGGTGCTTCCTGCTCCCTGCAGCTGCGCGGGCCGCCTCGGGATTCCCGGGGACCCAGTGCGCTGTGCTCCAGGGCCCTGGGCTGCCTGCGCGTGACGGTTATGTGCAAGGTAACTCAGGCCAGCCGTTCCTGGCCTGGCCCTTTTTTGGCAACTAGAAATTTTTGTTTAAGGAAATTCTTTTAAATGTGACAGCCATAGTCCTTGTTTTTGTTTGTTTTAAAATCTAACTAATGTATGCAGAGCACAGGTTTGAGGGATATTTTGAGTTGCTGGAAATGTTGTGATAGTCACCCGTTTCCCTGTAGGGCTTCCTGACCTTTATTCTGAATATTTTAGAGACTGCCTTGTATTGGTTTCCCTTGTGAAACGAATTTGACAGTAGAAATCATTGGCTTTCGTTAATTATCTAGTGATTTGGCACTNTTGTGATAGTCACCCGTTTCCCTGTAGGGCTTCCTGACCTTTATTCTGAATATTTTAGAGACTGCCTTGTATTGGTTTCCCTTGTGAAACGAATTTGACAGTAGAAATCATTGGCTTTCGTTAATTATCTAGTGATTTGGCACTTTGGGGGGCAACTTGATTATTTGTTTAAAACCACAGTTTGTTGATTGCTACTTAGAAGTTGGCCCCTTCCCTTTCCCCACCTCGCGGGGGAGGGAACCCTAAAAATGTGGTCAGCAGTGTGCCATGGCAGTGTTGAGAGGAACAGAGACGTGTGACTGCTCGTTTTCTGTGTGCACTTGTACATGTAGCTCAGTCTTACAAGGGTTATGTTTCTCTGCACTACTGCTTTGCAGATTGCATTAGAACTTGACTGGAATGATTCGTTGTAGGCGATTGTTGCTACAAGTGAGGTCCAGTTAAAGATATTAAACCCTGAATTTGAGAGGTGAATTTTGTCTTATTCCCATGATACCAAGTTTTTGGATGCAGTAAATATTTTAGCAAGCCTCAGCATTCTAAGCATCTTAACGAGCTATGAATATAGTAGAAGAGGAACCTCTGTAAAATTAATGTATAGATGTTTAGTGGTGTCTCCACACAAAATAAGAGGACGAAAGTGAAAGCAGATAGAATCCAGGGAGTGAGTAGTCCATGTTTAATTTTTGCATTTTATAACCTACTTTTCCCCCCTCCCCTTTTTTGAAAGGGTGGGTTATAATTGCACAATATATGAAATAATAGACTAAAAGGCAAAATCATTTTTTAAAATGAATTTCACTGGCCAGAATGCTGTTTGTTCATCCCAAATATTATACTTAAACATTTCATTTATAGTAAAATATTGATTTCCTCTACTTTTGAAATAGTTTTTTCCATATTTCCTTGTTCATGGGATTGAAATTCATTTGAGTCTGTTGGTATAAGCACTTTGACTGTAAGCAGTAAAATCGCAATTGAACTTTACTTTTTGGATAATAAGTTACATTCATACTTTAGAAGGATCATCTAACATCAAGATTTTGAAATATTTTTATGTTTCAATAGTACTGTACATCTGGACACCCATCAGTTAAGACCTGTCATAGTTTTTTAAAGAGAATTCCTAAAGTTTTTAAATTTCATAATTCCTCCAGTTTTTGATCTTTGGGTGTAGAAATTGAAATTGTGGAAAATACAATTTTGTAGTGTAAATAATATAAATAATATTGATATTAAAAATAGAAGATTTTAAGTCTACCCCTCTTTTTCAGGTTCCTAACTGAAATCAGTGAAAGTTTTTTGCCTGTAAGTGGCGCCCAAGGGTTTGGGATTTTTTCCTTCTAATACAGAATTAGGGGCATTTTCTTCCTATTTACTGTCTTTGAAGAGAAATTACAGTGTTACTCTCCATTGAACAGGCTATTGTGAGTTTGGTAGATATAATTACTCCATCCTATTTTTGTAACTTAAAAAAAAACCTAACTATCAATTTGCTGGCCCCATGAAAGAACAAGATATGCTGTACTTGTTAATGTTAGTTTTTCCTTAAAACTGAAGCTGTTTCATAGGCTGCTTTTATATCCTCATATAGCCCTCAGCTTTCACTTCCTTTTAGAAGCTTCTGGACTAACAATATAATTCAGTGACTTGACTAAAAGAGGTGTAGGAAAATTATTGCCCCCAAATAAGTTTTTTTTTTTTTAATTGGTGATTTTATAAAATGACAGAAATAGTTACATAAGTTAGTCTTACATGAATTTGTAAGTTTTGTAGTTAGGAATTGTCTCCAAGTTTTATTTTGAATCAGGTTAAGAAAATGAATGCATTCTTCAAAGATTATTAAATATAATTCTGAAAAGGAAATATTAGAACTAGAATTGTTGCCAACTTTAGTTTTCTTTTCATATCTGATTCTGGCATGAGTGACTGGTTAACCAACATTCCTTAATACATTATTTCCAATATGCTATAATAACTCCATTTTGCTAAATACAAAAAAAAAAAAACAGGAAGTAGCTCTGTTCATTGATATTCTTTTTCACATCTCCTATACTACTTCAAGCGTATGTTGCACATTTTAGAAATGGTTGCTGACTTACTGACTTGGAAGATTTCAAAATATGGAATGAAAGGAGCGTTCTTTGCTTTCAACAAGAGCAAAAGAACCAGCTACAGCTTGCCTAGGCTGTCTGCTGATCAGCCCTTGACAGTTGCTGGGAGCATTCCAGAAGAAATGCTGGAGTGGCTGGGGCAGTTAATAGGGAATGGATTCCCCTGAGGGAAAACATGGGGCATTCAGAAGTTCTCTGAGTAAGAAGGCACAACTTTTGTATTTTGTATCCAGTTTTCTTGGGTTGAGGGTTATTTTTCTTTGAGGAGGGCAATAGGAGAATGTGGCATGGAGAAGCATTAGTCTCCAGAGGCTCCTTAAGAGCTGCAGTATTTTGCACTTCTAACCTTGAAATGCCTTGCTATATCAGATGTACCAGGTATATTCCTTAAGACTTGGTTGTTTTCTTCAGTCCTGGCCTCTTTTTATAATCTAAGCTGAAAATTAGAGTTACTTTAAAATGTAAATGGGTTGCACTATTAGGAATCAACCCAAGTTGTTTTGAAGAAATAATTTAAGAACAGTTTGAAATGCGAAAGAAATAATCAGAAACAGAATTGAAGTAAATGTTCATTTATAAATCCTCACTGCAAAGCTAACTGCTAGTTGGGTGTTCTTGCAAGAAAATAAGAGGGTTTTTGCTGTGGTTAATACATGTTCATTGATCAAGTAGAAGTACTTTTATATAGTCACTTTTCTTGCCTTCTGTGTGTCAGGCAAGTTATTTATTAGCTCATTTCATCATGTCTGCAGCCTTCCAGTGTGTTGTAATTTTCTGTTTTCAAGAGGTAAAAACTCATATGTGATGCTAAAGCCCCATGATCACACGACTGGAAAATAGGCTAGGATTCCAGTCCATGACGGTCTCACTGCACAGTCCATTTCTTTCCATCCCTCTCTGCTGTCTACACTTTCTTTTACAAATTAATGACCAGATTAATGATTTGAAGGAGGAAGTTGTCCTTCAAGAGTCAATGTGAGAATGATAGGTTTCTACCCAGTGCCATTGCCAATATGTTTGTCTCCTGACATGTCCATAAAGCATGGTGTTTGTAACCTGGCCTCATACATGTAATACAAGTAAACTGTGCTTAGATTACCTCATCATGTTAGGCAGGGAGAATAAATGATTTGTACTTCGATCATTTCACTGTGTTAGTCAAGGAGAACAGTTGATGAGTGTTGAATGTTTCTTAGGCTTCTTGATTTGTGTGGTTTATAAGTAGAAGGAAATAAAGAAGCTAATATAATATCACACATTCATTTTAATCATCACACATGGAAACTGTTCCAATAGAGTCATATCCTATCCATTTGTACTTGTTTTAGATTTCATTCATCCAACTTTTATGAACCTCTGTGAGGTGATTTTCTGGGTGGTAGAGAAAAATGTCATCAATGCACAGCCTCCGTTTCTGCTGGCAGATTGTGTTATGAAGAGGTTTCACACTACCATGTGAAGTGTTGTGAGAGACACACGAATAGAGAGGAGTACCTAAGTTAAGGATTAGTGCTCTGAATCTCACCCACAGCATTTCACACTGTATCTCTGCAGTGAATACAGTAGTGCTTCCTTAGCTTTCTGAGGAATAATTGACCTTTCAGGACAGTAGTTAAAGGTGGAAGCTTTGTTCTGTTTTCTGCTTGTACCTTTGGTCTGCTAGTTTTTGCTCTTTCCCTTTGGTCTCTTTCCCTTTCTTAAGACAGATACATACTGTAGCTTTTCTATTTCCACAGCAATGGCAAATTTAGGTACAGATTACTTTCAAACTATTTCTGCCTATACTCTTAAAAGGTATGAGAATGGAGCTGCAAGTTCAGATGTGATTTTTTTTCTTTCTTTATTGAAGAGAAAGTTAAGTAGCGGGTATAGGAGCAAAAAACTGAGGATCTGCCAACACTGGTTTTACAATTCAGGCTTTATTAGTAGTAAAAGCAACTCTGCTAGTTATAGAAATAACATTGGGAAACATATAAAGTATGCTCTAAGCTATAAGATAATCAAGAAGATATCCTTGTCTCATTTGCTCTGGCCTATGGGTTGGTTTAGGTATGTTTGGTATAGAAAGGAGTTCTGTACTATTAGTGATAGAATCCTTTGAAATAACCAGTCTGGTTAGTTTGGTTTAATAGATTGAGATGCTACAGAGAGCCAAGAGCTGCTAAGTTCTTAAGACCCACCAAGAGTGTATTTCTGAAAATGCAGTCTGTCACCTGGGAATTAGTGATAAGACCTTCAGTCCTCTCTAAGACTGAAGCAAGTGCCTGGACTGTTGACTCAGTGTCACAGTAAGCATGACAATGAGTGTATGTGGAGTCAGAAGAAGGTAGATATCAGGGTGGGGGGGTAGAGGTTGTACTCTTGATAAGTAGTAGGGATTATTGCCTTCCTTTATGGCCTAAATCACCATTCAACTGATAAAGCATCAAATAATCTTCAAACTGGGCTTACAGCATTCTGAATACTAAATATCAGTTGCTAACAGACAAGGAGCTCTGTCTTATTCTTAGTGCCATTGCCCATCTCCTAGACTAGTGTCTGGCACCCGTGAATATCGGATGCATGTGAGTGTTGTTGTTCAGTCACGTCCCACTCTGTGTGACCCCATGGACTGCAGCACACCAGCCTTCCCTGTCCTTCATCATCTCCCGGAACTTGCTCAAACTCACGTCCATTGAGTCGGTGATGCCATCCGACCATCTCATCCTCTGTCATTCCCTTCTTCTTCTACCTTCAATCTTTCCCAGCATCAGGGTCTTTTCTAAGAGTGTTAGGATGAGCATTAGGATGAACTAATTTTCCCAAAGTGTTAGGANCGGAACTTGCTCAAACTCACGTCCATTGAGTCGGTGATGCCATCCGACCATCTCATCCTCTGTCATTCCCTTCTTCTTCTACCTTCAATCTTTCCCAGCATCAGGGTCTTTTCTAAGAGTGTTAGGATGAGCATTAGGATGAACTGATTTTCCCAAAGTGTTAGGATGAATTAGTTTTTAAATAAGTGTATTAGAAGACACACTAACTCATGACTTAATGTGATGTGATTTTAATCATAATGTAGCTTAAGGAAAGTTTTGAAGGCAGGAACTATTTCTTATGAGTTTTGGTGTATTGCTTGGTATTTTGTAGCAGTAATTGGTATTTAGCAAGCAATGATTAATAATGTTGACCAGTTTTATATCGTGTAAACCTTACAGAATTAGTTTAATAACTCAGTGTAGTTACAAAGTAATTGGAGCCATGTGTAAACTGTCAAATATTGAGAACATTGAGTTTTGGGGATTTGAGTGTCTAGTTATTGGTGCTTATGGGTAAGCCCTCCTGATTGTTTTCTTAACCCTGTCAACCCTTCTTTAATGGCTGCTCAGCTTCTTGAGCATTAATATTAGAAGATCCTCAGGTCCAGGCCTTCTCTCATTTCCTCTCTTCCACCCCCACCCTAGTCTCATTAATGCCTTTAGGTCAACTATTGGCCTTTCATGAATGAGTGCAGAGTTTATTTTCCTAGCCATGACCTCTCCTGGATGCCACACCTCTCTACAGAACACATCCATACTCAGGCGTCGAAAACCAAATTTAGGATTTTCCCTACACCTGGCCCTACTCATACTCAGGAGTTCTCAGCTCAGGAAGCGGCAGGTCCAGAGCCTTGTAGTTACGCTTGACTGCTCCTGATCTTCAGTTCCGTATCGGAGGCGGGTGCTTTGGTCTGTTACCATATTCCTAGTCCAGGTCTCCGGGATCTCTCATTTGAGCTAACATAGTAGCCTCCTAACTTGCTCCCTCTCTCCTGCTTCCTCTCTTCCAGTTGGTTCTCCATATTGTGTGACCAGAGTGATCATTTAAAAATGTAAATCTGAGTATAGCAATTTTCCTGTAGAAAAGTAAATTGAATTGTAAAACGTTCAGATGCTTTCGATTTGGATAAAGATCGGGAATNATTATCCTTTATGTATTAGAATATTAGGTCAACATTTATTGGAAATGTTTTCCTCTACTTTTGTGTTATGATTTATGAATTTCAACGATACTGTCATTCCATAAAGAGGCTTTAAATATTCCTTCAGATTCCATTTCTTTCTTTGTCTCTCTTCCTTCCTTTCTGAATGGTCTTACAGAGAGGCTGCAGTGGTTCAGAGCACAGATGCCTGAGTTCTAGTCAGAGTCTCACCACTGTCGAGTAGTGTACCTCGGAAGTTACTGAACTTCTTTGCACTTCAATTTCCTCAACTCTAAAATGAAAATATTACTTCAGAATTGTTGCAGGAACAAGGTGTTTGTATAAACATTGTAAATAGTGCATGGTGCATGATGAACACTATGTAGGTAATAGCTATTATTATTCCCTGCCGTAAGATTATAAAAATTCACCAATCTTTTCTAATACTATGTTTATAGATTAAAAAGGAAATCGTCTCTTGATCTCTCTGAAGTTTAAGGCCCTAACTTTATTTCCTCCAAATGATTGGCTAGGTTTCCCAGCATTGTTTATTGATTAAAAGTATTCCCTTTATTACATACTAAATTTTCAAATATTTCGACGTTCCCAAATACATTTCTTTATTTCAAATCTTACTCTTGCACAAAGGGCTAAATTCTTAAATAATCACATTTCACGTTTTTTTACAAAGATCTTTAAAGAATGTCATTGACTGGAGAGAAGAAGATACATCAGAAGACTATTAGTTGTATCTTTGCTGAATCGTTTTTATAATATTTTGGTGCCTAACATGCCTTGGCTTCAGAACCCTACACCCCCCTGCCTCTGGGATAGTTTCTTCAGGAGGTGCAGCTCAGCCAGGCGCTGCAGCCACCCCACACCCGAACGGAATCTCCATGCTCCCTGTCAGATCTCCTGGTCCTTTGGGGTGCCATTGGTTTAATTCCTACCACTACCTCCCGAGCGGCTGTGCGCTTAGGCTGGTCTTCTCAGCCTCAGCATCCAGTCAGTCTCTAGTTCTGTTGTCAGTGTCTGCTAGCCCTGAAATCCACCCCCACAGCTGCTAACCAGGGTCAAGCCTCTGTCACCTCCTCCCAGTTCTTGCAAAACTTCTTCCTAACCCGCCTCTGGCTCCTGGACATGTTCTCCTCAGTCACTCGCTGCAGTTAGAGTGAGGTTTCTACTATGGAAGTCTTATCTCGACACTAAAGTGGACAAAAATCTAGCCCAATCTCCTCATTTTAAATATGAAGAAACCAAAACACAGGCTTAAACAGTTCAGATAGTTAATCAGTGGCAAAGGTGGGAAATCCCAAGTCTGTCAGAAATAATTGGCATTGTTTCTGGCATTCAAGAATATTTTCTATTCATGTGTATTATACATGTATAATATACATTTTTTCTATATTATACATGTATGATACAGATTTTACACCTTATCAGTGGTGGATAATTTATGTAATGCGAATTGCTGGTGTCCAGCATGCCGTCTATGCACAAACTGAAGCCAGGAGAATGATGGTATGCTGTAGAATGAACTCCTCCATACAGGATATTGTACAGTTCAGAAGATGCTTTTGTATTTGCTGCTGTCTAATTGAAATATATGTTACTGTAATCTTTCAACCTGAAAATCACACAGTATCACTCTCAACTTAGATTCTCTTAGTTACTTGGATCATTAGCGTGTTAATCTTAAAATCTACATTTGCTTCTTTTAAGATATTTATTAATGTAAATTAAATACAACAATTCAACTTAATTCCCTAGCTTTAAACTGTGTTGATATTTTGCTCTACGATTTTGAATGGCTGTGTTCTATCTTTAAATAAGTGAATTCAGAGAGAGGGAAAAAAAAAAAACTTTTCTTCATCCCGAGAATAAAGTCCAGACTCCTTAATGCAGTTCAGAAGCTCTGGTAATTGGCTCTGCGCCCCTCTCAGCTGCCCCTCCTGAACACCCTGCTCCAGCCATTCAGGGCTACGTTCACATTTTTGTTTCCCTGGCTGACCCTTCTTTTCTCTCAGTGCGCTAAATGTTGTTTCTTCTGTCTGGAATACTTATTTTGTCTCTGCTGTGAGATAATCTTTAATATGTTTTATTCCCCCTGCAATGAACAGTTTTTGGTATTCTGTTGTATTAAATATAAATGCGGAAGTCAATTGTTCTGTCGCTAAGGTGTGTCCAACTCTTTGCAACTCCATGGACTCTAACACGCCAGGCCTCCCTGTTCCTCACTGTCTCCCAGAGTTTACCCAGAAGTCGATATGTATTGTGAATTCTGCTGAACTCTTTGATTTAAGGTTCCTTGGTATCTGATTTAGTTTTGCCATTTTTAGGCCTTTTTAGGGACTTGCCTGGTGGCCCAGTGGCCAAGACTCCTCACTCCCGATGTAGGGGGCCTGGGTTCGATCCCTGGTCAGGGAACTAGATTCCACATGCCGCAACTAAGAGTTTGCATGCTTCAAGTAAAAATCCTGCAACTAAGATCAGGTGCAGCCAAATAAATAAATTTTTTTTTTTTAAGGAAAACTCCTCATAAAAAACAGTTTTTCCTCTGTCATCCCATATACAATCATGTCTTACCGAACAAGTGTTTAAAAGAAAAATTCTTTTAAAATTATAATACATTGTGATAAAGCAAATCAGATTTTTCTTTTGTGTTAAAATTTCAGAGGTACAGTCTTGGGAAAATATTTTGGTGCCAGGCAGCGTCCTGTTGACCCTCCGTTTCCATGGTTGCAGAACTTGCAGGTACCGAGAGCTGACTGTACTGCGTGGTTTTATAGTATATGGACTTGAGCATCTGTAGAGTTTGGTGCCCGCAGGAGGTCCTGGCACCAGTGTTCTGTGGCTACAGGGGGACAACTGGATTGCTGTCACCCAGAGTAATCCAAGACCGCTCAAGTCAGAAAACAAATATGCTCAGCGCTCGAGCACAGAGGCTGATAGTGGCCTAGGTGCATCCATCACAAGGTCTATATCAGCTGCCTGGCCTCCGTGGGCAAGGTGCCGGGCAGCTCATGGGTTACAGGAAAACAAGCGCATTAGATGTAGGGTCACTGCAGGTCTTTCTGTCTGATCTGTGGGTGGTTTTTTAGAAAAACGGAAAGGCAGAGTAGTAAACACGCCAGGGTGAGTGCCCATTGTCAGTGCTGCCATCACTCCTGACCCAGCTGGGGTCATGCCTTCATGACCACTCTTGGAATGACGTGCTGTGAGCTAGGCGCCAAGGTGCTGGGGCCCAGCAGTGGGGAAGCCCGCGCAGTTTAAGGAGGTAACAGACTGCCCGGCGCGACAAGGGTGGGGCTGGCCAATCTGCTGGAATGGGAGGGTACAGGAAGGGTTTTCCGGGAAATGGGAGGACTGCTAAGTCCCGAAGAGTGCAGAGGAGTTAAACAGGTGAAAGGGACTTGGAGAGAGACTTTGTGGCCTGGGGGTAGGGGTATGGGTGTGCGGAGAACACACAGAGGCCTGGAAGTCCATGTGGGTTGTGTGCTGATATGGAGAGCTGGGAGTGTAGTTCAGGTAGCCCTGTCTGGGTGGGGGCAGGGCTCAGCAGCCAAGCCGGAGAACCACGCAGGGCTCTCTGCCTCCGTGCTGCTCGCAGTGCTTGGGACAAAATAGAGAGCCTTTGTAGTCTGACAGGTAACTCCAGCACCCTAGGAAGTGGGTCAGGAGGCCCAAAGGAGGAGTTACATCAAAGCTGGAGCGAGACAGCCTGTGTCTGAGGCCGCAGTCTAGGAGCTGTGGCTCTTGCATTTCTAGTAGCTCTCCATAGTTTCTGAGGCTCCCAGGGAAATGTTCTCAGGCAGATGAGTTCCAGACACCCTGGTCCCTGAATGTAGTTTTGAAACTGCACGATTACATTTCAGGGGCAGCACAAGGATGCTGGGCCCAAGGAGGCAGACCTCTTTAGTCACTCACCTGTCACTGGACTCCCAAGAACATCACTTAATTTCTCCAAACTTCAAATTTCTCATCTTGAAAATGGAGTGAGTGGTGGTGATTAAAAATGGAATGAAGCACCATTCTTAACCCAGAGAAGCACTCAGTAAAAACTGTTTGTAATATAACTGCAAGTAACTATGAAGACTCCCTTCTTAAACATTTGGCTGTACAGATGAGGATGATATAAAAAGAGACTCACAGTTCCCTTACTAGTTACCATTACTTTAACAAAGGCAGTTTGTGTAGATTATGCAGCATCTTGAGAGCAATATAGTTTCCTTAGTCTTTTGAAATTATTAGAATAATGGAAAACACAACTTTCAAAATTATGAAATGTGGGATAAAGCATGTCATCAGTAGGACATTGATTAGGGTTCTCATCACTTTGTGAGGACCTAAGGCTGGTCTCCTGGGTCGCTTTCTTATCTGTGAAAAGAAGAGCTTGGCTCACATAATCTTTTTGTTCCCTTCAAACTCTGGTAAATAATATTCCGAAAATTTAATTTGAAAATTGTTTCTTATGGCTAAATTTAGTTCTGATTATTGAAACAATTAGACTTTTGAACTTATTAATTCTTGGAGTTTTAAACCTGGGTATCAACTATAAAAAATGCAAATGAAAAGCAGTGAAGGCTCAGAAAACAGAGAAGTCATATCTATTAACTGACATTAAATGATAAGTATATATTTTTTAAAAAGCATACGACTATGCTGGGAGAACATAAATGGAAAAAATAAATTAGGGCACGGTCACTTGCATGTTTGTGTAGAGTGTAGTTTTGAAAATAACTTAAGTCTAATTCTTTTAACTTGTGTGTGCTTAGTCGCTCTGTTTTATCCCACTCTTTGCGACCCCATGGACTGTAGCCCGCCAGGCTCCTCTATCCATGGGGTTTCTCCAGGCAAGAACACTGAAGTGAGTTGCCCTGCCCTCTTTCAGGGGATCTTCCTGATCCAGGGATTGAACCCAGGTCTCCCACATTGCAGGCAGATTCTTTACCATCTGAGCCACCAGGAAAGTTCAATTCTGGTAACTTAACTGCTATTAAAAACATTTTCTCTTTAACTTTAACTACATAAGGAAAGAATATTCTCTAGGGATAACCTCTAATAAGCAAAGCAGTCCTTTGACTTTTTTCTATGTTTATAAAGACCTTTTCGTTAAATATACATATGTATACAAATTTTTTTAACTGAAAAAAACTTTAAAAATGACACTGAATTGTATTGTTTCCTAATTGTGAAAATTCAGATTTCTGAATTGTAAGTTCTTTTCACGTAATTTGTAGAGAGTTGGCAGTTACGGAACAGTATGAATTTCACTATCAATCTTTTTTTTTCTTTTTAATCTTTGATAATTTGGAGCTCAAGTTCTAGAAAACCTTGACTATCAAATAGTTTTGAAATAGAACTTTCTGACTGATTTAATCGTGGTTACATCAATATGAAACATACGCACACCTGCAGACTCTCTCACCCACCACTGTTCTTCATCTACACAGCTGAAGCTGCTCATAATTCAGTGCTGAGCACAGGGACCTCCAACGGTAACTATTTGTCTTAGATTCCTGGTAGTGAAGAATACTTGACCCTTCCTGCTTCTATCAAAACTCACACCGCTCTCAAGTTCCAATTGTGACAATTGTTCAGTTGTTTGGGAGCACTTATTGCATGATGGGCTTCCCAGGTGGCGCTAGTGGTAAAAGAACCCGCCTGCCAGTGCCAGAGATAGAAGAGAGGTGGGTTCGATCTCCGGGTCAGAAAGATGCCCTGGAGGAGGGCATGGCAACCCATTCCGGTATTGGAGAATTACATGGATAGAGGAGCCTGGCAGGCTACAGTCCATAGGATTGCAGAGAGTCAGACGTGGCTGAAACAGCTCAGCACACATGCACACACTGCATCACGAAGGCTGTGATAAGAAACAGCACAGTCCTTTGAGTCTTGGTTGCTTTAGCACCATTCTTATAGCCGGTTGTGATTGATTTTGATAGCTGGCTATACGTTTTGTCACCAGTTAGAATGTCATTTGCACAGTGTGAACGGGAATCATCCTGCAGTTTTATAAGTGGATAGTGGAACATAACCTTTCACTGCAAGAAGATTTGCTAGAAGAGTTTTAAATAATACCAAAAACAAATGAGAACAAAGCCTACACTTTTGGGACTTAGGTCTGTAAAGGCAGTTTTGGCATCAAAGAGAAAAAAGGTTTATGCTCAAGAACTTTCATTCTTCTCCCCTACACTTCCTAGGCCAAGTTTTGGTGATAGGATATAAAACTGTTGGTGTCTAAAGTCAACTAATCTCTAAATACAACAACTTGAAAAGAAATGTGTTCAGAATTGCATGTGTAATAGACTGCTTTGTTCTTCTTGAAGGTTCCCCAGAATACTGAATGTATTTTAATCACTAAAAATAAGTTAGTGGAAATTTCTTACCTAAGTAGAGAATATAGTCAGCCATGCACTGAGCCAAGATGAAATTGTGTGTGTGTGTGTGTTGTCTCTGTTTCTTTTTCCTCCCAGCGCCCAACACACACGTGCCACCCTCTCTGCGCCGCCCCCCAAACAGACACATCTTTCTAAAGTACTGACTCTTCATTCCATGCTGACAGGTTGTACTGGAACTTACTATTACAGAGTCTTCAGTGAGCAACTTGCACTGAATTCTGTAGCAAAGCTCCTATAGTGCCAGTGCATTCACACTTTTTCCTATATTTCTCTTTTCTTTATTAAAAATAAATCTCATTTTATAAATTATCTTTTGAACATTTATAAGGCTTTGCATTTTTTATGAAATCTTCTTGACACTTTTAGATGACCTATGTATATGTGTGTGTGCTGAGTCATGTCTGACTCTTTGCGACCCCATGGACTATGGCCCGCCAGGCTCTGTCCATGGGATTTCCCAGGCAAGAAAGAATACTGGAGTGGGTTGCCACTTCCTTCTCTAAGGGATCTTTCCAACCTGGGATGGAATGTGTATCTCTTACCATACTTTTACTCCTAGGCTGACTTCCTGTCCTTACACTGCTGGGTTACCCCTGTCCTATAAATCTGTTGCAAAAGTTAGTCCAAAGACATAGAAAATTGCATGCTGCCAATTATTTATTTTTTAGGTGCCTAACCTAGGATTTGTTTCTGTGTACTGTGGAGATTGTTTGCATTATGAATATTGATAATAATACATAGCTTTGGTAAAAAGTTTCTCCTTAAGGAATAGCATATTTTAATGTTGATTCGTTCTTTACCATGTGCTTAGGCAGCCACATGTGTCAAATCTTTTGAAACAGAATATTTTGTCTTCTTTCCACAAACCATTAAAATTTCAGCATTCCAGGTCTGTCTTCGACAGCGCTCTTACCTGTGAAAATAGGATAAGCTTTTGGCTTAGGATCGTGTGTGTGAATTTGAGGTTCAGAGGCTGTGGTCGCCGTGGCTATCTGACAGCCGTTACCGACTGTCGTCCAGGATCATGCCCCCGGTGGTTGTCATGGGGGAAACGGTGACGTGCATACTCTTAGCTGCGAGAGTGTCAGATTCTGCCCCACAGCCCGGTGACGATTTTGGAATCTCTTCTATAAGTCTGGGATGTGAAACATCGCTAGTCTCACCTTGGATCCTGGGTAGCAGAACGGTCAGCTGCTTACTGCAGCTGAAGCAGGGTGAATTCCTCAGCATGGATCATTTCAGATGTCTCTCAGAGCTGCTTCTCCTGAGTAAGGCTTGCTCAGAAGGATGTTTGTTGGTGGTGTTCAGTTGCTAAGTTGTGTCCAACTCTTTAGCGACCCCATGGATTGTAGCCTGCCAGGCTCCTCTGTCCATGGGATTTCCCAGGCAGGAATACTGGAGTGGGTTGCCGTTTCCTTCTCCAGGGGATCTTTCCAATCTAGGGAGCAAACATTGGTGGGTGGATTTTTTACCACTGCACCACCGGGGAAACCAGCTAACCACGCAACAGCAACAGCGAAACAACAAAAGGATGTTGAACTGTTCTTGCCTGCTGGAGCATAGAAGCAGCCACGGGGTTGTTTTTCGGAGACCAGCTCCGAAGAGAGCAGGAAGGGCTGGTTGTGGTGTTGGTGGCTAGAATCAGTCTCTAGAACCAGTGAACTGTGAAACCTAATCAGGTTTTTCCCAAGGTAGGTAGATTCTGAGAGAGGAAGATGGACCACAGAAGACCTTGGCCGAAAATATTTTTAACCTCTGATTTGTAACTTAATGTAAGAACCTTGTGAATATTCTAGTCTATTTCAAGATACACCTGTGATCACTTGTGTAGGACTAATAAAAAAATTAGAAATAAATGAATTCCATGAGAATTCTTCTTTGAGCTCTTGAGTCAAATAGCACTACCTGAAGATGAGATAGTATGGATAATACTTTAAAAACCAAAATTACTCTGATAGAAAACTTCGGTTTTCTTTACTGTGTCAGTTAAAATGAAAAGCCTACTCAAATTGCAGTTCAAATTCAAGAGTTCCTTGTGGACATGCTTGATTCCTTCTTTTCCTCTTTTAGCTATGGGATAGGGAATCGCCAGCTGTCTTCAGTTTAAAGGTATTTAACCTGCTCTCCACCTGCTTATTGTGGTGGCCTCAGTGTTGATGCTGGCTCAGGCTCATCAGTCCTGTCCACAGGGCTGTCTTACCTCTTCTGCAGGACATTGAGTTGAGTTATTTAACTGCTTTGAGTTTGACTGTCTTCATCTGTGAACTAGTAATAATGATACCTTTCCTACTGCCAGAATTTGAGAAGGTCGAATGAGATGGTGGGATATGAAACTACTTTCAAAGGGTAAAAATTACTAGAATTTATGGTCACGGTAGAAGTACCAGCTCTGACTCAGAGTAGCATTAGAGAGGTCCCATTATTGTCAGGAGGTTGAGCCCTGCGGTGTAGTGTGGGGCTGGGGTACCCAAGCCTAGCTGACCTTAGTCCATCCTCGTTTCGCTGCTTTGTCCTGCTGTGCTTGTCTTACTGGAAATAGCGGTAGTAATTTCCTCTGAGGAGGTGCACTGGTACATTATATAGCTTGTCTGACTTTAAGCCTAGTCCTGTCTTTGTAAAGTAAGGGCAGTTTTTATTCCAGTTTTACAGATGAGAAAACAGGGACCCTGAGAGATGAGGTAACTTGGCAGCTAGTGGGTGGGTGAAGCCAGGGTGTGATCCCTGGCAGTTTGACTCCAAGATGGCTCTTTAACCTTATGACAATCTTTTATGCATATTTTACTATTTCTTTAAAATCAGGAGATGAGTTTGAGTTACATCAGATAATACCTTTCTTTATTCATTATTCATTGTCTTGTCTTTTATTGAAGTAAAAAATCATACCTAATGATATTTTAAATTCTGTTTAAGTCTTTAAAAATATGCAAGAAGCATCAGTGAAATTTTTTTTTAACATTTTTCACTGTTATGTGGCATTCTTATAAAATAAGGCCAGTTGTAAACACAAATTTAGACTTCAGTCTGTTGACTGTGCCGAAAAAGAGAGTAGGCTCAGGGTGCAGATGTGGCTGGACTTGTTCATGTGCTAAGCTTTGCCAGCAGAACGGGAGCTGTACTTGGCATGCAAAGTCAGGGTTACCACTCGTGGAGGCTTTACGGAGTGCTTGCACGCAGATCCTTCCTTGCCCTGTGAACTGGCCCTACTCCCATTGTTCAGCTGGTGGGACTCCTCAGAAACCAAGTGAAGCAGTAAGAAAGTGAAAACTCCTGACCCTCTGCTCTGGGTATGCACACACCCCTCCTCTGGCCTTCTCCTGGGCTCACACCTGCATGTCCCAGTGCATGCTTGGAGGTAGCTGCCTTGGGTAGCTCCGGCATTCAAGATTTATTTCTTTACAACTGAACATGGCTCTTAGAGCTCTTTATAAATGAGTCATGAAAATAATAGCTAGTTTTCATTTCCAGTGGTTTTAAATTAAAGCTCAATTTAGACTTTGGCCTACTTTTAATTGGTGTGTTTTGATTGTTGGTTGTGCCTGTTTACTAATTTGAGTAAAGATACTAGTTTCTAAGACCAGCATCCAATAGAGAGTTATGCTTAAATGGACTTAAGTTCATTTTTTTCTCTTACTGATGTTTGTTCTCTACTGGTAACATAGATTAATGAATGGCTGCCTATCAATATTTTGTCTTCAGCAGGCATCTTCTTCTATAATTAAAAGAGCTTAGTGGCTCTGAGAGAATTCAGTAATCTCCCCAACAAACAAAGGAGATTATCTTTGAGTTTAACTATAGTAAGGTCACTCAGGTAAAACTGAAATCTCCTTTAAGGCAAGATAAATATCTTTGCCCTTAACTGTGTCTCTAATGTTCCATTATTTTGTTTTCTTAAGTAACAATAGTAATGCGTTTGCTGTCCCAGAAGTCTTACGTATGTGCTGCTTATGGAAACTTAGACTGTCATTCCAAACTCAGTAATGTTTACTGATATACCACACATGTACTGCTGTTCTAGGAACTCAGTTATCCCCAGATAAGAGCTGGGTAGGTAACAGGATAGTTCTGTTGTGTTGTCTAGCTAGCTGTTGATTATCAGTAGCTAGTTTCATAAGAAGCTGTTTGAGAAAACTGAGTAGTTGTAGTTTCTGCCTGAGTTTGACCATTTCCGTGTACACCCTGGATATTAGACAACTCCATGAATGCTGCCTACTAATCATCCTTTTAGGGTGCAAATGATGTAGGCAGTGAAGAAAAAAGAGGAGAGAAATACTATTGCACTTAAGAAAGCCCTCTTAATAAAAATTTGTATTGACATCCTCTCCAAAAAGTCAAGAATGATTCAGTGTGAGACACCTGAAAGTGTTATTGTGTGTTTTATGTTTATATACAACCTTTAGGAAAACAACTTGTAGGAAGTAAAATATGCTTAGTTTTATATTTCTTATTACATTGATGGTAATTCTGCCTCTGGGATTGAAGTTTCCTGGCTTCTCACAGTGTTTCTCATTAATGGTACCTTTGCTCAGCTCAGTCATGGGTTTCTCAGAATCTCACAGTGGCTGAGAACATTTTAATTTCTTGATAGGTAGACCCGGGCCCATCTCCATGTCACTGAAAGGACAATGGGGAATTCTAGCTCAGATCCTTCCCTCTAAAGAGTGCCAGGATTTCCTGGAAAGGAGCAGAGAAGATCCTGCAGGACAGATGACACCCAAGAAGTAGAGCAGAGGATTTCATCCAAGGAGATGATGATCAGCAGCTACAATGCCACAGGGCAGGATGCAAGGGCCGCCGCCACTGTCCCCAGGCCAGTTTTAGTGGAGTATTGGGCATCAGAGCCACTGAACTTCCCTAAGGGATGAAGGGCTGTGAGAAAGCACAGGCTCCTCTTGAGAAGCCAGAGGGGAACAGAGTAGGGGAGAGGTAGAAGCCCCAAGGATTTGCAAAAGCAGGAAAGCATTTTGGGGTTGGCTGGGTTGAGTTTTGTTTTAAGGCAGGAAGAAGGGAGAATGCTTATAGGCTGAAGAAGGTGGAACAAAGAAGGGAAGTTTGTTGTTAAAGCAACGAGTGTTCTTTCCTGAAATACTGACATTTCTCAGGGAGGGGCTTGGAGGATGCTTGACTGCATTGTGACTAGAAAGCCAGTCCATGATTAAATTTGCCATAGTTACGAAATATGTTGGTAGGAGTTTTCTCTGTGTTTTAATTATGATTTTTCAGGGTGTAAAGAAACATTTATCCACCTGACAAGAATTGGCTACACTAGGAGTATAGCAGTGATGGAAAAGACAAAAATCCCTGTCCCCGTAGAGATTATGTCTTCACAAAAATGTGGTTGTAAGTAATCCTGGAACCCATTTCAGGGTTTCTAGTTGCACTTTTTTTCATGCTTTGTGGCCTTCCCTTAGGGCGACATGAACAGTAAGTGACCTTCCTGCCCCAAGGGTTCTGAAGATTGCTTTCTGTCCAAGCCTTGCAGGTGGCTCTTGCTTCACTTCACCCTCTTCCTAATTGTCACCTGCAGTTACCTCATAGAAATGCTCTCCAGGTCCCATTTTAGCTTGGGCAGCGTGTGTCCCGGACTGGTAGCCAGTCAGATTCTGATGTTGAAGGCATGAGTGTGGTGCTTCGGCTATCCAGGGCACTCTGTTGGTTATAATAAAATATCAAAGTTTTAAAATGATTTATTTTTAGAAAATAGTTTAGGACATATTTAGAGATATCCTTGTAAATGCTGCCTGTTATTTTGCATAACCAGTAAACTTTCTTGGATGGAAAATGGTAGTGATATGGCTAATATTTCAGCACTCACGCAGTTTATTTTTGCTTCAGGTAGAGAGTGACTTGGTACTTAACATGTGGCTAGTGGTTGTGCCATTGATAAATTATGTCCCCTAAACAAATTTTTGAAACTTCACCATATATATAGTGGTCGTCAAATTGTGACGGGAAGGTTGTTGAGAAGAGCTGCTTTAGCTTATAACATTCTTCCGGCAGACTTCTGTTGAAGAGAAAGGGCCTGGGAGCGTGGTACACAGCCTGCCACTCTGGGAATGCTTGCTTGGAGCGCTGAACAAAATTGATTCAAGTCGCCACTCTCATAGTTTACCTTAATTCATTTGAATTTTATGTTTTAGTCATATTCATATTTTTACCTCAAACTGCCACTGCATCCCCTCTCCCAAATGTTGGAATAAAATTGACATTCTAGAAGTAGATGTTCTGTTTTTCATAGTTACATGGTGGTTTCAAATGCATCCTGCCAGCTATTCCCCCCGCCCAAACTAGGAGAATCCAAGTTTAAGGAGTCTCGATTTGGGGTTCAAGCGCTGTCCCTTCCCCAGAGACACCCCATTCATTGAGCTCCTCATCTAGTTCCCTTTCTCCTTTCAGGTTGCTTCCTAGTGTAGGGTATAGTCTCATGACTTGTGCCTTTTCCTCCCCAGGCACAGACTCTTTTGAGGTTTTCTTCAAACCTTTTTCTTCTTGTTAACTGCAGGAAAATGAGTAGGCATTAAAAAGTTAGAGACATAGACAAGTTCTCAAGTTATGGAAAGTTTTTTCCACTGAAGTACATATGTTCTAGGCTCCTGGTTTTTGGCTTCTTTTACTAACCATCTCTGTGTTTCCCTGGAGATGAAATCTGTCACTCTTACTACAGCTGGTATTCCCAGCTCTTCTCTCTCTCTGCAGCATCCCGAAAACTCCTGGTGGGGACTTGGTTTACACACAGGCCTCAGCGAAGCTTATTTACATCTTAGAGATCTTTCTGGCCTGGAGACTGATACTGGAGAAGTATTGCTGACTTACAGCCTGCCACGAACAAGTGAAAGGCATTGCAAAGTCAGTATGGTTAGAGTGGAGGATGAGTTAAGACAGAGGCCTTGCCTTGAACTGAAACAGCCCAAGGGGAAAGATCAATCTGTTCCTTTATTCAGCACATATTATTGAGTATGTGCCATATGCCAAGCTTTCTGCTAGGGCGAGGAACATAAAGTTAAGACTCATTTCTGCTCTCAAGGATTTCACAGTCAGACAGGCAAGAAGCCATTATAGTAGAGTGCTATTTGCTGAGTTGAGACAGAGAAAGGCACCCCCCTGCCCACTGAGTTAGAGCAGCTGTGACCATTGGGGAAAGCTGAAGGCAGCTTCTGCGATAGTTTCTTCAAGGGAGGGGTGACCCTAGATAGAATTTGAGAAATAATAATGGGAACAGGCTATACCTAAACAAGTGTTTCTAATTAAGGAAAATTAGGCAAACTATTTTTTGCTTCTTCTGTATACTACGTTAAGCTCACATTTTATCAATTGTCAGCCTTGTTTCTATTTTTCAACTTAAAAATTTGAGATGGAGTATCAGCTGGAGTGATAATTAATTTAGTCAGTTATTTTAGTGAAAAAGAATATTCACATACATGCTTATGAAAGACTTACTGTCTTTCATAAGCATGTTTTAAAACAAAAACAATAATCCAGTCTATATAATGAAGTTCTTTAAAATCAGAAAATGGTCAGGAAGAATGTGTTTTGAATCATATATCAGGCTAAGTTTTACATCAAAACCCACCAGTTTAAAATAAACACAATGCTTTGGTTCTTCTAAGTTGTAGCTTTTGCTGCAGTGAAAAGAAATAAGCATATTTAAGAACACCCGCAGTCCATTGAAAGGAGAAGGCATTATTGCAATAGACAGAATATAATGATTCAGACTGTATTTGGGACAGGATATTGGAATTAATGTGCCTTCTCTTTCAAGTTTTTAGTGGGCAGATACTTTTAATAATTGCCTGTTACATTTTTAAGGAAAGAGTGCCACCTATTGAATGAAGATTTTATCTTCTCTCATTCCATTCCTAGAGTGTTCTGTTTCCCTTTGAATCTTTGGTTTCTCCAACTGTGTGCTATAAATAATTGCAGTAATTTTTGACAGTGAATAAAGCAGTTAGATTCACACTTGATCCTATCTTCTAGTGGATTAACTAGGGTGGCTAGTTTTCTTAGAGGGAGTTTGAGCCTCTAAAACCAATTGCAGAAACAACCTAAATATAAGCATGATTCAGCACTTTGCAAGTTTCAAAACCTTCCCATTATTTTAATGTATTCTCTAGCCGAAAGGGTTTGTGTTTGTGTTTAAGGTGAGTGTGTGGACACTCAGTGAATAGGAATTATTCCCAGGAATAATTGAAAGGGATTGAGAAACATATGACATTGGTCAGGATCTACTGGGGAGACCTCAGTCTCCTCAGGGATGTTAGTACAGAGACTGATCACAACTTGGCCGTAGGTCACTTGCGGAGATTTCTGAGGTTACAAATCCCAAACACCAGATTCAGAGGAAATCACGTGGTGCTTTTTGATAGTTCTTATCTGTGAAAGGTTGAGAACACAAACACAAGCAGACGCACCAGGATCAGAAGTAAAAGACTTCATTTGGGAATTTATACAGTCATCATTTGAAGTTTATTGGCACGTCAGTGGTGTATTGGCTTAATACATTGCTAGGCATCAGCTGTCTCCAGCTTTTCCACTTGTTTACTGGACTGTGCAAGAAGGAGTGATTTTTTTTTTTTAAAGGAGGTGAACTGTATGCTAAATTGATTTATACTTGCTGATGTAGACAGATTAATAATACAGCCCACCNAGTCGCCACTCTCATAGTTTACCTTAATTCATTTGAATTTTATGTTTTAGTCATATTCATATTTTTACCTCAAACTGCCACTGCATCCCCTCTCCCAAATGTTGGAATAAAATTGACATTCTAGAAGTAGATGTTCTGTTTTTCATAGTTACATGGTGGTTTCAAATGCATCCTGCCAGCTATTCCCCCCGCCCAAACTAGGAGAATCCAAGTTTAAGGAGTCTCGATTTGGGGTTCAAGCGCTGTCCCTTCCCCAGAGACACCCCATTCATTGAGCTCCTCATCTAGTTCCCTTTCTCCTTTCAGGTTGCTTCCTAGTGTAGGGTATAGTCTCATGACTTGTGCCTTTTCCTCCCCAGGCACAGACTCTTTTGAGGTTTTCTTCAAACCTTTTTCTTCTTGTTAACTGCAGGAAAATGAGTAGGCATTAAAAAGTTAGAGACATAGACAAGTTCTCAAGTTATGGAAAGTTTTTTCCACTGAAGTACATATGTTCTAGGCTCCTGGTTTTTGGCTTCTTTTACTGACCATCTCTGTGTTTCCCTGGAGATGAAATCTGTCACTCTTACTACAGCTGGTATTCCCAGCTCTTCTCTCTCTCTGCAGCATCCCGAAAACTCCTGGTGGGGACTTGGTTTACACACAGGCCTCAGCGAAGCTTATTTACATCTTAGAGATCTTTCTGGCCTGGAGACTGATACTGGAGAAGTATTGCTGACTTACAGCCTGCCACGAACAAGTGAAAGGCATTGCAAAGTCAGTATGGTTAGAGTGGAGGATGAGTTAAGACAGAGGCCTTGCCTTGAACTGAAACAGCCCAAGGGGAAAGATCAATCTGTTCCTTTATTCAGCACATATTATTGAGTATGTGCCATATGCCAAGCTTTCTGCTAGGGCGAGGAACATAAAGTTAAGACTCATTTCTGCTCTCAAGGATTTCACAGTCAGACAGGCAAGAAGCCATTATAGTAGAGTGCTATTTGCTGAGTTGAGACAGAGAAAGGCACCCCCCTGCCCACTGAGTTAGAGCAGCTGTGACCATTGGGGAAAGCTGAAGGCAGCTTCTGCGATAGTTTCTTCAAGGGAGGGGTGACCCTAGATAGAATTTGAGAAATAATAATGGGAACAGGCTATACCTAAACAAGTGTTTCTAATTAAGGAAAATTAGGCAAACTATTTTTTGCTTCTTCTGTATACTACGTTAAGCTCACATTTTATCAATTGTCAGCCTTGTTTCTATTTTTCAACTTAAAAATTTGAGATGGAGTATCAGCTGGAGTGATAATTAATTTAGTCAGTTATTTTAGTGAAAAAGAATATTCACATACATGCTTATGAAAGACTTACTGTCTTTCATAAGCATGTTTTAAAACAAAAACAATAATCCAGTCTATATAATGAAGTTCTTTAAAATCAGAAAATGGTCAGGAAGAATGTGTTTTGAATCATATATCAGGCTAAGTTTTACATCAAAACCCACCAGTTTAAAATAAACACAATGCTTTGGTTCTTCTAAGTTGTAGCTTTTGCTGCAGTGAAAAGAAATAAGCATATTTAAGAACACCCGCAGTCCATTGAAAGGAGAAGGCATTATTGCAATAGACAGAATATAATGATTCAGACTGTATTTGGGACAGGATATTGGAATTAATGTGCCTTCTCTTTCAAGTTTTTAGTGGGCAGATACTTTTAATAATTGCCTGTTACATTTTTAAGGAAAGAGTGCCACCTATTGAATGAAGATTTTATCTTCTCTCATTCCATTCCTAGAGTGTTCTGTTTCCCTTTGAATCTTTGGTTTCTCCAACTGTGTGCTATAAATAATTGCAGTAATTTTTGACAGTGAATAAAGCAGTTAGATTCACACTTGATCCTATCTTCTAGTGGATTAACTAGGGTGGCTAGTTTTCTTAGAGGGAGTTTGAGCCTCTAAAACCAATTGCAGAAACAACCTAAATATAAGCATGATTCAGCACTTTGCAAGTTTCAAAACCTTCCCATTATTTTAATGTATTCTCTAGCCGAAAGGGTTTGTGTTTGTGTTTAAGGTGAGTGTGTGGACACTCAGTGAATAGGAATTATTCCCAGGAATAATTGAAAGGGATTGAGAAACATATGACATTGGTCAGGATCTACTGGGGAGACCTCAGTCTCCTCAGGGATGTTAGTACAGAGACTGATCACAACTTGGCCGTAGGTCACTTGCGGAGATTTCTGAGGTTACAAATCCCAAACACCAGATTCAGAGGAAATCACGTGGTGCTTTTTGATAGTTCTTATCTGTGAAAGGTTGAGAACACAAACACAAGCAGACGCACCAGGATCAGAAGTAAAAGACTTCATTTGGGAATTTATACAGTCATCATTTGAAGTTTATTGGCACGTCAGTGGTGTATTGGCTTAATACATTGCTAGGCATCAGCTGTCTCCAGCTTTTCCACTTGTTTACTGGACTGTGCAAGAAGGAGTGATTTTTTTTTTTTTAAGGAGGTGAACTGTATGCTAAATTGATTTATACTTGCTGATGTAGACAGATTAATAATACAGCCCACCGAGGGATGATATTTTGTGTTAAAATCCTGAGGTCAGAAACAAAGCAAAAAGTATATAATGTAAGGTGGTGGTGGTTCAGTCGCCGGGTCGTGTCCGATTCTTTGCGACCCCATGGACCGCAGCATGCCAGGCCTTTCTGTCCCTCACCATCTCCCGAAGTTACAGTGTAACGTATCATTCCATATAAAATGTTTTAAGTTGTCTAATCCAAATAAGTCAGGTTTATGTCCTAAATATCAAATGTAATTCACCAAAGATGAATTACTTTTTTTTTTTCACTTTAAAGAATAAATTGCATCTAAGAGAGTAGATTTTAAAAGTAAAATAAAAAGTAAATAAATTGCACTGACTGCATTATGGGAAGAGCAGGCTTGGTGGCTGCAGAGAGCTCTGGACTGGGGGAGTTAGAATTCAGGTTGGGACGCTGTCACAGCTGAAGCTGAGGCTTGGCCAGAAAGCCACCATGCTTCATTTCTCGTTTCTGGCTCCTGCTTCACAGTTTTTTGACTTGAACTACTTAAATGTGTAGAATGATTATGTTTCTTTTAAGGAAGAGAAAGCTGTGGTTCTTTTCTTTAAAAAACAAGCAAAAAAAAACTAGTAAAGTTAATGTTTTCAGTGTTAAAAAAAAAATCCGTGTAAATTCTTGTTTTATGGGCTCTCCTTTCTTGACTGTTTCTCCTGACAGTTTTTCTAGCTTTCTGAGAGAGCTCTAATACAGTCCACCGTACATAGTACTCACCTTTTTTAGTAATTAGACTCGGATTGATTTTCCCATAGTGACTATTAGGGAAACGGAGTCTAAAAGTTTTAGTAATTTCCAGCCTGAGTTTGCACAGAGTCTATGGATCCACATTTGTTGTCACATTTTTAAAACACCAGGATCCACTGAATCATAGATGTACAAAGAATATTTTATGCCAATAAACTATCGGAAGGCACTCTCCAGAATTAACAGAGTCTGTGGATCCTGTTGAGCTATATATTTTTTGATATTATATCTCCCTTGCAGAACTATAGCATTCACATTGTAGCATTAATGAATGACGTCTTCCCAGGTGGCTCGGTGGTAAAGAATCTGCCTGTCGAACACATGTGCGTCAATCCCTGGGTCGGGAAGATCCCCTGGCCAAGGAAATGGGAGCTCCAGTTTTCTTGCCTGGGAAATCCCATGGACAGAGAAGCCTGGTGGCAGTGATCCACGGGGTCCCCAAAGAGTTGGATACAACATAGGGACTAAACAGCAACAGCAATTAATAAATGAATCATTTTCATTCTGGGTGTCCCTGAAATATCATCTTGTGGTCTGATCTGATTTCGTTAAATTCTTGAATTCCGAAAGGTTGGGGATTACTTAAGATTCTGTAGCTGGTTAATGGCCTAGTTATGACTTCCCAATCCCGTTATTTTTCACTGGTTCCATGAAACCTTCCACAGTGTAGACAAGAATAATTCAGTAGCACCTGTTTATTTTTAAGGAAATATTTCAGCTATGCAGAGGGAAAATAGCAGAATAATATAATGAACAGCCGTAAAATCTTTACCTGTATTTGATAAATGCTAATATTTTATAATATTTGCTGCAGTTGGGTGTTAAGGAAATGAGTATGCTTTAGACACAGCTGGAGCCTCCTTTGTCTTCTTACCCTCGCCCTCCTTGCCCCCCAGAGGTAATGGGCCACTGTAGCCTGTTAGTAGTCTTCACATCCCAGACGTCTCTAATCAGCATTGTTGCCTCCTGAAACCGAAAAAATAGTTTTAGTTTGCTATTGTTATCTGCTTTTCAACTAACATATTGTTAAGGGAAACTGAAGTAACATAGACCAGAAGGAAGAGCACAGGACCTCAAAGCTGGAGAAACCTGGTTTGGAAGCTCAGAATTCCCACTTACTGTGGATTCTTGGTCAGACTGACTTAATCTTCCCAGCAGAGTTTCTTTGTTTGCACAGTGTGGACACTGTGTCTTACCTTGTAGCTTTGTGAGCGATTTCATGGAGCCCCTGGCATAGTACCCAGTACGGACGAGGGGCTCTGTAAGAAACAGCAGCAGTGTAATAAATTATGAGGGTGGTAATTATTGTAGTTTATTGTGTGCTCACCATATACTTGACATCATTTTAAGTGCTTCATCCATGTTCATTCTTTTTAAAACCGTGAGATGATAACTATATGCAAAGGGTTTAAAACAGTGAAAGGTTCATAGGAGGTGCATCAGAAATATTGGCTATTATCTCCATTTTACAGAAAAAGGAAATTGCTGGAAGGAAATTAGGGGGGTGAACTTGCTTTTGAGCACTTTACCTGTAAACGTATTTAATCCTATGATAGGTATTATTCTTTTTACGGTGAGGAAGTTGAGGTACAAAGAGGTTAAATAACTTGGGCCAAAGCCATCCAGCTGGTCCATGTCAGACCCTGGATCTTAACCCAGGCCTTCCAGCTCCGGAACTCTCATCACTGATCACCATGTCATATGTCTTGATGACACTTGTGGTACAACTTCTTTATCTCCCCTATCCTAGGAACGTGTACGTCAAGTTATGTCATGTCCTTTGAATAAGAAGCCCTTTTGATTTTGCTGAGTATACACTGAGATTTTACTGGTTTGGGTGGCTGTTGCCCCATCTATGCCCCTAATAGACACCCCCATAGTTTCTAAACTCCTGGTCAGGACCTGGCATGTACTAGTGGATGAATGTGGGCGGTTCCCTGTAGCCGTCTGTGGATAATGTGGAACAATGGACTGGTTCCAGATTGAGAAAGGAGTACATCAAGGCTGTATATTGCCACCCTGCTTGTTTAACTTACATGCAGAGTACATCATGCAAAATGGCAGGCTGTATGAAGCACAAGCTGGAATCAAGATTGCCGGGAGAGATATCAATAACCTCAGATGTGCAGATGACACCACCCTTATGGCAGAAGGTGAAGAGGAACTAAAGAGCCTCTTGATGAAGGTGAAAGAGGAGAGTGAAAAAGCTGGCTTAAAATTCAGCATTTAGAAAATGAAGATCATGGCATCTGTTCCCATCACTTCATGGCGAATAGATGGGGAAACAGTGGAAACAGTGACAGACTTTATTTTCTTGGACTCCAAAATCACTGCAGATGGTGACTGCAGCCATGAAATTAAAAGACGCTTGCTCCTTGGAAGAAAAGCTCTGACAAACATAGACAGCATATTAAAAAGCAGAGACATTACTTTGCCAACAAAGATCAGTCTAGTCAAAGCTATGGTTTTTCCAGTAGTCATGTATGGATGTGAGAGTTGGACCATAAACAAGGCTGTCGAAGAATTAATGCTTTTGAATTGTGATGTTGAAGAAGACTCTTGAGAGTCCCTTGGACAGCAGAGAGATCCAACCACTCCATCCTAAAGGAAATCAGTCCTGAATATTCATTGGAAGGACTGATGCTGAAGCTGAAGCTCCAATACTTTGGCCACCTGATGCGAAGAGCTGACTCATTAGAAAAGACCCTGATGCTGGGAAAGATTGAAGGCAGGAGGAGAAGGGGATGACAGAAGATGAGATGGTCAGTGGTGTCACTGACTCAATGGACATGAATTTGAGCATGCTCCAGGAGACGATGTTGGACAGGGAAGCCTCGCGTGGTGCAGCCCATGGGGTTGCGAAGAGTTGAACACATCTGAGCGAATGAAAAACAACAGTGACAATGTCTGGATAGCACCGCCTCCTTCAGCCACACTGGTCTCACTGCCTCTGCTTTCCCCTGACCTGCTCCCCACCAGGCACTGCCGGAAGCACTCATCAGTGCTGAAGACATGTGAGTGCTCTGGCAATGCCAGAACTCCAGGGGTTTGCAAGACGTGAGGGCGTTCCCCAGGCCCCCCTTTTTTAAATTTCAAGTTCTGGGGTTTTCCTCTAGGCATGTAGAGATTTTTAAAGTAAATGGCTTGTCAGGGGGTTTTCTTGGCTGATCTTTGTCTTCTCTCCAGGCTTAAATCTTAAGCAGAGTGAATAGAATGGGCCTGGGGCAGATCTTAGTGACAGACTCTGGTCTCTGCAATGCAGGAGACCTGTGTTCAATCACTGGGTCAGGAAGATGCCCTGAAGTAGGAAATGGCAACCCACTCCAGTATTCTTGCCTAGAGAATTCAATGGACAGGGGAGCCTGGGGTCCACTGGGTTGCAAAGAGTTGGACACAACTAAGCAACTAACACACTGGTCTCTGGTAGCGGTTAGACTAGGCCAAATTTGGATGTCTGACATCCACTGCTCTTAGGATGAGTTCATACCAGGTGAGTTTACTCATCTCTGGCTGGCTGTCAAATAATCTTATCACCCATATTTTGATTTTTGGAGGCTTAGTTTCACTGAAGACAGTTGCTGAATTTTATGATAGCTTAAAAAGCCACCACTGGAACAGTATTAACTGGTATTAATTTCTTGTCTGTGTTTTTCTTCTTGGACCTATTGACTAATCTGAGCCAGAAAGGATATAGAGATGATCCTGTACAGATTTCTCACAGTATATTCTAAGGACCGCTACTCTGTCAAAGGTGTTTTGCTTATAAGGACTTTTCTGCCAAATTAGTATGAGAAATATTGTGTTACCTTTTTTTTTCCTTCTTGAAATAGTATGATGAAGTTGTCTTTAAATGAACATGTTTAACTTTATCTAGTGTTTCCTAAACAGAATCATAAATTGTTTGGTATTCTATTGGACATTATTTTCTCCAAAGCTGTTTCTTTTGTCAAGAAAATCTTTTAATCTTCATCAGCTTCATGCCTGCTAGTCTCTTTTCTTTCCTTAAAAACTATTCAGGCATCACCTCCTCTGTAGTTCTTTCCAGGACTCTGCTAGAAAAAATTAAGGATGGAGATCCACTCCATCCTTGCAACTATTTATGATCTGTTAAAATACTCCTATTATAGCAATGGGGGCATATTTTCTCTGTTCTGCTAGTCTAAGCGCCTAGAGGGATGGAGATCCTGTCTTTTTTCTTTATCCCACTTTGTATCTCTTTTGCCCAGTTCAGAGCTTACACATAGTAGGCATGCTAGCATTCATTGAACAGAATGGTTTTCTAGCATTAAAAGCATAGAGAAGAAAAGTGACATTTGTCAGGAAGTCATTCTTCCTCATTCTGAGCATTCCAGTTAACGTGCCTTTCCACCAGCTAGAAAGAAGTACTAGCTGTTCCATGGAGGTTGAAAGAGATGATTCTCCTAGCACAGGCTGTGAGAGGGCTTTGTGCTCTACTTCAGCACTATATTCTCCTCCGTTAATCTGGGAACATTAAAAACAACCAAAGGGTTTTTATTAATACAGAAGGTATTCAAGGAAATGACAGCCCAACTCCAATATTCCTGCCTGGAAAATCCCATGGACAGAGGAGCCTGGCAGGCTACTGTTCATGGAGTCGCAGAAGAGTTGGACCCAACTTAGCGACTCAGAAACAACAATAGCTCATGTTACATCTTTAACTTTACTTTTCTTCAACTGTGAAAGGGAAAATGTGCAGTAACATACCACTTTCCCAACTATTAGTTTTGTTCATTTGATCTTTTAGAATATTGAAACTGAAGTGGTCGCATTGCTTTCAAGATAATTGGCTTAGTGAAAATGTAGTCACACACCCATTGGAGAATGTTCTAGAGAAACATATTTAAGAGCTCACCATAACGCTAACTTGGGGTCTTTTTGATGAAAACCAAAATAGCGAAGGAGCAGCCATCCTTCTCCCCTGGAATGCTTGCCTTGTGCCATGGATTGTGTGCCAGGCCCTTGGCAGAGGAGAGGACACAGCTTTGTGGGAAAGCAGCCCCATAGTAGTAGTATATAGGGATTTCTGATATACTTCTCTAAAAGCTCACTTACGTTTATGCATCAGTTGGCTTTTATACATTCCCCACCCTAGACTTGTTAAGTAGCGTGAAAGGGGAATTCTTGAAAGGAAATACACATTTAGCAAAATACTGTAAAAAATTAGCATCCTTTTCCTTGCTTACTGATCTGTATTCAACAATTAAGGAAGAGGATGCTCACACATCCCAGTTTTTTGTTTTTTGTTTTTAAACAGTTTCTAAAGATTCTTCGTCAGTTATCAAGGACACAACAAAGGAAGGAATAAACAGTGGAATTTTTAGCACTGAATATTAAAAGAATACAAGCTCACAGAGTGAAAAGTATTTGAAGCTTTCGTGGGTTTTTGTTGGAGAGGAACAGATGAGAAATGGAACCATACTTAAACTCCCACTGTAAACACTGGCTCTCAAAAAACAATTTGCATTAGGTCTGTAGATTTTCTGAGTTCATGAGTGAGAAGAGTAGTGTGACTCTTACCCCGTGGGAAGGTGGATAGAATGGTATTATAGTATTTATAAATTTTGTTACAGAAGCAGTTAGTTTGATGAATACCAAAAAAAAAAAAAAAGTATTTCTGTACAGTATTTAAGCAGTAGATATTTCAGTGACAGCAAGTAACTTGGCAGTCCACTTTGTTTTGTCTGTCGTGGTAACAGAACCACACTCACTGTTCTTCTGTCACTAAGATATTCATATATTTTGTGAGACGATGAATTTTACAAAATCACGAAACTCATTTCTGTCCAGTTCTGACCGTTTTTACAGTTTTCGCGTGTCTGCATAAATATCGTCGGCAAATTTCAGCTCATAATTTGAGACAAGTCAGTGAATTTCATTGAAGTTGAATCTTAGGACATTACAGAACTGACAACATGTTGGTTTCACTGCAGTCAGTTTTGTTTTCTTTTCTGCCCACACAGGAGGGGTGTTAACGTGAAAAGACACCTGCCCTCACCTCTGGTTTTTCTCTTTGACTAGTGAAGTGAAGTAGCTCAGTCGTGTCCAACTCTTTGTGACCCCGTGGACTGAGCCCTTNTTTTGTTTTCTTTTCTGCCCACACAGGAGGGGTGTTAACGTGAAAAGACACCTGCCCTCACCTCTGGTTTTTCTCTTTGACTAGTGAAGTGAAGTAGCTCAGTCGTGTCCAACTCTTTGTGACCCCGTGGACTGAGCCCTTCAGGCTCCTCCGTCCATGGGATTCTCCAGGCAAGAATACTGGAGTGGATTGCCATTTCCTTCTCCAAGGGATCTTTCCAACCCAGGGATCGAACCCAGGTCTCCTGAATTGCAGGCAGACGCTTTAACTTCTGAGCCACCAGGGAAGCCACTTTCTCTTTGACTGCTTCTTTAAAAATAATGCTTTTTTAAAAAAATTTCAAATTGCTGGATCTTCTAGGATTTTAATTTCCTTACTAACCTAATTTGATTACTGACTTTATTCATCTTCCCTTTTTTTTAACATTCTTGTCAATTTTAATAGACATTGCATATCCTTGATTTTCTCTACATAGCTACCTCCCCCTTGAATTTTGCTGTATATTTGAGCTATCTGAATTATCTTTTCCTCTAACGAGTTTTAACTTCTATTGCAGTTTGACATTTTCTGACATTTACTGGTCAGCTACGCACTTGTTAGTACATATGATTATTATCTTGTATTATCCCCCCAACTTGATAAAGTATACCTAATTAGTTTCATACTTACATTGGATGATTTTTTACTTATCTATTAGCACATTTAGAAGGACGAATGATCATTTTTTCCATATTTTGATAGAACATCTTGGTTCCATTATTGAGTGATGACATCAGTAATACAGATTAAATTGATTTGTTTGTGGTACATTAATAACTTGGATGTAGTGGCTTTTAATGGAATCCACTAGCTACATTTCTGAGAGACATGGATGCCCCAAGGAAACCTCTAAACCAAGTTTTTGCATTGCTGCTTTATTTTTTTTCTTGGACTGGGTAGGTATTAAGAAATGATTTAGACAATCACTTTGCATTGGACCTTTTCTTTGTTTATCTGGGTTCTCAGCCACAAGAAACATAGCTCCTTTAGATTGATATTATTTATTCACTATCTGGGAAGATCCCCTGGAGAAGGAAATGGCAATTCACTCCAGTGTTTTTGCTTGGGACAATCCCATGGACAGAGGAGCATGGTGGGTTACAGTCCATGGGGTTGCAAGAGTCAGACATTATCTACCTGAAAGTCTGTCCTTGATGTTTTACCTTAATTGTGTCAGTAACTTGAGGCTGTTGAAGTCCATCCAAAATGCTCATATGTCAATTTTAGAAGATTGACTTTACTTTGATAAAACCTGCAAGACAGTCTTATCATTTGACTATTCTTATCATTGACTATTTGTGATCAAGAAAGGTTTCTTTTAATCATTAAACAGTCTTGAGCAGAATTAAACAAAAAATTAAAAATATGATTCATGAAAGAAAACAAACTAGAATCTTTTTTCTTTCTTCACTTAAGCTTCTGTTGATCATAATAGTGTCCTAATTGCTAGTTACATATTTTATATACATTAAAAAACATTTGTTTAAATGATGTCTGAGCTTGTAGCACACTGACTTACAATTATCAGGAGTAATTTACTTCTCTGTAGAGTCTACTCATTCTGTAGACTTTATTAATTGTTTTAGTATTTTCATACATTTCTAGCATGCATATTAAAAACATATAGTATAGAATAGCTGTACAGTTAAAATACAGTTTTCTTTTTGATTCTCTTGTCTTCTCTAAGGGGAGACTTTGAGGCATGTAGTTTACTCTGTGTATGTGTTAGTTGCTCAGTCATGACCGACTTTTTTCGACCCCATGGGCTATAGCTCACCAGGTTCCTCTGTCCATGGAATTCTCCAGGCAAGAATAGTGGAGTGGGTTCCCATTCCCTTCTCCAGGAAATGTTCCCAACCCAGGGATCAAACCCAGGTCTCCCACATTACAGGCAGATTCTTTTCCGTCTGGGCCAACAGGGAAGCCCAGTTTACTCCATAAACTTCATCAAAAATAAGCTTCCATAGAGTTGCCACCTTTAAAAATGGCTTAATATTGCCTAGTAGCTCTGCGTATTGTAAATTCTCTGTAAATCAGTCTTCTTTGAATTGCTAATTTAGAAGTAGGAAACCTTTTGAATATTCTTCCTGTTCTCTTTGAAATGTTTATATACCCCAGGGGCACTCATTTGTGGTAGAAGTTATGGGTTAAACAGGCTGTATGTGTCTATTAACATGTGCTGGATACATCTGCAGTGTTATTTTCCAGATCTTCATTGATTAGGAGTGATAACCAGCTATGCTAACTCCAGATCACTGATTGTTTATCAAGCCCATGGCGTCAGTTCCTCTGGGTGCTTTGTTTGTGGCCGCAGGGTGTGGCCCAGGGAAAGGACCTGCCCTTGAAGAACTGGCACTTTCCGTGTCTAGGTTGGCATAGGTCAGCTAGAGAGTGAGTATTTGCAGTGTGATTATCCACTAATTTTTTGGTTTAATTTTGGTTAATCTCATACAACTTATACTGTGCTGTGCTTAGTTGCTCAGTTGTGTCTGACTCTTAGTGACCCTGTGGATTGTAACCCACCAGGCTCCTCTGTCCATGGCAGTTTTCCAGGCAAGAATACTGGAATGGGTTGCCAGGCCGTCCTCCAGGGGATCTTCCCGACCCAGGGATTGAACCCAGGTCTCCCGCATTGTAGGCAGATTCTTTACCATCTGAGCCACCAGGGAAGCCCACTTTTCAAAATCCTGTAATTTTTGGTGGAGAATAATTATAATCTTAAAACTCAAATGGGGTAATATTAGAAGCAAATCCTTGATACCAGATAGATTGATTTTTAGTATGTATAAGACAATTCAGAATAATTTTTAAGTGTGAATCAATCAAAATAACTAAAGTGGTATTAAACTGCTTATATTATAATCATTGTTGATAATTAGCTATTTGTTGTCTTTGTTATTTAACCCCCATATTATTCCACCCTTGATGCGTTAACCACAACATGAGTTTTTTGAGGATGAAATTCTGTGCCTGTATCCTTCAAAGAACTAACTGGGAAGGTTGGCAGACAATACTACAGATAGGTTTTGTCCCCTGATAAAGATTTCTAGTAGAAATTCAATGTATTATAACACTGATTATACTGTGGACATGCTCATATCAAGAAATCAACAGTCCTTTATTGTACTAAAGTCAGCATATTTACTCTGCACTGAGGGAAAAAGAAAGTTACTTGTTTCTTTAGTTTTCAGAGCCAAATGCTCCTGAGCACAACCTGAAGTGAAATCTTATGGGGCCTAGTTTTCATAATGTGAGCCACTTTTATGTATTATGTTGTAAATGTTGCATAACATAAAGATGGAAGGGTTACTCTTACCAATGATTTTATTTAGTCCTCCTTGCTTAGAAGAGGGAAAAGGCCAGCAGTTGCCATTGACCATGTATTTCTGGAGAAATTATCTTAAGGGAAAATAGAGTTGTTTTAACACTAAGATACAGATTTTTTTGGCCTCAGATCTAGGTCTCCAAATTTTAAGCACTTGTGAAATACTAAGTTTCCTTTTGCCTGGAAGTCATTCACATCTGAATTTAAATCCTGTGTTTTTCGCATACAGACTTTATTACCTTGGACACATAATGTAACCTCCTGGTTGGTTGGTTTGTTTTTAATCTGCCAGTGGGATAGTAAGAGTCTCATCACTGGGACGTCCCTGGTCAAGAACTAGGATCCCACAAGCCCCATGATGCAGCCAGCAGTAGTGTCCCATTCTCATGAGAGTTGACTGAAGTGACCTGCATGGAGCTGTTAGCACAGGGCTCTGTCCATGGTAAGGGGCTGTTGGCCTCTGTCGTCACAGCCTTGATGCGTCACCACGCTTTCCTTATCCTTACCTAAGTCTCCTTCTCTTGCTTTTTACAAGAGAAGGAGACATATTTTAAGGATACAAGAGTGGTCTGGTTTGTTTGGGGAGATAGTTCCTCTCTTGCTCTCTCGTTTTTCGGTAACAAAGCTTATGGGTTTTAGTATGTGAATTACTGCTGCTAAGAGAAGTTCACAGGTAGGCATCAACTGGGTGGCTCTGAATTGTGCCTATCCCAGATAATTCAGTGTATTTTCCAGGGTTCTTTGAGATTGCCTAGACTGAGAGAATTGAGGTTCTCTCTAAATAAAGTTGTCCATAATCTAAACTGTTCTGGAAATATATACCAAGGTTAAACCTCATTAATTTCCAGAAAGGTTTCATATCACAGTAGTCATTATTACTGTTACAGTGAAATACTCCACTAATTTATACAATTAATGTGCTCCTTTAATTCTTATAATGAAAGTCACCATTTAAAAAACTTGATTAACCCCTTGAATCCTCAAGCAAGTATCAGCATAGACTTCTGATGATGACTTGTTTTAAAAACAGAATCAGATTTGACAGTGACCTGCCAAGACAATGAAGAGCACAGGCTTCAGAGTCTGATCGACTGGGGTTTGGGCCTGTTCCCAGTGTCTTCTGTGTTGAGTGAGTGTTTTCATCGGCTCTTCGGGGCTGCAGGGGAGAGAGATCGTTAGGGGTGGTTTCAGTGCACAGTGAGGGACCCGTGAAGTTCCTCCCCTGCAGTGGCCTTTGGAGAACGTGATGATTCACACCCCCCACCCCCACCCCCCGCCAGGGAGACACGAAAGCGGCTTCAGTTGACTGACAGCAGAGACAGGGGAGCCAGGTGCAACACTTACATTTACTTTCGTTGCTCCTTCCCCCCTTGCCCTGTCTCTAACCACATCTTCCTTCTGACTAATTTCTCTCTCTTCTCCCTTGTTTCTGTCTCCTTGCTCCTAGTTACTCCATTGCTATTTTTGTTTCTTTGGATGCCATTCTTCCCACAGTGATACTCTCCAGGTATCTTTTATTCAAACTCCCATAAAGAGAAGATCTGGTTAAAATGTACGGCACCATCCAGTGCAGAGGGTCTTTGGATCAGGGCATGTTCCTGCACCAGCCAACTGTGAACTGCAGGATGGGTTTAGATGTGTAAAGCATGGTGCCCTGGGTGTCAGAGACCACTGGGAAAGGAAGGTAGCTGTGACTGGGCAGGCCCTCTGGCTTCATGTTGGGTGCCTTTGTGGCCTGTTCAGGACATTTGGTGCCGATGATAGAAGAGTGAATAAGATGTGGTAACCTGTCCCAGAGGAGCTCCCAGTGTGATGAGGAAAGCAGGTACTTAAAAACTAGAGTTTATGCTGTAAAATAATTAATACTATTAATAGCATACTGGGAGGGAATGGCTAACTGCTGTAGAACAGTGGTAGGAAATTCTTTACTGAAGGCATATGAGATTTCAAAAGGTATATTCGTATCAGGAAATAAATCCTCAAAGGCCGAGAGACATGAAATATCTTGGTGTGCTTAAGAAGAGGGTGTTTTAGTGCCATGAGAAGAGGCCAGTGGCTGGCATGTAAGAGGTTCCAGGAAGAGGGTCTTGTGTATGATACAAATGAATATTAGAGTATTAGAACCAGGAAAACTCATCTCCCAAAAGACAAGAGAAGGGAGAACTACAGGAGTGACGTCTAATCTGGAGTCTAATCTGGCTCCAGATAAATGGAGGACTGAGTGGCTTCATTGAGAAGGGGCAAGTGAAGCATCTCATTTTTTTTAAATATTAGCAGGTAAATTCTGTAGGTCTAGAAAGAGACTAAACTATATAAACCTAACCTCAGGGGAGAAGGGTTTTTGCAGCTCTAGGTCAGTTACAGATTCATTCAAAAAAAGTAAGAAACCTCATGTTTTTTAAATAAATATGAAAGGAGGATAAAGCTTAATCTGTAGCAATGTTAATCTGTTTAGATTAGTTTGTGTTTTAAAAAAAAGCTTTCCTGTTATAACTATATTAATTGATAAGATGATGAATCTCAAAAATACTGGAGTGGGTTGCCATTCCCTGCCCTAGGGCCTCTTCCCAATCCAGGAATTGAACCTGGGTCTCCTGCATTGCAGGTAGATTCTTTACCATCTGAGCCACCAGGGAAGCCGTATATATACGCACACATATCTGGTAAAAAGAAAAACCCTGTTTATGTCTGATCTGTGAAGATTATAACAAAACAATAAATATGCAAGAAAAACTTGTTTTTCTTCCCAATTTGGTTTTTCTTTCAGAGATAAATGAAGCTGTGTAGGTATGATTTTTTTTCCCCCCGCCCCCGCTGGCAAGTGAAATAGAATTTACTCTATTTTTCATTGAATTTAAGATTCCATTGATTGTAAATTGTATCATTATTTTGTATACCATGGAGAAATTTTAAAAACCCTGCCAATTATAACAGCAGTGTTATTTAAAAAGGCATTCAGATTTCAGAGATATTAAATGTGAGACACAGGCATGAGAAAGTTTAACTAACAGATCTTGTAGACAGAGTGCCTGAAGAACTATGAACGACAGTTTGTGACATTGTACAGGAGACAGGGATCAAGACCACCCCCAAGAAAAAGAAATGCAAAATTGTTGTCTGAGGAGGCCTTACAAGTAGCTGAGAAAAGAAGAGAAGCTAAAAGCAAAGGAGAAAAGGAAAGATATACCCATCTGAATGCAGAATTCCAAAGAATAGCAAGNAACTTTGCCAACAAAGGTCCATCTAGTCAAGGCTATGGTTTTTCCAATAGTCATGTATGGATGTGAGAGCTGGACTGTGAAGAAACCTGAGGGCCAAAGAATTGATGCTTTTGAAGTGTGTTGGAGAAGACTCTTGAGAGTCCCTTGGACAGCCAGGAGGTCAAACCAGTCCATTTTGAAGGAGATCAGTCCTGGATATTCATTGGAAGGACTGATGCTGAAGCTCTAATACTTTGGCCACCTTATGCGAAGAACTGACTCATTGGAAAAGACTGATGCTGGGAAAGATTGAACACAGGAGAAGGGGATGACAGAGGATGAGATGGTTGGATGGCATCACCAATTCTATGGACATGAGTTTGAGCAAGCTCCGGGAGGTGGTGATAGGGAAGCCTGGCGTGCTGCAGTCCATGGGGTCGCAAAGAGTTGGATACAACTGAGTGACTGAACTGAACTGAAAATGTGAGGCACAGGCATGAGAAAGTTGAACTAAGAGTGGAAAGTTTATATGAGTTTAATGGAGGAGGTGGTCCTGGGCCCAGGACCTGTGTCCCCATGGAAGGGTTGGAAGCACTGAAGCTCTGGAGTGCTGGGAGGACACGCAGAGGGTCCTAGCTGCCTTCCTTAGGCTGGATAATTTTTTTTAATATGAAAAAATACACATTTTAGAACTAATAATATATAAGTATTACTTATGAAGGTATTAGAAAAAACAGGTTTAAATTTGCAGATCAATTTAGGAACAAAAATTGTTCCACTGAGTAACATTTCAGTTATAGACTGAGTCTTATATTAAGTACAGAACTGTAAAAAGATTAAGTAACCTGAGTAATCCTTAAATTTTAAAACTAGGAAAGTCCTCAGAGCTGCCAAAGATGTTAGCAAATGATAATTCATTTAGTTTTTGTTTTCATACCTGTTGTAAGCCAGGCATTATTGGATGTTGGGTATATAGGCATGGATGGAAACACTGGTCCTCTGCCTTCACGGAGCTTCCAGTTTGGGGGGCAGTGCCTACAGCAGTGAACACTTCAAAGAAGAAGTACAGAGCTGTGGAAGAGTGGAACTAGAGATTCCTAATTGAGAGTGGGAAGTGTCTGTAAAGAGTTGAAGAAAAGCCACTGAGTGGGTAGAAATTAATGAGGTAAAAAGGAGACAAGAAACAGCTTGTGCAAAAAACCTGAGCAGGCGAGATGGAGCCAGTCAGTGAAAGAAATAGAGTGTCGGGGGAGAGGGGGTCTGGGTGACTTCAGTTCAGGTAAGACTGGATGATGCAGGGCCTCATAAGCCATAACATTTTGCATTTTTACTCTCAGCCTAGGTGGAAGCCACCAGAGGGTTTTAATGGGGGAAGTGACCTTGGCTGCTCTGTGAAGCCTAGGTTGGAGTAAGGTTCAAAGTGAAGAAGCCCCCTCAGGAGTCTGCTGCTAGTTGAGGCCAGCTAAGGTGACAATCTGACCTGAGCATTGTGACTGAAAGTATGTGTTCTTGAGGATAGTTTGTGTTAACCGAAGTCTTAATTTGTGTACGTTTGGACCCAGCAATTCCGTTTCGGGGCATTTATTCTAAAGGAATATCTTAGATGTGTGCAGAAGTTGAGCTATTGGTATGTTTAAATGTTTATATTTAACATTACCTATTTAAATAATAGAGGATAGGAATAAGAAATTGGTTTGAAAGATTATAGTATTTTCAAACAAGTGGAAAGGAAAGAGGAAAATCATGCCCACTTGAAGGAAGCCACATCATTGAGGAAAATTTGTTTAGATAAGGAGAGTTTGCTCTGTGTGTTTGAGTGGGTACTAGGGAAAAGACACTGAAAATACAGAGTTGAGAAGAGATATTCATGAAACAAATTTGGGGAGGAAGATCTAAGACCAGGGGAAAGATGGCACTTTTAGATGGCACTTTTCCGGGTTGCGGGAGCTTCTGGTGTAGAAATGCCCTGCGGTTCTACAGTGTGACTTCTGTTTTGAGTACTAGCCTGGGGATCTTTAAGCCATGCGTTGCAACATTGTTGCTGGGTGGAAAGTGTTTTTCATACCAGAGACTTGTCAGTGAATTTTTAGTGTGCAATCCGCCTGTGAATTTGATTGCCTGTAACTTTGAGTTTTGAGAAAACATTTTCTCTCTCCCGTTTCCCCTCTCCCCCCTTCTGTTCCTATCCCCTTCTTTTTCCCTTCCGGTTTCTTCCCTTCCTTCCTTCCCCTTACATCCCTCCTTCTTCCTCTGACCCACCTCTAACATTTACATTATATTCGCGGGGGGGGGGGGGGGGGGGGGGGTCATA
>SJYV01040610.1:768808-858001 GCA_006410875.1 Neotragus pygmaeus | reverse complement strand
GGGGGGGGGGGGGGGGGGGGGGGGGGGGGGGGCAGTCAATACTTAAAGGAAATCAGCGGCCTCCCTCCCTCCCATATTGCCTCTTTGTTACAGTTTTTATACCTGAGTACTGGAGATATTTTATTTACTATGTGGTGTGTCTTAAGGCCACAAATGTTATGTATTCTTTTCATTAGTAAAAATATCTAGGCCAGTTTCAGACACAGAGGTATATAACACCCTGGTTTCCACTCCCTCCATAGTATTGATGCTTAAGTAAAACCAGTTAACTGGTATTTCCTTTCTAGTGCCTGTTCTAAGTAGGTTTGGAGGGGGAGGGGGTCATTGCTGCTATTGTTGGGTTTTTTGTTGTTTGCTGCTGCTTTGCAAATACTGCTGCTTTATAGTAATGATTGGCTGGAATATTCCTAGAGGAGTTTGAATTTGACTTTTTGGTAAGCTTGCAGTTATCATCTCTGGTATTTCCTTTTCCTATCAGTGTAATTAAAAAACACACACACACACACAAAACTGTTCTGTATCTTTACAGAATTTCCAAAATAGTTACTGACGTTAACTGAGTATTTTTTTAAATTGTTGCTTCTCCCAGGATGCAGTTGCTTTAACTCTTTCCTTATAAAAGCAGGTTTTAAAATCCATGCCTATATATATTGTGTGTTTCATATATCTGTGTGTGGATATGAGTGTATTTTGAAGCTAGTGGGTGTTTTACCTATTTGGCTTTGTAGAGTTAGTTCTCAAAGTTACCAGCTTCCTGGATATTTTATTATAACTCCACAATACATTATGGTGTAAAGGTCAAAATGTTTCTACCAGGTAATTTTTTACTATTTGTATATGGAGTACCCCAAGTACAATATCATTTTCTGAGAAAAAAAGTTTAATTATTGAGACTTTGAAAAAAATACTGTGGATTAGAAGATGTGGTTAGGTTTCACCTAGATTATTAAATGTTTAACTTATTTCCACAAATGAGCATATTTTCCAGATTTTACCTATATTGACTTAAGTTATTGAAATTCCTGGGATAAATAGTAATAAAATGCTCTTCTAAATATTTGTCTGTCATATACTTGAGTATGTTAAAATGGTGTAATTAGAAACAGTGCAGTTTTCATGAATGTATTTGTTAATGCAGTGCTTAATGTCTTGAGATGCTTTTTATTAACTACCTAGAAACAAAGGAAGGTCTGCACTAATATTACTAGTAAGCCTGCACCTTCTAAATAGAACCTTACTTTATAAAGACATTATTAAACTAGTATTATCAGGCAGCATCTAACACTCTCCATGTTACAGTGTAAATTCAACAATATAGTATGATTCATAATGATATTTTCATATCTTGCTCAAGTCATTTGGGGATTTTAGCAGTTATCTTTTTAGTTACAAGTCCATTGAAAGTATGAAGTAAAACCATATTGTTCTTGAAAATTATTTTTCATATATAAATCTCATTCTCCTTATTTTTCCTTCTGTTTTTAGTCGTGAGATGGAGAATAAAGAAACTCTCAAGGGACTGCACAAGATGGACGATCGCCCAGAAGAACGAATGATCAGGGAGAAACTGAAGGCTACCTGTATGCCAGCCTGGAAGCATGAATGGCTGGAACGGAGGAACAGGAGAGGCCCCGTGGTGAGTTACCTGCTGGAAGGAGAAAGCATAGGAGGAAGTGGGAAATTAAGCATAAATAGATCCTCTTGTAAGCTTTTTTTCCCCCTTCATTTTAAATGCAGTGCAGTTTTATTTGCTTTGACATTTTCTAGACAGTTGAACAAAATGTAGCTAACACTGTGTTCATTAAGCAACTTAAACTGTTCTAAGGAGTAATCCCTTTGGTTGCGTGGGAGAGGTAATGCTTAAAGCAACACTGCCCTCTAATGTCTGTGTCTCTAAAATCCTTTAATTAGCGATTTATACTGTACATTAAAAAAGCAATTTTTCCAGTTTTATTTTGATGTTTTATCTCTAAGGTAGGATCTAAGGATCTTAATTCTAAATCTTTTAAAATTCATTATGACAACATTTTAAAATGCATTATGTAAATATTATCAACATTCAATTGATGAAGCCTAAATGACTGAAATCTGTATGGTTAAAAATAGCCTTACACTTACAGCTTAAACTAATAAAAGTTGATATATTTCTGTTGTATTTGTATAATATTGCATAATTTTAAAAACTGAGTTCTTGTCTAAATCTTATGTTCACGTTTACTTCTTTTTTTATTTTTTAAGTAATAAAACACTGGCATTTTAATTTAGGTGGTAAAACCAATCCCTATTAAAGGAGATGGATCTGAAATTAACAACTTGGCAGCTGAGTCTCAAGGAGAGGGCCCAGCGAGCGCTGCTTCCTCAGCTCCCAAAGGCCGACGCAGCCCTTCCCCTGGCAGCTCCCCATCAGGTCGCACAGTGAAATCTGAATCTCCAGGAGTAAGGAGAAAAAGAGTTTCTCCGGTGCCCGTAAGTTAATGTTTTAGCAAATGTGCTGTTTCTACAGTTTTAAAACATACTTATAACACAGGAAAGACTGGCTAACCATCTGTTAGAGCACCATTCCCAAAGTGTGCCCACAGACCCTGGGCTCAGGGTGCCTGCCCTCAGATGCTTTCTATGGATCCATTAGGTCAAAACTGATTTTGTAGTAACACTGAGATGTTATCTGCCTCTTGCACTGCATTGACGTTTACAGTGGTGAGTAAAGCTGCTGGTGCATGTGCCTGAATTAAAGCTATGACAGTGGAAGCTGTATTCCTCACTTGGGTATTTGACAGACATTTTCCTCACAAAGAATTAAGTAAGACTGACTTCAAGGAGAACAGCTGATCTGTTTCGTCACTAGTGGTAAAATTTGAGATTTCAAGCAAAAGTTAGTTTTGGGAAACTCATATCCACCACTGTCAGCTCGATAGCTTCTCAGTACTTAGACTTTTAATAAGCCAATAATATTATCACTTGTGGGGTTTTTTGTTTGTTTGTTTATTGTCCCATGAAATATATGAACTTTTAGAAGATGTGCCATTCCTTTGATGTAGTATCAAAGACGAATATTTGTTATTATTTGAAAAGAATTTCTCAAATACATGTGTACATGAGGCCAGATTCTCTTCATGTACTCAACCAAAATACCATATCACAGCAGACTGAACGCAGAAGCATGGATGAGAATCTCACTATTGAGATTCAGAACTCTGATTCACTCCCTGTATTGAGCCAGACATCAGAGAGACTTGTGAAAACATAGGTCCTGACCCTCCAAGACGGAGAGATTACCACTGGCAGGAATGCAAGTTAAAACTTTCTAACCTTGAAAAGCAAATGAGTGATGGCAAAATAATTGTGGTATAGGGACCAGAAGGGGGAGATTTGGGTTTCCTCACACCTAAGGTTGCTAAAGCACATAAATGCTTTAGAAAGTAAATTTTACAGTAAAGCCCAAGATTCTCAACAGTATTTATCAGCTTTCTGTGGACACACGTTTAAGTTAGCTATTTTTAAAAAAACTTGAAATAGGAACAATCATTTATTAGCTCATAAATCTGAAACAGGCAGGGCTCAGCAGGAGTGGCTCGTGTCTGCTTCCCGTGACATCTGCAGACGCTAGAATATCCAAGGCTGCTGCTTCACTCCCCTGTCTGGTGCTTCAGCTGGAACAGCTGGGGGCTGTTGGCCTCTCTTTCTCATAGCACGGAAATCGGGCTGTAGCAAGTGTTTTCAAGCTAGGAAAGCAGGTGGAATAGATTCTCACAGCCGTCAGAAGGAACCAGCCCTGTCAGCACCTTGATTGTTGATTGTGGACTTCAAGCCTCTGGAACTATGAGACGATACATTTCTGTTAAGCCAAAAAACAAAAAAAAGGTGATTCAAGAGAGCAAATCCCAGCATGGAAGCTCCTATCCAGCCACCACTTGGATTATGTCTACTAATGCCTTATTGCTCAAATCTAGTTACATGCCCAAATCCCAGAATCAGTGTGGTAGGGGACTACAGAAGGGTGTATAAATATACTGGGAGGTGTTGTCTATGGGGTCATCAAAGTGAAAGTCTATCGCAAATAAAGAATTGTGTCTTCCATCCCCCTACACCCTCTTTGGGATATATATTAGACAAGGTGACTTCCTCATTTTAACGGCTACCTAGCGTTTCATTATGTGGATAAAGATCATTCATGGCTTCTTTGAACTACATACTAATGGACATTTATGTTCCTTCTCAACTTTTCATTACTAAAAACAATCTTGCAAAACTATTTTTTATGCATACATAATTTTGCACATCTAGTGAGCATATCCATAGTGTGAATACTTAGCAAGTCCAATAGTATATGCATGTGTACTTGTTTTGGGTTTTGTTTTACTTCTTAGTAATTGCCTATTAGTTCATATAGTGTACAATTCACCCGTTTAGTTGTACAGTTTATTGAGTTTTGGTATATTTACATAGTTGTAGCCATCACTACAATAAGTTTTAAAATATTTTCATCACTCCAGCAGGAAACCCCAGACTAATTAGCAGTCTCTCCCCAGCCTTAGGCAACCACTAATCTACTTTTGACTGTATACAGTTTGCCTGGACCTTTTACGTAAATGTAATCATATAGTATGGATAGTCTTCTGTGGCTGGTTTTTGCTCTCAGCATCATGCTTTCAGGGCTCATCCATGGTATAGCTTGTATCAGTATTCCATTCATTTTTAATTGTAGAATAGTATTCTATTGTATGGATATACATATTTTGTTTATTTACTCATTGGTTGGTGGGCATTTGATTTCCACTTCTGGCTTCACAATGCTGCTGGGAACAGTTGGGTACACATTTTTGTGTGGACATAGCTTCATTTTTCTTGGGTATATACATAAGAGTGGAATTGCTTTACAAAGGTTTACAAAGTGAGATTGTTCTACAAAGCAGGCACACCATTTTACATTCCCACCAGCCCTGTTGGAGGCTTCCAACTGTTTCATTTTCTTACCAGCTTTTATTACCTTTTACCTGTTTAGTTTGGCATCAAAAAGAACTAGACTTTGCACTGGGCAGTGATGGAAAGACCAAGTTCTAGGGGAATCAGTGAAGTGGAGTGAGTGACACGCTCACCCTCACCACAGGAGCGTTTCAGCAGCCTCCAGTGAGATGTCTTAACCTGGGAAGAGTCATTTACCACAGAGAATATCCCTTAAGTGAAAGCCAGGAAATTGGATGCTTAATTTTCATCACTAGAAACAAGTCATTTTACCTGTTTAGGAAGCACATTTTCTATGCTTTTTATTTTGGTTTACATAAAACTTTTCAAAGATGTCAAATACTTATAATTTATAAAATTACCATACGTTTGTCTCTCTTGGCCAAAGATTTATTATTTTAAGGATGACAGATTTTAAAAATTTACCCATAGCAATATGTCAGGCAAATACATTTGCACAACACATTTTGTCCCATCATGTTATATATTGAGGCATTTTTTGGGGTGTGACCTTTTTTAGGTCTTTTTTTTTTTTTCTTACAGAGGAGTAAATTTCTTAGGAGCAATTTACCTAATTTTTAAAATATTGTGAAGTTTCAGAGTGGGAGAATCACACCACCTCGAAGAGCCCCTTCACCAGATGGCTTCTCACCATACAGCCCCGAGGAAACAAACCGCCGTGTAAACAAAGTGATGCGGGCCAGGCTGTACTTACTCCAGCAAATAGGACCCAATTCCTTCCTGATTGGAGGAGACAGCCCAGACAATAAATACCGGGTGTTTATCGGGCCTCAGGTAGGAACTGTCACCATTTTACATTTTATTAGGGTCTGGTACTAACTCAGGATACTGTGACATTCTTAAGTTAGCATGTAATTCTCTTCTGTAATCTAAAGAGAGTTAAAATATTGGGGGAACTGTAAACTCTTTTATTTAATGTGTTTATAAAGGGTTTTACCATGATTTGATATACTTCAGAATACAAATTTGGTCTTTTTATAACTTATTTAGGGCTGTGCTGGGTCTTTGTTGCTGCTTGGGCTTTTTTCTAGTTGTGGCGAGCAGGGGCTGCGCTCCTAATTGTGGCACCTGGGCTTCTCATTGTGGTGGTTTCCTTTGTTGCAGAGCATGGGCTCTAGGGTGTGCGGGCCTCAGTAGCTGTGGCCCCTGGGCCCGGCGGTGGTGGCTCCTGGGCTCGGTAGCTGTGGCTCCTGGACTCTAGAACACAGGTTCAGTAGTTGTGGTGCATAGGCTTAATTGCTCCAAGGGATATGGGACCTTCCTGGACTAGAGATCGAACCCCTGTCTTCTGCATTGCAGGTTGATTCTTTACCACTGAGCCACCAGGAAAGCCCCTGGTCTTTTTAATAAACCAAAAATAAGAGGTTAATTCATGGAGATAGCTATAGACTTTTCATTATATAAAGATAATGAGAAATTAATAGAAAGTTTAGTATAATAAACTTGGAAATATTTTTAAAGGGATCAACCTAGGAGTTCTAGTGGAACACGGATTTATTAAAGTAGAGGTGTGTGTGTTTTTTTTTAACTGTTTAGAACTGCAGCTGTGGGCGTGGAACATTTTGTATTCATCTGCTATTTGTTATGCTCCGGGTATTTCAGCTAGAACCTTCAGACCCAATGTTATGGAGAAAAACTTTAAAGAATTTTGAGGTAATTTTTTTAAATAAATGCTTTGGAGTAAAATTGTCAGCTAATTTTTATGATACTCCTGAAGTTTTTCCATACGCTTTAAATTTAAGTAGACAGTGGTCATTTCAGAGAGGTGAATGTATTTAAGGATTACTTGATGTTTGTAAACAGTTCTCTTATAAGCTATTGACTAATTAGTTTTTTTCTTCTAGAGTGAAAAAAAGTACACACTGACCTATAAAAATACTGTTCTTAGTAAATATATGTATTCTTATTTTTAAAGCTCTTAAATTGTCTTTGTGAAAAACTTATGAAATAAAAGCCAAATAATTCAACCTATAGAACTCATTTTCTGTACATTATGGCACAAATGTCATGTTGCTGTCTTTTTTCAATGTTAGGTTGAGAGTTTATTCCAGAAATACCACAGTAGGCGTAGCTCAAGGATCAAAGCTCCATCTCGTAACACCATCCAGAAGTTTGTTTCACGCATGTCAAATTCTCACACACTGTCGTCATCTAGCACGTCTACATCTAGTTCAGAAAACAGGTCAGTACTTTTTAAGGAATCAACAGCATTAATCCAGTGTTACTCTTTAATTTATGGGTTATTTATTTATTTATACACATACTTGTTAAGTTGCTCTAAAATGACTTAACTGTTGAATCTTGGCTTTCAAGTTAAAAATCACAGGTAAAAAATATTAAAAGTCATCAAAGTATATTTGGATATTTTGTCCTGAAGCCTACAGTGTTGAAAATGGCACCTGAAATATCAAAATATAATAAATGTCCACTTCATAAGAAAAATTAAGGTATAAAGTAAGTGGCTACTGTTCATCAATTATCACTTTGTGCCAAGAACCTTCTATGTTGATTTATTAGGTAGGTTTTACCACTTTGGGAGATAACGAACTTGAGGCATTGTGTAAAGAATATGTCGTAATTCTTTTATAAACTATGACAAGGCAAAGTGGTTATCCAAAATTACTTTCAAATACAGGATTTTTAAATTTCATGGTATCACTGCTTCTCTCATAGATAGTCCTCAGGGAATCCTCATTACAGCCTGTTTTACATGTGAGAACATAAGTAGGCTCTTCTGAACAAAGAGACTAATCATTTGTAATTAAGAGATACAATACCCATTAATCATAGTTATTAATTAAAATCTATGTTGCTTTCAGACTTTTCCATTGCCTAATTGCTGAAAAGACTAAACTCATAATCCTGAAAGATCTGAGTTGTAAACCAATATGACAGGTGTGGAAAAAATTAAAGAGTATTATCATAAAAAGTCATGCCAGTTTTCTTTCTTTTCCAAGATTTCTTTATTGGTTTTAATGAAAAAAATGAAGTTCTTAAAAGTTATTCCAGAAAAGAGTACTCCTTTTTTTAGAAGGGCACCTCCTATGTGTTCTCAGGAACTTCGGTCTGAGAAGCACTGGTCTAAGTGATTAAGTGTCATTTTCATTCCATCAATCTTTTAAGTATTGTTGAGGAATAGAAAGTGATGATATCGGGCAAGAGCGTGATGAAGTAAAGAACTGAGAGAGAAGTGTTTTTTTACCTATGGAAAAAGTAAATGTTTGAATTTTCTTATTTTTTATTAAATGGATTGATTTTAGAATGAGAGTTTTATGAGTTTTTTGGGACATTAGAGATTTCCAAGTTTACATGGTTCAGTGATAAGTAAAACCAGAACAGGTCATTTGAACAGACATAGAACCGAACCCTCCTGACTTGTGGTTCAGGACTCTCTCTCTTAGCCTTCATTTCTTCTAAATAAATGGAAAAAATTAGCTTTATTTCTCAAGCTTCCTTACCCAAACTTATTCTAGAGCCTTTTTCCTTTTGATTGATATTTTTGTAACTTTTTATTTTGGAAAAGAAATAAATGCTTAAAACCGGGTAGCCAATAGAAAGTGTCTCTCTCTCTCTCTAAGGTGAAAAAGGCACCCTCTAAATATGGGCTGGCCGTAATTTGTGGGGTTTTTTTTGGATTTATTATATCCAAGGGGGTAAATTGAAGACGTTGTAATCTTAACTAAGAGTATACTGTGTAGGTAAAAAGGTTAAATGTTGCATATAATCACAAAATTTTATGTCTAAAGTAAATATTTTAAGACTAAAATCAAGAAAAAGAAAATTTATCTGGCGACCTTATCACATTTTATGTTAATTTAAAAGTAGTATATAAGAAACAAGGAAAAACAGAATTGGGACAGATTGAATATATAAAAAAACAATTAACAAAACGTTACCATCAAAACAATAGAAACCTGTGGTCCAGTACAGAAGTGGGCAAAGAGCATGAGAACAGTCTTCACAGAAGAAGAATTTCAAGGAGCTGACAAACATATGAAAACTGTTCAGGCAGCCAAAAAACTAAGAAAATGCTTATTTAAAAATGTATATTTTATATATATGAAAGAAAAACACCAATACGGTATACTGACACATATATATGGAATTTAGAAAGATGGTAATGATGACCCTGTATGCGAGACAGCAAAAGAGACACAGACATATAGAACGGACTTTTGGACTCTGAGGGAGAGGGAGAGGCTGGGATGAGGGAGAATGGCATTGAAACATGTATACTATAATGTAAGAAATGAAGCACCAGCCTATGTTCTAATACAGGATACAGGATGCTTGGGGCTGGTGCACGGGGATGATCCAGAGAGATGATATGGGGTGAGAGGTGGGAGGGGGGTTCAGGATTGGGAGCTCGTATACACCGTGGCCGATTCATGTCAATGTATGGCAAAACCAATACAGTATTGTAAAGTAAAATAAAATAAAAATTAAATTAAAAAAACAGATACATGACACACAAAAAAATATATATATGAGATTAATTTACAGAATTAATAGATGGTAATGAGACAGTTCTTATAAGATATGCTTTACTGTCTGTAAAGTGGTATAGCCTTTCTGGAAAAAAAGTAACGTGACTTGAAAACATTTATAGTCATTAATCCAGTATATGTATTACTTTTTTTTTTTTTTTTAAGAAAAAATATTTAATCTGAAAAATGCCCAAGACTTACATATATGGCTGTTTCTCACAGTACTATGGTGAAGAATTTGGAACAACTTAAATATCCAGCAACTGAATTGTTAAGATATACCCATATTATGAATATCTCATGCAGCCATTAAAATTATGCTTTTGAAGACTATTGAATGGTATGAAATAAAATCCAGATTATACTGTCTGTCATGCATGAACCCATTTTTTATATTAAAAAAAGTATTACAGGTGCTTAAATAAATGAGGAAAAATTTTCATGGTTATTAACTGGTAGTATTATTACAGGTAACATTTTTATACTTTAAATACTTAGAGCTTTGAGGGTTATTGGGCCTCCTTCACAGCCTTTCGGCTCTGCCCTGTAGCTGAAGTAGCCACACACAGCATGGGGCATGGCTGCGTTACCTCCAATACTTCTCATTATTTTTAAATAAATATAAAGTCATGACATAATTTGATCTGCAACTTGCTTTTTAAGTTTAAAAAAATGTTTTCACTTTATATATCAAGAACATTTTCCTCAGTGCAAAAATATATATTACTTTCTTATTATGGCCATGTAAGATTATATGTACGTAACACAATGTATTTTGCTATTGCCATAATTAATGGACATTTGCGTTCAGATGCTCAGTCATTCTGACTCTTTGTGGCCCCATGGACTGTAGCCCATCAGGCTCCTGTTCATGGGATTTCCCAGGTGGGGTGCCATCTCCTACTTCAGGGATCTTCCCCACCCAGGGATTGAACCTGTGTCTCTTGTGTCCCCTGCATTGGCAAATGGATTCTTTACAACACCTCTGGGTTTTTTTGCCTAATTAAATGCAATGGATTTTCTATTTACTTGGAATATTTCTGAAGGAAAGCATTCTAGAAAACAGGTTCTTTTAGGTCATGGATATGTACGTTTAGTATCTTAAGAAATACTAGCAAATTCTTTTCTAAAAATTTAAGTTTTTTCCCTCCCACCTGTAGTGTATATGAGAGCCTGTTTTCCTATGCTATTATCAACCTATTTAATTTTTGTCAGTCACATTATCCCACCCCTGTCAAAAGACAAATAAAGTAAGAGCTTTATTAATATAACATGTATTTTCTACTTCTCTTTTTATGTTTATTTGCTATTGGTCTTTCTTAAGTCTGCTGCCTTTTTATCTCCTTTGCTTGTTTTACTGTTGAGCTGCTAGTATTTTTCTTACTGATATCATACTTACTTTGTATATAGTGGGAATGGTATATACAATATAATTATATTTATCATATAATTCAGATACACATAATAAAGTTAAAATTTTGCCATAAATGAAACCATTCTGTACAAGTTAGAATTCTGTCATGTTATCTGCTATTTTTTCATCATATAGTACGTATAAATATTTTTCTTTGTCATCATATATGGATCTCTGATCCTTTTCAAAGGCTGCATAATGTCTGGGTGTACTGTTGTTTTCTTTTTTAACCTCCTTTTGATGTTACTTTGGTTGACTTTTTTTTTTCATTATGCTAAGTACTATAACATTCTCACACATATATCTTTATTATTTGTGTCTTTATTTCCTTATGATATATTCCTGGACGTCTACTTGAAAGATTGTGCACATTAAGAATAGTTGTTTCTAGCTCTTTCCATCGTCTTTCCATGCTGCCATAATGGTGTGCATGAATGTCCTGGCTGATACTCTGAAGAGTGTCAACAGTGCTGAAAAGAGAGGCAAAGGCCAGGTCCTTATTAGGCCATGCTCATCATCCAAGTCCTTGTCATGCTTCTAACAGTGATGAAGCATGGTTACATTGGCGAATTTGAAATCATCGATGATCACAGGGAAGATTGTTGTGAACCTCACAGGCAGGCTAAACAAGGGAGAGGTATCAGCCCCGGGTTTGATGTGCACCTCAGAGATCTAGAACAATGGCAGAATAACCTGCTTCTGTCCCATCAGCTTGGTTTCACTGTACCGACAACCCCAGCTGGCATCATGGACCATGAAGAAGCCAGACAAAAACACACAGGAGGGAAAATACTTGCATTCTTTTTCTAGGGATGTGATACATACAAATAAAATGCCTCAGGGGACCAAAAAACAATTGTTTCTAGATTTATTTCCTAGGAAAGTTGGACCAGATTATATACTCACCGAAAGTGTCTGAGATGGGCCTTCATACTTAAGGATGTGGAATAGATGAGTTCTACAGTCCTTCCAATACTTGAAATCTTGACAGTGTTGGCATGTAGTATGTTTATACATAGATCTTATGGTAGTTCATTTATTCAAAAGGTGCAGTAACAAAATTTGGGTGATACATGTATCTCCTGAGATTTAGTCCATTTATTGAATTACAGTCATAGCAAGGAAAGGTTAAACCACATTNATAATAAAGTTAAAATTTTGCCATAAATGAAACCATTCTGTACAAGTTAGAATTCTGTCATGTTATCTGCTATTTTTTCATCATATAGTACGTATAAATATTTTTCTTTGTCATCATATATGGATCTCTGATCCTTTTCAAAGGCTGCATAATGTCTGGGTGTACTGTTGTTTTCTTTTTTAACCTCCTTTTGATGTTACTTTGGTTGACTTTTTTTTTTCATTATGCTAAGTACTATAACATTCTCACACATATATCTTTATTATTTGTGTCTTTATTTCCTTATGATATATTCCTGGACGTCTACTTGAAAGATTGTGCACATTAAGAATAGTTGTTTCTAGCTCTTTCCATCGTCTTTCCATGCTGCCATAATGGTGTGCATGAATGTCCTGGCTGATACTCTGAAGAGTGTCAACAGTGCTGAAAAGAGAGGCAAAGGCCAGGTCCTTATTAGGCCATGCTCATCATCCAAGTCCTTGTCATGCTTCTAACAGTGATGAAGCATGGTTACATTGGCGAATTTGAAATCATCGATGATCACAGGGAAGATTGTTGTGAACCTCACAGGCAGGCTAAACAAGGGAGAGGTATCAGCCCCGGGTTTGATGTGCACCTCAGAGATCTAGAACAATGGCAGAATAACCTGCTTCTGTCCCATCAGCTTGGTTTCACTGTACCGACAACCCCAGCTGGCATCATGGACCATGAAGAAGCCAGACAAAAACACACAGGAGGGAAAATACTTGCATTCTTTTTCTAGGGATGTGATACATACAAATAAAATGCCTCAGGGGACCAAAAAACAATTGTTTCTAGATTTATTTCCTAGGAAAGTTGGACCAGATTATATACTCACCGAAAGTGTCTGAGATAGGCCTTCATACTTAAGGATGTGGAATAGATGAGTTCTACAGTCCTTCCAATACTTGAAATCTTGACAGTGTTGGCATGTAGTATGTTTATACATAGATCTTATGGTAGTTCATTTATTCAAAAGGTGCAGTAACAAAATTTGGGTGATACATGTATCTCTTGAGATTTAGTCCATTTATTGAATTACAGTCATAGCAAGGAAAGGTTAAACCACATTCAAAATTACTGTATATTATAATAACAGTAGAAATATTCTCAAATAGTTTATGTACACGATGCTCCTAAACAAGAATTCCTAATTTTTTCGTAGTCTGAAGAAGCCAAAATTGTTTGTAGCATATGGCTTTAATTCTGTTAACATTCTTTTGTAGTTAATGCCTTTGTGTCCCCTTCCTTATAGTATAAAAGATGAAGAGGAACAGATGTGTCCTATTTGCCTGTTGGGCATGCTTGATGAAGAAAGTCTTACAGTGTGTGAAGATGGCTGCAGGAACAAGCTGCACCACCACTGCATGTCAATCTGTACGTGGCACTTTTTCTCCCTGTGCCTAGTCAGCATGGTTTCTCTATGAACTAACTGTCTGATCTAGGATTTTAACATGGCCTTTGGCAACATGGGTGAGAGGCGAAAAGAAGTATACCTAGGCCCTATGTGAACTTCTCAACAAATAAGAGTTTAGATCTGTTAGGAGGTAAGCTGTGTGAGCAAAGAAATGTTATAAAGTGTGACCCCTGGTAATGAAAGGCGTGCACAGAATTAGAAACAGTTCCAGTCTGGTGGGTGCAACTGGAGGGAAGGGGATGGAAGAATGCCTGGGCAGGGTGTGCCAGAGAAGGTAACACCAAAGCAAGCTTTGCATGACATGACCAGATTATCAAGTGAGCAGAATATTTTGGAAAACCGTAAATAAGATACTTGTTACATAACTAATAAAATAGCATTTGCAAAAATTACGACCATCAGAGCAATCTAGCCTACTGTGTTTTCCTTTTAGGTAAACACTTTTAGGTAAACGTTATATAAGTTTTGAGGCTCCTTCCATATAAAACCCTATACTAGCCATTATGAATAATTATTACATAAATAATGTTAAACATTTATGTTTTTGTAAGTTTTTTTCCCATAATTTTTCAGGGGCAGAAGAATGTAGAAGAAATAGAGAACCTTTAATATGTCCCCTTTGTAGGTCTAAGTGGAGATCCCACGATTTCTACAGGTAATAATTATGTGTTAATGATTTGGACATGTTTAATAAAGAATAAAAATGCTCTCACAGTGTCCTTTAAATCTGTTAATTCTTCTTAGCAACCTCTGTTCACTTTTCATTCAGCCACGAGTTGTCCAGCCCTGTGGATTCCCCTTCTCCCCTGCGAGCTACACAGCAGCAGACCACCCAGCAGCATCCCTTGGCTGGATCCCAGCGGAGGAATCAGGAGAGCAATCTTAACCTTACTCATTATGGGACTCAGCAGATCCCTCCTTCTTACAAAGATTTAGCTGAGCCTTGGATTCAGGCAAGTAGTTGTTGTTCTTCATTCCTCAAAGAACCATTTAAGGCTAGTTAATGTAGCTGTCTCCCCAGTTTATAATTTAAGAAAAGTACTTTTGCTTCCCTCCATCATGACTTGTATTCCACTGAAAATTTTAATTTGACCTTTGGTGTTAATACTATGCTGGGGCTTCCCAGGTGGCTCATTGGTAAGGAATTCACCTGCCAGTGTGGGAGACGTGGCTTCAGTCCCTGGGTGGGGACAATCCGTTGGAGAAGGAAGTGGCAGCCCACTCCAGTATTCTCTCTTGCCTGGGGAAATCCCATGGATAGAGGAGCCTGACTGGCTACAGTCCATGGGGTCACAAAGAGATGGACACGACTGAGCAACTAAGCATGCACGCACACATGCACATTAATACTATGCCACTTATAATAGAGCTGAAACTTTAAAAATTCTTTGCAGTCTCACCTCCCACCTCTAGACTAAGAGACATAAAAGTGAATATCCTTATTCAAGGATAAAGTCTAGAACCATTTAATACTAACTTGTTCCTGTGTTTAATCCCACTCCTGCCAAGAATTTGTTATTTTTCTTACTTGGTGCCATTTAAACTCAGTTTCTCCAGTTGGTATTCTCATGGCATATGTCAGGCACTTAATACTTCTGAGTGGATGAATAAGAAAAAATATGTGGCATTTGCCTTATATATTAGTCATTTTTATTTGTAAGAGTAGTTCCCATTCCTTTACCTTCTCTTCTGCTGAAAAGCTTTCTCATCCTTAGTAAATCAGAATTTCAGTTGGTTGGTTGGATTCTAATGGTTTTCTTTGTTGTTATCTGCTTAGTCTATTATTTTTTAAAATGTATAATCCAAAACTGGACAATATCTCCAGTAGGTTATAATGAAATAAAATGTTTTTGATAATGTGGTAAATTCTATTAAATTTGTAAGCAGACACAGGTTAACTCATTATGCTTATACATACATCAGAATTTCTCTTTTTCTTACCATTATAGTCCTGAAGCTTTTAGAATTCTCTTAGCATGTTAACAACCCAGTAGGATTCTAATAAAATTTACAAACAATATTTTATCTAATTTATTAATGGTATTTAACATAGCCCCTCACCTGCCCATTCATGATTCCTCAAGAAAACTCTCAAGTTGATACTGAGCCTTGGATCCCATTTTTTCAAGGCAGTGGTCTAGTTTGTTTTGCTTAAGTTATAGGTTGGACTAAGCTATATATTCTTGTGTTTTTTTAATGAGGAATATCATATAAGACATAAGACTAGTGGTATGCTATTTAACAGTGCTGTGCTTAGTCGCTCAGTTCTGTCCAACTCTTTGTAACCCCAGGGACTGCAGTCCACCAGGCTCCTCCATCCATGGGGATTCTTCAGGCAAGAATACTGGAGTGGGTTGCCATGCCCTCCTCCAGGGAGTCTTCCCAACCCAGGGATCAAACCCAGGTCTCCCACATTGCAGGCAGATTCCTTACCATCTGAGACACCAAAGAAGCCCCATTTAACAGTGCTAGGCATACAATCAATTCACTAGATTCTAATTGATTTAGTCTCCTTTACTATCACTCTAAAACAGAACACACAAAAACTGTCATAATTTGTTTCCCCCAAATCATGTTTATTCAATCTCTAATAGTCAGAAATTTTTCATATAATGTTATCTTAGACATTAAGTTTACTTTTAGCTAACTGGTCCATAATGTCAAGACCATGCACCCTTTCTTTTGGGACTCTCTGGCTTTGCAGAAGTGGTAATGGTTACTATAATGACATACACTTTAATTATTACACGTATTTTTCATTATCCTTTGCTGATTTGAACACAGTTGTTTTTTAGTCTTTTGGGTTTTTCCACTCTATTCATTTTTTTCTAATTAACCAAGTAAGAGAAATTCTGTTACTTCTTGAACACCTTGCTCCAGTACCTTTCTTTATTTGGTCTTTTAAAATCTTGCTTCAGTTTTTTCCTCTGCAAACTATGTTAACACAAATACAAATTTGGGGTTCTTCACAGATATGTTTAGTTTGTGTTAAACACTGGAGCACAAAAATACATATATATATATGTCTGATTACTTAATGGTGTTCACTCTAAGTTTTACTTTAGCTAATAAATATGTTAAGGACTTTTGATAATTACTAGTTAAATTTGAGTATGTCCTTATGGACACATTTGAAAATTTTATAGTATGGTGAAGATTTAAGAAATGTCTGATTTTCCTTTAGTAATCAAAAGTCATACTTAATTCAAAGCACTTTAGTTTTTCTTCACATTGAATTCATTTTGTCTGTTTGACTATAGGTATTTGGAATGGAACTCGTTGGCTGCTTATTTTCTAGAAACTGGAATGTAAGAGAGATGGCTCTCAGACGTCTTTCCCACGACGTCAGTGGGGCTCTGCTATTGGCAAATGGGGAGAGCACTGGAAATTCTGGGAGCAATAGCGGAAGCAGTCCAAGTGCTGGAGCCACCAGTGGGTCTTCCCAGACCAGTATCTCAGGAGATGTGGTGGAGGCATGCTGCAACGTTTTGTCCATGGTCTGTGCTGACCCTGTCTACAAAGTGTACGTTGCTGCTTTAGTAAGTAGCTTTATTCTCTAACTGTACCTTTTATGGGTTTGCGTTGGGTTGCTGGTTGGTTTTCTCTTTTTTTCTTCTTGACAGCTTGCAGATATCATTTTTAAGATTCAGTAAAACTACATAATTTGATTTTGGAAAATCCAAATTTTATTTTTATTTTATAATCCCAGGAAATTGCAATTTTCCATTTAGCGTCTTCCCTTGGATTCTACCTATTTTAATCTGGTCAAATTTTCTTATATGCTGCTGTAAAGTAGCAATAGCTAGCTGTTCACATCTTTATTTGCCTTACCTGATACATGACCAGATTGAAAATATTTTATGGGATAGCAAAGTAACCAAAGTTACCTTTGGTTTTTTAAAAAATTAGTATTAGTAGACAGTAAGAGCTGATTTTTAATAAACATTGTATGGAAATTCAGAAACCTTTTCACAAAAGAGGATTCTGTGACATAAATTACTGAGTTATTTTTCTAGTTTAATCTGTTAGAAGCTGTGTTTCATGGTGAGATAGAATGACAAGGAGGCTGTTCTGTAACTTTGTAGGCTAAAATTATGAGTATGTACATCTTTAGAACAGAGTTTCTCAACCTCCACACTTATTGACATTGAGACAGGCATCTTATGCATCACAGGATGTTTAGCAACATTCCTGGTCGTTACTCACTGCATAGCAGTGGCAACCCTCGTCTCTCCTCAGTCATAACAAGAAGTAGTGTCTCCAAGCATTGCTGAATGTCTCCTGAGGGTTGAAAGTGCCCCCAGTTCAGAACCACTGCTTTAGAATAATTCTTACCTGATCTTTTGAAAACTCATTCATCTCTCTGCTTCCACTCTTCCATGCCTGCTAAGTCACTTCAGTCTTGTCTGATTCTTTGCGACCGAAGGAGCCCTCTAGGCTCCTCCGTCCATGGGATTCTCCAGGCAAGAACACTGGAGTGGGTTGCCATGCCTTCCTCCAGGGGATCTTCCTGACCCAGGGATGGAACCAGAGTCTCTTATGTCTCCTGCTTTGGCAGGCCAGTTCTTTGCCACTAGCGCCACCTGGAAACTTCCACTCTTCATCTTTTTCTAATCCATCCTCTAACAACTATGCCTATAAAATCTTCTTTTTGAATAGCAGTATGGCATAGGGTTATGAACATTAGTTTGCAGTCAAATGGAGTGAACTCATAATTTACCATCCCAACTGGAATACTTGAATAATTTGCTAGTTAAACCGGGACTAGCCTAGGCCGTCTGGATGTATAGTCAAAAATCAGAGAGAACTTGATTCAAATTCCCATTCTCCAGTGTGCTTGCAGTGTGACTTTAGGACTCTTAAACTTTAGCTTCCTCACCTATAAAATAATGACAATATTTATCTCTCAGGTTTGAAATAGAAACCTCTAACCATAATGTCTAGTGCATTGGAGCAAAGTTGAATGTGGTGGCCATCATTATTCCTTAAATGCTGCTTTATTTCCCAGCTCAGAAACCTTTAGAGGTTTCTGTTTCTTCAGCAGCATTTCCTAAAGCATATTCTGTGAAAATCTGGACGGGTTATGAGAAGTTCCCTGAAGAAAGAGTCTGTGTTCAGTTAAAATTTGGTAAGCACAGAGTCACATGAGGTTAAATGGGTCTGTTCACTGAAAGGCTTCTAGGAACCTTCATAAGTTAATATACGTTAGGAATCTAATCATGGGGAAGCTTCATAAGTTAATATACGTTAGGAATCTAATCATGGCATAAGATGCATCATCTCCCAGATTTATCTTACCATGGTCTGTTTTTCATGTTAGCATCTTGAGGGACCCAGCATCCTACAGAATACTGTAGAATAAAGACCAGCATGCTATAGAAAAAAGATTACTTCTTTCTTCTTACTGTTTTCCAGCATAAAGCTTCAGACATACTTAACTGTTTGGTATACCGCCTTACTATCTAGTTGTTCATTACCAAGTTCAGATGGTGTCCCAGTGCATTCGTGAGCTCCTAGAGAATAGGGGCTCTGAATGAAACTGTATTCCGATTCCTCTACAGTTAGTTAGTGTGCCAGACACCGTGGGGGCAGATGTGGTTCCTGCCCTTAGAGCTCTCCTTTCCCTCTCTCCCCTTCCTCTTGCCCGTCTTTGTTTTCTCTTCTCCTCTCTCCCCATATATAATTTTTTGCTGAACCATCTGAAAGTTGTGTGAAGGCATCATGACATTTCACTTCCAATACTCTAGTGTGTATCTCTTAAGAACAGATACATTATTCTGTATAACCACAATGCAGTCAGCAAGCTCTGAAAATTTAGCATTAATAACAATATTATTATGTACTATAAAGTCCATATTCAAATATCCCCAGTTGTCCCAACTGTGTCTTTTACAGCTAAACCATAGACTTCACTCAGATTTCATCGGGTTTTCCATTAATGTCTTTTCTCTCTTCTAGGATCCAATCCACAATCTCACATGTCATTTAGTTATCATGCCCCCTTAATTTCTTCCCATCTGGGACAGTCCCTCAATCTTGTCTTTTGTAGACCTTGACACTTTTGAAGTGTATTGGCCAGTTATTGTGAAGAATATCCCTCAGTTTGGTTTTATTTGGTATTTTCTCATGATCACATTATGCATTTTTTATAAGAACACCAGAGGTGATGTGCCGTTCTCAGTGCATCAGTATCGGGGGTACATCACATCAGTGTGTCTCATGGTTGGTGATGCCATCATCCTTCATCACTTGCTTAAGGTGATGTCTACTGGGTGCTGTGAATTCACTCTTAGAAAGTGTCTTGGGGCAGATAACTTTGAGACTATGTAAATATTCTGTGTCTAGCCACAGAGTTTAGCATCTGTTAGTGAATCTTGCCTACAGCAATCATTACTGTAGTGTCCTAATGATGATCTTTTAATTCCCATATTCCTTCTGTATTATTTAACTCTTTTATGAAGAAGAGCTGTATTTTCTAATTTATATAGTCAGTTTTTTATTTCTGTCACCATAGACTTATGGGTATTTATTCTTTGGGTTATAATTCAGTACTATTATCATTTACTTTGTTGCCCAAGTTATTCCAGCTTTAGCCATTGGGGACCCTTTCAGATTGGCTCCTTTTCTCATTTTCTTTTTAAAATAACTATTTTGAAATTAATTCAGACATTTAAAAATTAAAAAAATAGTTGAGAGTTCCCTATTATTCAGTTTTTTATTTGTATCAACTCATGGATTCTTATTTATGGGTCATAATCTATTTCTATCATTATTTTATTTCTCAAAATGTCTCAGATTAGGCCATTGTCTCTGATGCTTTTTAAGTGTAGTTAAACTGACCTTCAGTCTTTTTCCCCCAGAAAACGTTGAGAGCCATGCTAGTGTATACTCCTTGCCATAGTCTGGCAGAAAGAATCAAACTGCAGAGACTTCTCCGGCCAGTAGTAGACACCATCCTAGTCAAGTGTGCAGACGTCAATAGGTAAGGCCCTTTTAATGAACTGAGTCAAACCCTCTTGTCCTAAAAGCTGAGCACAGAACCTCACACCCGCTGAGTGTAGGATACATACTTACTAAATGAGGCCTTGAATATTGTTTGCTCATGTGAGATTTGAAATTAACATGTAATGTTTAAAGCTCTTAAGGACTAGAAAGGAGAACTAATGGCAGGTAAAAAAGGATAACAAACTGCATGGACCTCCACATTATTGTGATTTTCTTTTATTTTAAAGTAATATTCTTAAAAATGAAATCCAGTTGATAAGAGTAACTGATATATGAGGTATAATCTCATTTTAGAGAATGAGTTACACAGGATAGGAACCAATAAAATTATTACACAATGGCTTGTATTATCAGGACTAAAAAAAAGATTTTAAAAAATTTTCATAATTTTCTTTGTGATGGAATTTTACTCTATGACAGTTTATGTCAAATAACAATAATTCTGTATATCCCTGCAATATCCTTAAAAATCAGCAAGGGACAGAACAGCCCTAATTGGAGATATAAAAATACAAAGTAGAGAAATGAGGTGTGGTGATAAGGAACATGACAAGCTATGCTTTTATTAGACCACTGGTTCTTTCTCTCCTTTCTTCCCCCCTTTCCATAAAGTGGGAGGAAAAGACCATTTTTTATACAAAAAGCGTAGCCACAGTCAACACATTTGGCAGTTCTAATCTCTTCCTGGCCCAGCAGATCCCAGGTGGTTAGGAGGATTGACTCCCTTAGTTTGCCCCTGCAATTACCTCCTTTTGGAGCTCTTCCAGGCCAACTCTCCTCCTCCCTAAATCACACGACATAGTCTATAGAAGGTCTCAAAATATAAGCACTTAACTTTGACTTGTTTGTCATCTCTTGAAGTCTGTCTTTCGCCTCCATTGTCTCTCTGCACAAGACTACACGTTGTAAGAATTAGAGGTTTTCTTGTTGCTTAGAGCGAATATTATAAATACCTGAGAAAAATTAACATATTTGTAAAATGCCTAGAAAAATCGTTTCATTTCCTAATACTATATAGATTTGGGGGTTGGTTTTTTTAACCCTGAGAATTTCAGTGCTTTTACAGCAATTGTTTTGTTGTCCGCTCTGAAATTCTAAAGTGCAGTTGTTTGTGTGGTCACTTGAATGACTGAACGTTATAAGAAATACGGTAAAGAGATTTTATGATATTTAGAAGTCACTTTGGCTATATAAAAAGAATATAAAGTTTTAGATGGGAAGATTTTGTTTTTAATTTAACAATTCTTAGTGAAAATCCAGAAATCAAAATGTTAGAATCTTCTTATTTTAACAATATATGATAATGAAAATAAGCCTTTTATGTGGTTTGCTATTTAAATTAATACTTGCTGTGTAAGAACCAGTAGTGAAGATTCTGTGTTTAACATAGAGGAAAAGGTAAAATTTATGAAATTAGACCTAATAATAAATATTATGACATATCAATAATGCAATTTTAGTGATAGTCCTGAAAAACATTTTTTTCCCACCTTTTCACATGGTGTTACATCACTACTCTCCTTTTAATAGATATTTTATCCAAGACTCAAGTCTGATGTTGCTTCCTTTCATTTTTAGTCGCACAAGTCAGCTGTCTATATCAACGCTATTGGAATTGTGCAAAGGCCAAGCAGGAGAGTTGGCAGTTGGCAGAGAAATACTTAAAGCTGGTAATAACTTTTCACTTAAAATTAATATAGCATATTTTATCATTTTCCTTAGACAGTCTAATCTCACCTCTAATATGGCCGTTGCAGGATTTTGAAGTAATTTTATAAATGGACTCGGTCAGCTAACATTAAAAATAGGAATTAATATGAAAGATAAATTCTTGAAATTAATATTCAGAATATTTTTATTAAACTTAATTTGATCATATTTTTAGGTTTTAATATCACTATTTTTCAGTTATTTTTGCTTTCCTTTTTGTAGGGTCCATTGGTATTGGTGGTGTTGATTATGTCTTAAATTGTATTCTTGGAAACCAAACTGAATCAAACAACTGGCAAGAACTCCTGGGCCGACTTTGTCTCATAGACAGACTGCTGTTGGAATTTCCTGCTGAATTTTACCCTCATATTGTCAGTACTGATGTTTCACAAGCTGAGCCTGTTGAAGTCAGGTAATTTTTCTTCTGAAAATGTATTTCTTTCCCTCTTCTTACCTAACCCATCCCACCCCCACCCATACCTATCCAAGAAGGACACATTTTAGATTAATGAAAGACTCAGAAAATACAGAGCACATATAGGTTAATATTTGGTTGACAAACACCTAAAATCTAGGCTATTTAAAATATATAGATATTTTATACTGAAGCAGTTTTTTTTTAATGTAAAAGCTGTAAATTAGTACCATTTTCTTTATTTCTGTATATTTTGCAGTAATTTTAACTTGTTTCATAATTGAATGTGCTTTTTTTTTCAGGTATAAGAAGCTGCTGTCCCTCCTGACCTTTGCTTTGCAGTCCATTGATAATTCTCACTCAATGGTTGGTAAACTCTCCCGAAGGATATATTTGAGTTCTGCAAGAATGGTTACTGCAGTACCCCATGTATTTTCAAAACTGTTAGAAATGCTGAATGTTTCTAGTTCCACTCATTTTACCAGGATGCGGCGTCGTTTGATGGCTATTGCAGACGAGGTGGAAATTGCTGAGGCCATTCAGCTGGGCATAGAAGACACTTTGGATGGTCGACATGACCGCTTTTTGCAGGCATCTGCCCCTAACAGCTATCCAGAAGCCATGGACAATAGTTCCTTTGAACGCACGGACCATTTAGAGAAAACTGGAAAAGGATTGTGTGCTACAAAATTGAGTGCCAGTTCAGAGGACATTTCTGACCGACTGGCCGGCATTTCAGTAGGACTTCCTAGTTCAACAACAATGGAACAACCAAAGCCAATGGTTCAAACAAAGGGCAGACCCCACAGTCAGTGTCTGAACGCCTCTCCTGTAGCTCCTCATTCCCAGTTAATGTTCCCAGCCTTGTCAACCCCTTCTTCATCAGCCCCATCTGTACCACCTGGCACTGGGACAGATCTCTCTAAGCAGAGACCTCAGGGGTTTGTTCCCTGCAAAATGCCTTCTGCGTCTCCTCAAACACAGCGCAAGTTTTCTCTACAGTTCCAGAGAAACTGTTCTGAAAACAAAGACTCAGATAAACTTTCCCCAATCTTCACTCAGTCAAGACCCCTACCCTCCAGTAATATACACAGGCCAAAGCCATCTCGACCTACCCCAAGTAATACAAGTAAACAGGGAGATGCCTCAAAAAATAGCATGACACTTGATTTGAACAGTAGTTCCAAATGTGATGACAGCTTTGGCAGTAGCAGCAATAGCAGTAATGCTGTTATACCCAGTGACGAGACAGTGTTCACCCCAGTAGAAGAGAAATGCAGATTAGATGTCAATACAGAGCTCAACTCCAGTATTGAGGACCTTCTTGAAGCGTCTATGCCTTCAAGTGACACAACAGTAACTTTTAAGTCAGAAGTTGCTGTGCTCTCTCCTGAAAAAGATGAAAATGATGATACCTACAAAGATGATGTGAATCATAATCAAAAGTGCAAAGAAAAGATGGAAGCTGAAGAAGAAGAAGCTTTAGCGATTGCCATGGCAATGTCAGCATCTCAGGATGCCCTCCCCATAGTTCCTCAACTGCAGGTTGAAAATGGAGAAGATATCATCATTATTCAACAAGATGTAAGTATGGAGTCTTTTAAGTAGTTAGAGTTTCCTTGGACCATACCATAAAATAAATCTAGTTCAGAAATATGGCTTCTACTGTGAGTTAACTATAAGAAGCAGATTTTTCACATAGAATTCAGTGTACAACAATTTTTGTGTCACTGCTTGAACAAAAATACTTGTTGCCTGTTTCAGAGGCGCTTCTGGTTGATTCTACAATGGTGAATCACTTATGCATTTGACATTGGTTACCAACACTGTCCTTTCAGAGGTCAAGTTTATAGGTGATTTGGGAAGCCAGACTAAACAAGAGTAATATTTTGCTAAGCTAATTTCACAAACTCACTCTTAACAGTAAAAAGATTGCTTTCATTTATCATGTAGACACCAGAGACTCTACCAGGACATACCAAAGCAAAACAGCCTTATAGAGAAGACAGTGAATGGCTGAAAGGTCAGCAGATAGGCCTTGGCGCCTTCTCTTCTTGTTATCAGGCTCAAGATGTGGGAACTGGAACTTTAATGGCTGTTAAACAGGTAAATGTCTAGTGAGCTTATAATGATTAAAATTATAAAAATGAGTCAAGTAAAAAAACAAAGGCTATATCCCCATGTATATATATTTTAGTTCTTTAAGTTTTCAGAAACCTAAATTTCAAAAATAGATGTTGCCAGGGCACCAAAAGCATCATGAGTCTATTTGAAAGTTGAAGCATGATTCCCATAAGGTGCAGTATCCAGATGGGCCTTACCAAGGCTGTGTTTCTTACTGTGCTTTTTCATATGTACTCGAGGCATGGTTTTATAATCCCTTCAGCCAAGTTACCGGTGCAGTGTGACCTTGGGATTTCTGTGGTTCACTCTTTATAATGAGCATGCTTATCAATATATGATAACAGGTTTTCATTTTCAAGTCTTGTTGGTTCTTATGATTGGACTTTTCTCATTTTTTAGTCAGTCTTCAGACAGTTTTGAAAGAGTGGCTGTGCCCCAGCCTTTTATCAAATCTGATATTTAACTGCTGCTTAAGATAGAGTCTTATTATCTTAGAAGACTTTTAAGTACATACATTGTATCCATGAGCATAATAAATGCAATCTCCTATTGATACATAAGCTAATTTGGGTTTGTCCATTTTAGATCAGATTGTTAATGAAAAATTATAAATGAAAACTTATCAGGATTCAGAACTTTATATAAATGTTTATTGAAACAGGTGACATATGTCAGAAATACATCTTCTGAGCAAGAAGAAGTAGTAGAAGCATTAAGAGAAGAGATAAGAATGATGAGCCATCTGAATCATCCAAACATCATTAGGATGTTGGGAGCCACGTGCGAGAAGAGCAATTATAATCTCTTCATTGAATGGATGGCAGGTATGTTCATGTTTTAAATCAGAAAAGAGTTATACAAAGATTTAACTTTTGCTTGATTTAAATTTAGGAAAAACAGTTTAATGAACACTTATTTTATTAAATAGTTTAGGTTTCTAAATGCAAATTGCCCTAACATAGTACAGTTGTATAAACTGTAAATATTTTGTCTTTCATTTAAATATAAATTCATTACCTTTTAAACTTTTACAGTGTGTCTTTAATGATAAGATCCATATATGTCCAGTTGGCCATCTTTAATTGGATAGATTTACGAGATATTTTAACATAACTATAAAAATGAAATGATAACAGCTTTTAAAACTTACAAGTATACTAGCACTGAAGTGTAAAGTTGAACCTTGTCATCTGCTTTAACAGAGTTTTATTCTATATTACACAGCATAATACAGTAAAATATATACAGTAAAATAAATGACTTGGGGTATAATGAATACATAAGTGCTTGGTTTAACTTCTTAGATCTTTTGTGTTTGAAGAGTGTATTTCTATTTACAAATCAGTTCTTTACTATATTCTCTGATGTTGGTTGTAGGTGGTTGATGGTTGTATACATATTGACTATAAATAACTTCTAGAAGAGGCTTCCTGAGTTTGTAACTTGTTGTCCCAGGTCATAGATGGTAAATAGTGAGCCTAATTCTGGGTTCTTCTGGCTCTTCTCATTCTTTTTACTTAAGACACTGTTTACTTAAGTATTTAAGAAAGGCATTTTGTGTATCTTGGTCAAAAAGAGAGGTGAATTGTACATATGAGAAATAGTTCCATCCAAAATTGTTAACTTTTAAAGGTTTCTGAAATCTTGACTTTCCAGAAAACCAGTTCATGGGGGTTCCATGAAAATGTCTCCTAATTGATAGACTTTAAGATTACTGGAATGTGTTAGTTTTTAAATCAGTTTCACTTCTGATGCAGATGATAAATATTTCAGATGTGAATGTGAGCTCATGCATTGCAACCTTATATAATCAAAGTATGTAATAAACCATTTAATTTTGGCTTAAATTTATGATTATTATTATTACATGTTTAGGGGGCTCTGTGGCTCATTTGCTCAGTAAATATGGAGCCTTCAAGGAGTCGGTAGTTATTAACTATACTGAACAATTACTTCGTGGCCTTTCATATCTCCATGAAAACCAGATCATTCACAGAGATGTCAAAGGTAAGAATTCTTTTCATTACTATCTGCTTATTACCAATAAGCAGAAAACAAATGTCATTTTATAACTTGGACCTTTGTTGATAGTTTCTAACTTGAGCTCCACTAAGGGATTTTTTTCTCCAGATCTCTCCTGGGTACTTCAATTTCTCTTAAGTAAATCATTAGAATTACTAGAAGTGAAAAGAACTTTCAGGATAATATATCCTGCCTTCCTTAAGCTGTGACTTTTACACAGTTCTACGGCTACCTCGGTTTGCCACCATTTGATTCCCACATTTGGTCTCCTGATATACCGCTTCCCCAAAGGTTTTTGTTCTTGGTTTTATTTAAAATAACTGGGATATTATAAACTTCTTTTAAGAAAGCGTCTCTCAAATCTGTTGCAGTTTGGTTTATTAAAATCAACTTTGGGCAATTCCCTGGCAATACAGTGGTTAGAACTTCATGGTTTCACTGCCAGGGCCTGGGTTCGATCTGTAGATGGGGAACTGAGATCTTGTAAGCTGGGTGGCATGGCCAAAAAATAAAAGCAACTTGGCTTTCTGACATGAGTGCCTTTCTATACCATTAATTCTTTATTAAGCTATAATTGTGAAATTACAGTATAAAGTCTGAATTGGTCTATCTAGGTCAGTATGTTTAACCAGAACTTTGTCTTAAAAGTGTAAACTACACTAAAACTTGAACTTTGGGGAAAGATTTTTTTAGAAATCATTATATTAAAGGCTTAACACTAAAGTTTCACAAAATCTCTGCTTTTATTCCTAATGCCTTGATGTTTTGCCCCATTTTCCCTCTGAGACTTTGGATTTTGTTTATTTTATGTTGCGGAGAACTATGTACCTTTACTAATGAAGTGAACTGGGAAGGAGAGTAGATTGCTCTGACATTGGGTCTTTCTTTTGTCCTTGTCCTGTTTCGTTAGTAGCCTTTTGCTGAGTCTTTAATCTGTTGCTTTTAACCTGGAAGGTTATTTGCTGTCTCTGTTGGCAGGTGCCAATTTGCTCATTGACAGCACAGGTCAGAGACTGAGAATTGCTGATTTTGGAGCTGCAGCCAGGCTGGCGTCAAAAGGAACTGGTGCAGGAGAGTTTCAGGGACAGTTACTGGGGACAATTGCATTTATGGCACCTGAGGTGAGAAGCAGCTCTGAGTGTGATGAACGAAAATATTTTGGAGCTCTGTGTGGCAGCATTACACCAAATAATTTTGCAGTGTTATCCTCTATGTGCTTACTAACTGGAAGTCCACAGCCCTAAAACTAAGGGTTTGATGATATCCTTGATTTTCAGACCCTTAATCCCTGCCTTTCCATACCCTTTAGGCAAATCTGTTAAAGCCTATTTCTAACGAAGAATTATTGGATAATTTATAGTAGTTGTTTTCTGGCAAACCTAAAGTACATACAAAATAACTGTTCTGAACCCAGTCTCTTCCATTGTGTTCAGAGCTCTTCATGTTCATACACAGTGATTACTAGTTGTCCTGTTGAGTTTACTAAGTGTACTGAGGCGGCTTTGAAATTCTGACATGACTCTGCTTCAGAAGCTCACAGTTCTCCAAAACATATTTGTGCCACATGGGAAATTAAGCATATTAATAAAATCACAGATAGTCTATGGAATTGCTCTTTGTACCCCCATTTTTCTCTGAAGTAGAAAAACCAGAACCCATAAATAAAGAATGGCTTTCTCTTTTTCTAGTGAGTCATATTTCCAAGTTAACTCTGCTTTATTTTAGGTCCTCAGAGGCCAGCAGTATGGTCGGAGCTGTGATGTATGGAGTGTTGGCTGTGCTATTATAGAAATGGCTTGTGCTAAACCACCTTGGAATGCAGAGAAACACTCCAATCATCTTGCTTTGATATTTAAGGTAATCGTGAGATAAAAATGACTTCTTTCTGCTAAAGTTGGCAACAGGCAAATTTTCATGGATTCTTCTTCACTATCAATCTAACATGAAAGCATATCTTCATAAGTATATGTGTATCTAGGAGTTGATATGGTGCAGTGAATGTTGGCAGCATCAACAGTCAGTTCTCATACTTTAGAAAGTCACTGTGAACACTGAATTAGCAGATACTGAATCATTGCTCCTGGGTGAAATATGTACACACACACACACACACACACACACACACACCCACACNAAACAAACAAACAAAAAACAGAAAATGTGCAGTGAAGCAAAGAGGACAAACTATTTTGGAGAATATGAGGAAAGCAGAATTGACTGAGTGAATACCTGCTTAATCATTTTGATGCACCTTGGCCTTATTCATTAAGTAAAGAGGACTGCAACTCCCATCTCATCAGGAAGTATTTGGTCACATTCATGAGTTTTACCATAGACACCTTGTTAGGAAAAAGTCCACCCGCTTGTTTTAATTCCTCTGTATAGAGTGCACAGGTATTGAAATGTATGCTCGAGTACTTCTGTATCAAAAGCTCTACTTTTGGAGCGCTTTAACACTAGTGTTTTCTCTTACAGATTGCCAGTGCAACTACTGCTCCATCAATTCCTTCACATTTGTCTCCTGGTTTACGAGATGTGGCTCTTCGTTGTTTAGAACTTCAACCTCAGGACAGACCTCCATCGAGAGAGCTACTGAAGCATCCAGTCTTCCGTACTACGTGGTAGCTGGTTATACAAATAAACTGTTACAGAGACAGGATGCTCAACAAGAGAAAAGAACTTTTGTGGGGAACCACTTTGATGATCTGCTGGCCTTCATGCCACTGAACAACTATGAACAAGATCAGTGGGGAACCCTTACCTAAGTATGTGATTGACAAATCATGATTTGTACCTAAGCTTAGTATGCAAAAGTCCACAATTTGTGCAGAAACTGTAAACCGTGCCTTTCAAAGAACTGGCCCTTAGTAAACAGGAAAGCAGTGAAGTCTGCATGACTAATTAACAGAGCTTAATTTTTTGGAGCACTTTTTCAGCAATATTAGCAGCTGAGGGGCTCAGGATCTGTTTTAATGTTTCAATTATTCTTCCATTTCATATCATGATCACAAGNAACAGGAAAGCAGTGAAGTCTGCATGACTAATTAACAGAGCTTAATTTTTTGGAGCACTTTTTCAGCAATATTAGCAGCTGAGGGGCTCAGGATCTGTTTTAATGTTTCAATTATTCTTCTATTTCATATCATGATCACAAGCAGGGGGTTCTGCAGTTCTGTTCTTTTTTTTTTTTTGGTCACTGGCTATAACAGTCAGTATCTGCCTCTTTTAGGTCAGAATATGCTATAAGTAGCAGTAAATAAATATATTTTTGAAAAGTTGACAACTTCTTTATGACCCACAATTGACTTTTTTTTTTTTTTTAATGCCTGGGCAGTTGTGGTTCATTGTGCATTTTACTGTTGGCCCATTCATTTCGTTTTTAGCAATTATGGTTCTATACTTTCATTTCACCTTCATTTTTGTTTAATATTCAGGGAAAGGTGACCTTTTTAAACCACACACAAAAAAAGTAGAACTAGATGTGACCTAGAGTTTATTACGTATCTTGCTGTTGCAAGAGTTTTTTAAAACACTTTAAAAACTTTGTTTTTAAAATTGGAATATGATAAAATACTACCTTCATTGAGTCAGTCACTGCTCTTCTCATGCAGGTTAAATATAAATTAAGTGAAAATCAAATGTTCTCTGTGATACAGCTCACAACCAAGATCAAGATGACCTTGAAATGTATTTGAATTTTATAATTATGTTTCTTTAGTAGGAAACTTCACACCATTTAGGTCTTACTCTGTATGTAATAATCCATCATTCGTCATCACCACTGATAATGTTAACTGCTATTTTCCTTCCACCATGTATCATCTCTTTACAGTAGGCCTGGCTGAAAGATACCTAAAGAAAAATTAATTTAATTATGCAATTACAAACAAGAGTTTCCAAACAATAAATTTGCTTCAAACTTGGAAAATATTTTCAGAAAGAAAAGTGACACTGAAATTTCATTTACGCACTAATTCGTTGGATTTTGCACAGTTCTCTAATGGTTTTTATCTGAACTGAATTCAGATGCATGGAATCCTGAAGGAAAATGGCAGCTCCTTTACCCTTTTTCTGTGAGTTTTTTAAATCAAGTACTGATTTAAGTATTTAATACAACTTTTTGAGATGTTAAGTTTTAACTCTTCAGAAGCCAGTTGAATTGTTGCAGAGTTAAATAGAATTGGTTATTCTCAAAGACTCAGGATAAACTAAATAAGCTATATAGAGAGTACATTTTAAATGTACAACACAAATTGGAAGTAAAATAAGTTACAAGATAAGTTTACAGGGCAGTTTTTTTTATATATAAATGAATGTGTTTCTTAGTGAAATTTTACATTCCTTTGGTTGGAAGATTGGCAATATTTGAAGAGTTAAAAATAGTACTGAAATGTGAAGTTTGGTAGCTCTAAATGTGCTGTGTTTCCTTTTTTTTTTTTTTTGACTACTTTTAGAATTTTCACAGTTCTAATCAGATCGTTTCCAAGTCTCTCGTGTGCAAGCTTTAAAGGATGCACTCTTGCCATTTTATGTACTGGAAGATCATTGGTCAGATTAATACTGTGTCTGACAGAGATGTAAACTGTATAAACTGAGGAACCTCAGCTAATCAGTATTACTTTGTAGACCACCATGCCCACCACATTTCAAACTCAAACTGCCTCTAGATGTCAAAATCCATTGTTTGAGTTTGTTTGCAGTTCCCTCAGCTTGCTGGTAATTGTGGTGTTTTGTTTTTTTGTTTTGTTTTCAATGCAAATGTGATGTAATATTCTTATTTTCTTTGGATCAAAGCTGGACTGAAAATTGTAATGTGTAATTATTTTTGTGTTCTTAATGTTATTTGGTACTCAAGTTGTAAATAACGTCTACTGCTGTTTATCCCAGTTTCTACTACCTCAGGTGTCCTATAGATTTTTCTTCTACCAAAGTTCACTTTCACAATGAAATTATATTTGCTGTATGACTATGATTCCTAAGACTTCCAGGGCTTAAGGGCTAACTTCTATTAGCACCTTACTGTGTAAGCAAATGTTACAAAAAAAGAATCTCTGGGTTAAGAAAATTTGGCTTAAATGTATTCTTTGTTATTTTAAATATATCAAAGATATTTTAATTAAAATTTTTACCCCATTGAACCAATTTTATAGTATTTGTACCTATTTTGGTGTTTTGTCTTTATAGTAAATAAAAGTTTTTGAACAAAGGTTGTTAACTTTTATTTACTTTGGAATAATTCCATTCTTAAAAAAGAGTCCTAAGAATACCACAGAGCACTCCCATATATCATTCACTCTCAAAAGCCTCACTCACTCAGGTTTTGCCAGCGGTCTAGTTATATCCTCTATAACAAAAGGATCCAAACCAAGATCAGCTTTGTTCTTATGTTTCTTGAGTCTCAGTCAATCCAGAACTATTCCTTCTTCCTTGACCTTCACACCCTAATTTATTGTTTTATAAAAGTAATTCCGTTTCCATTCAGTGCTTCTGCATGCTTCGGTTCAGAGCGAGCATCTGTGACAGGAATATCTCAGAGGTGATGTAGGGCGTGTTCTTCTCACTGCCTCCTATCAGGAGGCATACAAGGGCAGTTTGTCTCCTTGCTGTTGATGTCAACTGGATGATCCGATAGGCTTCACCACAGTACTCTTGCCCTTTATAATTAATATCTACCTTTATATTATTTTGTAGAGGTGATACTTTGAGACTAAATACATACATTGCTATTTATCCAACTTTAGCTCTCTGCTCTTAGCTGTCTTACCTGAATTATTACTTTGGTTGGTTGCCAAACACTGATTTTCTGGTTCCTGCACACCTGTATTGTGTGTGTGTGTGTGTCGTATCCAACTCTCTATGACCTCATGGACTGTAGCCCACCAAGCTCCTCTGTCCATAGGATTTCCCAGGCAAGAATACTGGGTGGGTAATAGCCTATCCCTTCTCCAGGGGATCTTCCCAACCCAGGGACTGATCCCAGGTCTCCTGCTTCGCAGGCAGATTCTTTACTGGCTGAGCCACCAGGGAAGCCCCATATATTTATTAATGGGCATTTTGCTATAAGGAAGACCCTTTCTCTTCTTTCATTTATTACTCACGTATCAAAATGGGTTTGTGGATTCCTATTCAGTGAGACAGAATTCATTATTGTCATCACAGATTTACTCAAACTGTCACATTTAGCTATTGAGAGCCTCTCAGAGCTGGAGCCTCTCAGAGCTTAGCTTCTCTCTGGACTGACAAGCCACCCATTATTCTTTGACCACTTCTATACTTTCAGACCCATCTTGTGGGTTTGCTTCAGCCTCGGGATCAGCAATTTTCCAAAGAGCCCTGACTCCACCGTTAAAAAACAGTGTTAGATATGCTCATTGCTCTGGGGTGTCACTGCTCCCATGCCCTCTTGGTAGACAAAGCTAGAATATATATATAGTTTTATGCATACTACTACTACTACTAAGTCACTTCAGTCGTGTCTGACTCTGTGCGACCCTATAGATGGCAGTCCACCAGGCTCTGCCATCCCTGGGATTCTCAAGGCAAGAATACTGGAGTGGGTTGCCACTTCCTTCTCCAATGCATGAAAGTGAAAAGTGAAAGTGAAGTCTCAGTCGTCTCTGACTCTTAGCGACCCCATGGACTGTAGCCCACCAGGCTCCTCCGTCCATGGGATTTTCCAGGCAAGAGTGCCGGGAGCCAGCACGGGAGATCCCACCCATGACAAGGTCATGCGGAGAGGCCTGATGGGCAAGGTGAGTCAGGCGTAGGGGTTCCCCCTGGATTTTCCTGAACATCTCCCTCCAAAAACCAGAGTTGCCCTGATTTTATTGTTCTGTGCTTTCCACTCTTCTGACATAACAAGGCTATCCAACCATCATTCTCTGGAAAGAGTTAACTCGGCTTCAGTTAACAGTCTCCTGCAAAAGAATGTCTCGGCTTATATCCCTCTGATGGCTCTCTAACTTGCCTGACAGGTTCCCCCAGACTTTTTACAATTTGTGAATTGCTTAAAGCCCCCCAACCACGAGAGGCTCATGAAGCTTAAAGCATCTTAAAGATACAGAGCCTTTTCTAAAGAGCTAAAAATCATATTGGTGATGGTTTTCACTGTTGACTCAATGACTGCTGCCAGGCCTCCATATTCTTTATCTTTTAGGCACCTGAAGGATATTAATCAATGTAATTGGGATATAGAAAAAGGAATATAGTTGTTTTGATGTTAGCAACACTAGACTTTTGAGTTAATTACTTTTCTCTTTATAAATCACTGTACTCCTTTTCATTGTTATAAACTATTGTATCTTTGCTATGTAAGAATGTAACTTTATTTAGTGCTTTCTGAGAGTGGCACCAGACTTCGGGAAGAACAACACAAATAAGTCTTCTAGTTGACAAACCCTTATCAGAAAAAGAGCTGTAAAATGTTAATTGGCCCTCTGGCCAGAAGATGATGTAAATCACCTAAGACTTGTGTATACAACTAGGTATGCAGAGAGAAAAGCCTGGTCTCGGTAAGAGTCAGGGCTGCTGATGCTGCATAATTTTATATTATCCATTGATCTCTGTGTACAAAAAAGGTATAAAAGGCGTTTTCGGACAATAGAGGATGGGCCAGTCATTGGAAAGACTGGTTTCCCCCGTGTTTTCTCTTTATTTTCTGGCTGAATTCGCATCTGGGGCGTGGAGGCTCACCATGTCTACTTGCCCCGGCTTCTAAGATCCGTAAGAGAGGGAGCCCAAGGCGGGGCACCCTCTGATACTCAAATGGGCACCGGTGGCCCAACGTAGATGGTGCAAACTTCTTGTCTCGAAGTTTTATTGGCTTTCCACGTAAATCAAGTTTCTCAGCATCTTTGCTCCACTAAATTTTCCTATTATATTATTCTTAATTTCTTTTATATTTCTAATTAAATAAGCTTTCCTCACCGACACCATTCACCCTTCGAATTCCCTGGATCCACTGGGGCTGGACCCCGGCACAAGAGTATTGGAATGGGGTGCCATTGCCTTCTCCAAATTTTATGCATACATATGCAAAATACACACACACATACACAAAAACCATAAGTTCATACCAGTTTTCAATTTCAGTCTACCACTACCCAGATTCATTCAAGACTTCCCTCTTTCCATATTTGTAACTCCTTTTCTGGATTTTGGACAGTAAGAAACCTGGCTTCTATTTGCCTCAATATATTGACTTATGCTATGGTTATGGATGTGAATATGAGCAAACTCCAGCAGACAGTGAAAGACAGGGAAGCCTGGCCTGCTGCAGTCTATGGGCTCAGACATGACACAGCAACAGAGTCAGACATAACATAGCAACTAAGCAACAACAAATTGACTGACTTGCTCAAGTCCTCCATCCACCTATGTAACCCGTAAGGAAAGTAACTTAAAGGCAAGATAAGCTGTATACTTGATTTTTCAGGATAGTTTTTGGTTCACAACAAAATCGAGCAGAAGATTCATGGATTACCCATACACTTCCTGATCCTACATATTGCATAGCCTCCCCCACTATCAACATCAAATGCTTTTTTGACAAAATGAAGAAAAGCGTTTTAAGAAATTTTTCTTTAAAAAAAATTAACTGAAAATTACATATTTTAAAAAAACCTTCCTTATGTGGTTTGACATGTCATAAATTTGCATATAAACACTACTACTGTCCCCAGACAGCAACAGATAAACTTAATTGATCCTGTTCATATGACTCGATCATGATATAGAAAAACATAAAAACCATCCTCCTATGTTAAAATTGTTGGGAAGGAAAATAAAGATTTATTCACCAGCTACTATTTGTCAGGGACACTTTTCAACACAGTGATTATGTTCTGTTTCACAAGTGAGGAGATAAGGCAATTTCAATCATTCTGCAATTCAAGGTGTACTGGGGAACTCATCTGGCTGACTGCAGGGTTTTAGTCTCCGATTGTATCTTGTTTTTACTGTGTGCTGGTGCTTTCTACTTTCATCCTTTGTATTTCTACTCAGTAGTCGTTTTCCACATGATCACCCTGCAAGATAGGTAATGTCACTGAAAAACAGTTCAGAAGCCATCCTGTGTCTTTACATTCTGTAAAGCCATTCTGTAATAGCTTGGTTTTAAATGTACACTTTTTAAATAGGCTCTGAATATTTTTCCTAAAGGGCAGATTTCAGTCATTTCAGGAAAATACTATGAGTAAAGCTTTCTGTTTCAGAGGAATTAATAAATTAATTCTATTGTTCCTTGGTTCTATTTAAATGATATTAACAGTTTTTAAAAAATGGTCATATCTGCAGGTTACATGGAATCTATAAAAATGTTAGGGTATCATGCCCATATGGAAATGCCAATGAATGCAATTGTGAACTGACATAGTAGTATCTCACTTGTTATAAAATGGAATGTATGAAGTACTGCAATCAATGGAGAACACAGTGACAAACAGAAATGTATGTAAACTGTCATATTTCCATGTTGTGACAATTTTTAGGTTGGTCATTTTTAAAATTTTGCTATAAGCAAAAGTCACATGTTGAATCACTGCAAGCAAGGAAAGGATTTTTAAAGTAGGTAATGATGATGGACACGGTAACCACAGAGCCTGAAGCATCACCTGGGTCAAATCTGGCTCTGCCACTTGCCAGTCATGTAACTCCTGTTTGACTTTCGGAACCTCCATTTCTGCATCTATAAGATGAAACCAACAGTTTTGAAGAGAGCTTATATAAATGGCTCAGGACAGTGCTAGGCACACTGTAGGCACAATATGTGTTCTGTGAATGAAGTGACCCAAGAGTCACATTCTCAAATGCTTCAGCCTTGGGATCAGCTAGAATACTGTGGGGCTAGAATACCCTTAACAGAGCTTTTGGCTGACCTGTGAGTTCAGGCCAAATTCATGTCCAAGGGCGCCCACAGTTACCATGTTGGAACTGAAGAAAAAAAGCCCACTATTGCCAAAACCTGTAAATTTTCAAAGGAAGCTGGAGAGATCTAGATGTTACATGCAATTTCTTAATGTTTACACACTGGAAGCTAATTTTACATTTTTATAATGAATTGTAGGCTAACCAAAATTCACATGTTTTATCTGGCCTGTGACTAGCTGCTTTTGACTTCTGAGCTGGGTCCAGGCTTGTAAAATAAAAAAAGTAGAAAATGAGAATGAAATCTCAGCTTTGGGAAACTGAATCCAGGACATTTGTCTTCTAAGATATATGACATAAGGGAAAAATGATGATGCTGATTATAAATGCTAGAGAACTAACCTATGAGAAATTAATGTCTGATTTTAAGCACTAGTGTGAAGTGCTTACCACTAAAGCCTAATTACCATGTAGCAAACTATACGTGAAAATGAAAGTGTTAGTCGCTCAGTCATGTCCAACTCTGCAACCCCATGGACTGTAGCCCACCAGGCTCCTCTATCCATGGAATTCTCCAAGCAAGAACACTACCATTCCCTTCTCCAGGGGATTTTCCCAACCCAGGGACCAAACCCAGGCCTCCCGCATTGCAGGCAGATTGTTTATCATCTGGGCCTCCAGACAAGCCCACTATGCACATGTGGCATTCAAATGTGCCATCCCAGTGGCGCAGCTAAGCCTGTGATAGAAGAAGTTCACCCACAACTGAAGCCAACCTCACCACTCTACATCAACCTGCTGTCACTATGACCCCCTACCCCACAGCCCTCTCTTCAGCTTTGCCTCGTTGAAATACAATGAGGCTAAACCAAGGATGTAAGAGTCATGTCCCAGAGTTCTTTTTCCCACGAGGCTGAAATTCATATTAGAGTTTATTTTTGAGATGACTAAGTGCTATTTTTCCCTTAAAATCAATTTACTTAATGAGCTCTCCCAACACCTATGCAGACATACTCAGAGGATGAGGACTGTAACTAGGATGAAAGGGAAAGAAAGAAAAGAAAGGGAAATAATAAGGAATGGGGAGATATTGGAAAACCTTTGGCAGGGAGTAGCATGGCCATATATGTATTTTTTTGAAGATCATTCTAGCAGTATCTTGAAGAAAGAATCAAACGGGGCTAGCTCAAGAAGAGGCAGAGAGAAAGTCAGAAGACAACTGCAGTATCTAGATAAGAAGGTATGACGGGGGGAGACTCCCCTGGTGGTCCCAGTGGATAAGACTCTGAGCTCCCCCAGTCAGGGAACTAGATCCCACATGCTGCAACTAAGGAAAAAAAAAAAAAATCCTGCATGCCACAACTGAAGGATCCCACAAGCCATATGGAAAATGAAAGAGCCCACGCCACAACTAAGGTCTGGCACAGCCAGATAAATAAGTAAATATTTACAAAAAAGAAAGTATGAGGGGAGAGTGATGTCAACATCAATAGAAGATAATATCCCTACCAACACTGAGTGATGAAGGAACGGAACATCTGAACAGACCAATAACAAGTAAGAAGACGGAACTGGTACCCCAAAGCCCCTTAACAAAGAGAANAGAATGTCTCGGCTTATATCCCTCTGATGGCTCTCTAACTTGCCTGACAGGTTCCCCCAGACTTTTTACAATTTGTGAATTGCTTAAAGCCCCCCAACCACGAGAGGCTCATGAAGCTTAAAGCATCTTAAAGATACAGAGCCTTTTCTAAAGAGCTAAAAATCATATTGGTGATGGTTTTCACTGTTGACTCAATGACTGCTGCCAGGCCTCCATATTCTTTATCTTTTAGGCACCTGAAGGATATTAATCAATGTAATTGGGATATAGAAAAAGGAATATAGTTGTTTTGATGTTAGCAACACTAGACTTTTGAGTTAATTACTTTTCTCTTTATAAATCACTGTACTCCTTTTCATTGTTATAAACTATTGTATCTTTGCTATGTAAGAATGTAACTTTATTTAGTGCTTTCTGAGAGTGGCACCAGACTTCGGGAAGAACAACACAAATAAGTCTTCTAGTTGACAAACCCTTATCAGAAAAAGAGCTGTAAAATGTTAATTGGCCCTCTGGCCAGAAGATGATGTAAATCACCTAAGACTTGTGTATACAACTAGGTATGCAGAGAGAAAAGCCTGGTCTCGGTAAGAGTCAGGGCTGCTGATGCTGCATAATTTTATATTATCCATTGATCTCTGTGTACAAAAAAGGTATAAAAGGCGTTTTCGGACAATAGAGGATGGGCCAGTCATTGGAAAGACTGGTTTCCCCCGTGTTTTCTCTTTATTTTCTGGCTGAATTCGCATCTGGGGCGTGGAGGCTCACCATGTCTACTTACTTGCCCCGGCTTCTAAGATCCGTAAGAGAGGGAGCCCAAGGCGGGGCACCCTCTGATACTCAAATGGGCACCGGTGGCCCAACGTAGATGGTGCAAACTTCTTGTCTCGAAGTTTTATTGGCTTTCCACGTAAATCAAGTTTCTCAGCATCTTTGCTCCACTAAATTTTCCTATTATATTATTCTTAATTTCTTTTATATTTCTAATTAAATAAGCTTTCCTCACCGACACCATTCACCCTTCGAATTCCCTGGATCCACTGGGGCTGGACCCCGGCACAAGAGTATTGAAATGGGGTGCCATTGCCTTCTCCAAATTTTATGCATACATATGCAAAATACACACACACATACACAAAAACCATAAGTTCATACCAGTTTTCAATTTCAGTCTACCACTACCCAGATTCATTCAAGACTTGCCTCTTTCCATATTTGTAACTCCTTTTCTGGATTTTGGACAGTAAGAAACCTGGCTTCTATTTGCCTCAATATATTGACTTATGCTATGGTTATGGATGTGAATATGAGCAAACTCCAGCAGACAGTGAAAGACAGGGAAGCCTGGCCTGCTGCAGTCTATGGGCTCAGACATGACACAGCAACAGAGTCAGACATAACATAGCAACTAAGCAACAACAAATTGACTGACTTGCTCAAGTCCTCCATCCACCTATGTAACCCGTAAGGAAAGTAACTTAAAGGCAAGATAAGCTGTATACTTGATTTTTCAGGATAGTTTTTGGTTCACAACAAAATCGAGCAGAAGATTCATGGATTACCCATACACTTCCTGATCCTACATATTGCATAGCCTCCCCCACTATCAACATCAAATGCTTTTTTGACAAAATGAAGAAAAGCGTTTTAAGAAATTTTTCTTTAAAAAAAATTAACTGAAAATTACATATTTTAAAAAAACCTTCCTTATGTGGTTTGACATGTCATAAATTTGCATATAAACACTACTACTGTCCCCAGACAGCAACAGATAAACTTAATTGATCCTGTTCATATGACTCGATCATGATATAGAAAAACATAAAAACCATCCTCCTATGTTAAAATTGTTGGGAAGGAAAATAAAGATTTATTCACCAGCTACTATTTGTCAGGGACACTTTTCAACACAGTGATTATGTTCTGTTTCACAAGTGAGGAGATAAGGCAATTTCAATCATTCTGCAATTCAAGGTGTACTGGGGAACTCATCTGGCTGACTGCAGGGTTTTAGTCTCCGATTGTATCTTGTTTTTACTGTGTGCTGTTGCTTTCTACTTTCATCCTTTGTATTTCTACTCAGTAGTCGTTTTCCACATGATCACCCTGCAAGATAGGTAATGTCACTGAAAAACAGTTCAGAAGCCATCCTGTGTCTTTACATTCTGTAAAGCCATTCTGTAATAGCTTGGTTTTAAATGTACACTTTTTAAATAGGCTCTGAATATTTTTCCTAAAGGGCAGATTTCAGTCATTTCAGGAAAATACTATGAGTAAAGCTTTCTGTTTCAGAGGAATTAATAAATTAATTCTATTGTTCCTTGGTTCTATTTAAATGATATTAACAGTTTTTAAAAAATGGTCATATCTGCAGGTTACATGGAATCTATAAAAATGTTAGGGTATCATGCCCATATGGAAATGCCAATGAATGCAATTGTGAACTGACATAGTAGTATCTCACTTGTTATAAAATGGAATGTATGAAGTACTGCAATCAATGGAGAACACAGTGACAAACAGAAATGTATGTAAACTGTCATATTTCCATGTTGTGACAATTTTTAGGTTGGTCATTTTTAAAATTTTGCTATAAGCAAAAGTCACATGTTGAATCACTGCAAGCAAGGAAAGGATTTTTAAAGTAGGTAATGATGATGGACACGGTAACCACAGAGCCTGAAGCATCACCTGGGTCAAATCTGGCTCTGCCACTTGCCAGTCATGTAACTCCTGTTTGACTTTCGGAACCTCCATTTCTGCATCTATAAGATGAAACCAACAGTTTTGAAGAGAGCTTATATAAATGGCTCAGGACAGTGCTAGGCACACTGTAGGCACAATATGTGTTTTGTGAATGAAGTGACCCAAGAGTCACATTCTCAAATGCTTCAGCCTTGGGATCAGCTAGAATACTGTGGGGCTAGAATACCCTTAACAGAGCTTTTGGCTGACCTGTGAGTTCAGGCCAAATTCATGTCCAAGGGCGCCCACAGTTACCATGTTGGAACTGAAGAAAAAAAGCCCACTATTGCCAAAACCTGTAAATTTTCAAAGGAAGCTGGAGAGATCTAGATGTTACATGCAATTTCTTAATGTTTACACACTGGAAGCTAATTTTACATTTTTATAATGAATTGTAGGCTAACCAAAATTCACATGTTTTATCTGGCCTGTGACTAGCTGCTTTTGACTTCTGAGCTGGGTCCAGGCTTGTAAAATAAAAAAAGTAGAAAATGAGAATGAAATCTCAGCTTTGGGAAACTGAATCCAGGACATTTGTCTTCTAAGATATATGACATAAGGGAAAAATGATGATGCTGATTATAAATGCTAGAGAACTAACCTATGAGAAATTAATGTCTGATTTTAAGCACTAGTGTGAAGTGCTTACCACTAAAGCCTAATTACCATGTAGCAAACTATACGTGAAAATGAAAGTGTTAGTCGCTCAGTCATGTCCAACTCTGCAACCCCATGGACTGTAGCCCACCAGGCTCCTCTATCCATGGAATTCTCCAAGCAAGAACACTACCATTCCCTTCTCCAGGGGATTTTCCCAACCCAGGGACCAAACCCAGGCCTCCCGCATTGCAGGCAGATTGTTTATCATCTGGGCCTCCAGACAAGCCCACTATGCACATGTGGCATTCAAATGTGCCATCCCAGTGGCGCAGCTAAGCCTGTGATAGAAGAAGTTCACCCACAACTGAAGCCAACCTCACCACTCTACATCAACCTGCTGTCACTATGACCCCCTACCCCACAGCCCTCTCTTCAGCTTTGCCTCGTTGAAATACAATGAGGCTAAACCAAGGATGTAAGAGTCATGTCCCAGAGTTCTTTTTCCCACGAGGCTGAAATTCATATTAGAGTTTATTTTTGAGATGACTAAGTGCTATTTTTCCCTTAAAATCAATTTACTTAATGAGCTCTCCCAACACCTATGCAGACATACTCAGAGGATGAGGACTGTAACTAGGATGAAAGGGAAAGAAAGAAAAGAAAGGGAAATAATAAGGAATGGGGAGATATTGGAAAACCTTTGGCAGGGAGTAGCATGGCCATATATGTATTTTTTTGAAGATCATTCTAGCAGTATCTTGAAGAAAGAATCAAACGGGGCTAGCTCAAGAAGAGGCAGAGAGAAAGTCAGAAGACAACTGCAGTATCTAGATAAGAAGGTATGACGGGGGGAGACTCCCCTGGTGGTCCCAGTGGATAAGACTCTGAGCTCCCCCAGTCAGGGAACTAGATCCCACATGCTGCAACTAAGGAAAAAAAAAAAAAAAATCCTGCATGCCACAACTGAAGGATCCCACAAGCCATATGGAAAATGAAAGAGCCCACGCCACAACTAAGGTCTGGCACAGCCAGATAAATAAGTAAATATTTACAAAAAAGAAAGTATGAGGGGAGAGTGATGTCAACATCAATAGAAGATAATATCCCTACCAACACTGAGTGATGAAGGAACGGAACATCTGAACAGACCAATAACAAGTAAGAAGACGGAACTGGTACCCCAAAGCCCCTTAACAAAGAGAAGCCTGGGCCCAGATGGTCTTGCTGGGAAGTTCTATCAAACATTAGAGGACTTAATGCCAATCATTTTCAAACTCTTCTAAAAAACTGAGGAGGAGGGAACCTCCCAAGCTCATTTTATGTGCGCAGCATTACCCTGACACCACAGTCAGATAAGTAAGATAAGGAGAAAAAGAAACGTACAGGCCAAGGGTGGTCCCAGATGGTGGTGTGGTGGTGTGGGAAGATCTGGAACTCGCCTCCCACACCAAATCAACATTCAGAACATTTCCATCTAGAAAAGACTTGAAAACTCACTGACCAGCGCCTTCACGATGATAAAAGGGCCACCCTGGGACAAGCAGGAGAGGCAAGGAATGGGCTTACAAAAACCCCACCAGCAGGGCAGTGACCCGTGGTCAGGAGGGATGTCAAACGTGCAGAGCTTCTCCCCCAGGAAGAAGGGGCTCGTGCCCCCCATCGGGTCCCGAAAGCCTTGGGACCTGCAGTGGAACAGATGAACTCCCAGAAGGTTCTGGCTTGGACCCTGGACCAAAGGGCTGTAGAGAACTGAGATATCTCTCTTAAAGGGCTCACATGCAGACTCACTCACCCTGGAGACCAGTGTAAATGCAGCAGTTTGAAAAGTGCCTGTTCTCCATTCTGACTGAAGCAATTTATTGATACATTTCCCACCAACAGGGTAGGGAGGTTCCTTTATCTCTGCATCCTCTTTAGCATTTATTATTACTGTATATTTATCATTTATTATTATTGTAGACTCTGATTATGCTCAATCTGACTGGTGTGAGGTGATTCTTCATCATGATTTTGATTTGCATTTTCCTAATAATTAGTAATATTGAGTATCTTTACATGTGCCTGTATCTATATGTCTTCTTTGGAAAAATGGTTATTTATGTCTTCTGCCTGTTTTGATTGAGCTGTTTTTTGTTTTGTTTTTCCGTATTAAGCTGTATGAGCTGTTTGTTTATTTTTGGAAATTAATTCCTTGTCGGTCACATTGTTTGCAAATATTTTCCCCCATCCTATAGGCTGTCTTTTCATTTTGTCTTGCCTGGAAAATCCCATAGACGGAAGAGCCTGGTAGGCTGCAGACCATGGAGTCGCTGAGAGTTGGACACGACTGAGCAACTTTTCACTTTCATGCATTGGAGAAGGAAATGGCAACCCACTCGTGTTCTTGCCTGGAGAATCCCAGGGACGGGGGAGCCTGGTGGGCTGCCGTCTATAGGGTTGCACAGAGTCGGACACAACTGAAGCGACTTAGCAGCAGCAGCAGCAGCAGCAGCATGGTTTCCCTTTGCTGTGGAAAAGCTTTTAAGTTTAATTAGGTCCCAATCGTTACAGCTTCTTTGTTTTTAATTCCATTATTCTAGAGATGGATCTGAAAAGATAACGCTATGATTTATGTTAGAGTGTTCTGCCTGTNCTGCTTTCTTGACTATGCCAAAGCCTTTTACTGTGTGGGTCACAATAAACTGGAAAATTCTAAAAGAGATGGGAGTACCAGACCACCTGGTATTCCAGACCAGACCTGCCTCTTGAGAAACCTGTATGCAGGTCAGGAAGCAAGAGTTAGAACTGGACATGGAACAACAGACTGTTTCCAAATAGGAAAAGAAGTACATCAAGGCTGTGTATTCTCACCCTGCTTATTTAACTTATATGCAGAGTACATCATGAGGAATGCCAGGCTGGATGAAGCACAAGCCTGATTCAAGATTACTGGGAGAAATATCAATAATCTCATATGTGCAGATGACACCACCCTGATGGCAGAAAGTGAAGTGGAGCTAAAAAGCCTCTTGATGAAAGTGAAAGAGGAGAGCAAAAAAGTTGGCTTAAAGCTCAACATTCAGAAAACGAAGATCATGGCATCCGGTCCCATCACTTCATGGCAAATAGATGGGGAAACAGTGGCTTACTTTATTTTTCTGGGCTCCAAAATCACTCCAGATAGTGATTGCAGTCATGAAATTAAAAGACTCTTATTCCTTGCAAGGAAATTTATGGCCAACCTAGACAACATATTAAAAAGCAGAGACTACTTTGCCAACAAAGGCCCATCTAGTCAAGGCTACGGTTTTTCCAGCGNCTCCAAAATCACTCCAGATAGTGATTGCAGTCATGAAATTAAAAGACTCTTATTCCTTGCAAGGAAATTTATGGCCAACCTAGACAACATATTAAAAAGCAGAGACTACTTTGCCAACAAAGGCCCATCTAGTCAAGGCTACGGTTTTTCCAGCGGTCATGTATGGATGTGAGAGTTGGACTTTAAAGAAAGCTGAGCACTGAAGAATTGATGATTTTGAGCTGTGGTGTTGGGGAAGACTCTTGAGAGTCTCTTGGACTGCAAGGAGATCAAACCAGTCCATCCTAAAGGAGATTAGTCCTGGGTGTTCATTGGTATGAGTGATGCTGAAGCTGAAAGTCCAATACTTTGGCCACCTGATGCAAAGAGCTGACTCATTTGAAAAGACCCTAATGCTGGGAAAGATTGAGAGCAGGAGAAGAAAGGGATGACAGAGGATTAGACGGCTGGATCGCATCACCAACTCAATGGATGTGGATTTGGGTGGACTCCAGGAGTTGGTCATGGATAGGGAGGCCTGGAGAGCTGTGGTTCATGGGGTCGCAAAGAGTCAGTCACGACTGAGCTACTGAACTGAAAAGGACTTAGTGTATCTTAGAATATCATTTGACTCCTACCTCCTGTTATCTGTGAATTCTGTGTAAAATTATAAATCACATGAACAAGCACATATTTTATCTTATTGTTGGATGACTTTTGCCTCTTTGCCTTTGGTTTCCTAGAGATGGTCGGTTTTTTTTTTTTTTTTTTTTTTCTGTTATACTTTCACATGTTTTGACTTGATCAATTTCATTACAGTTCCCTAAAAATTTCTTCCTCTTACCTCCAATTGTTCTTATTGCTACTCCTCCTGTCTCTAAGCCTCCCTTTTCCTGTGGTCCACTCCACTAATTTCCACCTTGTAGAGTTAAGATCAGTTTTGAATTAACACCTCCCTTTTCCATGTTATCTTTAATCACTATCCTAGTTAATTGTGATACCTGCCTCCACAGACTCCAGGAATTTTTGAGAATTATATTTCTTCACAGAATGTCACACTTTGTGCTGTATTTATTAGATTTTTAAAAATATGTTTCTAACACTTTAATAGCATATTATTCCATATATATGTACATATTACATACTACTGAGGATGAGATGGTTAATAGATAGCTTCACAGACTCAGTGGACATGAATTTGAGTAAACTCCAGGAGATAATGGAGGATAAAGGAGTCTGGCATGCTGTGATTCATGGAGTTGCAAAGAGATGCACCAAATCAAGTGACTGAACAACATATATAAAGCATACCATTATACTCTTATGAACTATACTTATAATCTTTTTATTTTGAAGCCATTTTAGAAAAGTAGTAAATTGCAAAAATATTATAGGTACTGTTCACCCATTTCTCCTAATGTTCACTTACTGCATAATCATTATATGATTATAAAAATTAAGATATTGAATAGGTATAGTTGTATTAGCTAAATTCCAGAGTTTAATTAGATTTTATCATTATTTTCATTAATATATATATTTTTCTATTGCAGGACCCAATCTAGTATTTCACTTTAAATATAGTCATTGCATTGTTTTATTTATTCAATTGTTTATTATATCTGGATAGAATCATGAATATTTATTTTATTAAATGAGTTATTATTCAATACTAATCTTATTTATTTTCAAATGTATCCACTGAAATATCTTCCGTATTATTCCTATGACCTTCGAACATGCCCCAGTTTTTTCAGGAGTTCTTCCTTCTTTTCTCAAACCAGGTTCCAGATTCACTTTCAGTTTTTCCTGTTCCAGCTCTGGAATCAGTTGTTTCTCAAAGGAGTCCTGATTCTTACTACAGGATTTTGGTACTTGGAAACCCTGATCTGAGTGTTAGGTGTGATCATTGCCACTCATATATCATTGCTTCTATGCCCTCTCAGTGAACAGGAAATATATACTTGTTACTAGCATATGTACATACACAGAAAAATACATAAATTTGTGTGTGTGTGTGTGCATTTAAATATATTGCAGTTGTTCCGTCACTCAGTCGTATCTGACTCTCTGAGACCCCATGGACTGCAGCAGGCCAGGCTTCCCTGTCCATCATGTCCCAGAGTTTGCTCAAACTCATGTCCATTCAGTTGGTTATGCCATCCAAACATTTCATTTTTGGTTGTCCCCTTCTCCTGCCTTCAATCTTTCCAAGCATCAGGGTCTTTTTCCTAAGAGTTGACTCTTCTCAACAGTGGCCAAAGTATTGGAGCTTCAATTCAGCATCAGTCCTTTCAATGGATATTCAAGGTTGATTCTTTAGGATTAACTAGTTTGGTTTCCTTGTTGTCCAAGGGACTCTTAAGAATCTTCTCTAAAACACAATTCGAAAGCATCATTTCTTTGGGGTGTCAGCCTTGTTTATGATCCAACTCTCACATCTATACATGACTACTGGAAAAACCATAGCTTTGACTAGTCAGCCCTTTGTTGGTAAAGTCAAGTCTCTGCTTTTTAATATGCTTTCTAGGGTTGTCAAAGGTTTTCTTCCAAAGAGTAAGTGTCTTAAGTGTCTTTTAATTCCATGGCTGCAGTCACCATCTGCAGTGATTTTGGAGCCCAAGAAAATAAAATCTGTTGTTTCCATTGTTTGCCCATCTATTTGCTATGAAATGATGGGACTGAATGCCATGATCTTCTATTTTTGAATGTTGAGTTTTAAGCCAACTTTTTCACTCTCCTCTTTCACCTTTATTGAGATGCTTTTTAGTTCCTCTTCACTTTCTGTCTTAAGAGTGGTGTCATCTGTATATATGAGGTTATTGATATTTCTTCCTGTAGTCTTGTTTCCAGCTTTTGCTTCATCTAGCCTGGATTTTCCCATGATGTGTTATGCAAATAACTTAAGTGAGCAGGGTGATAATATACAACCTTGATGTACTCTTTTTCAATTTGGAACCAGTCTGTTCCATGTTTAGTTCTAACTGTTGCTTCTTAACCTGCATCCAGACTTCACAGGAGGCAAGTAAGGTGGTCTGGTATTCCCATCTCAAAAGAATTTTTCAGTTTGTTTGAACCATATAGTCAAAAGCTTTATTGTAGTCAGTGAAGCAGAAATAGATGTTTTACTGGAATTTTCTTGCTTTTTCGATGATCCAATGGATGTTGGCAATTTGATCTCTGATTCTTCTGTCTTTTCTAAATCCAGCTTGAACATCTGGAATTTTCTGATTCATGCACTGTCGAAGCCTAGCTTGGAGAGTTTTCAGCATTACTTTCCTGGCATGTGAAATGAATGTAATTGCGTGGTGTCTTGAACATTTTTTGACATTATGCTTCTTTGGGATTGGAATGAAAATTGACCTTTTCCAGTCCTGTGGCCACTGTTGAGTTTTCCAAATTTTCTGGCATATTGAGTTCAGCACTTTCACAGTGTCATCTTTTAGGATTTGAATAGCTCAGTTGGAATTCCATCACTTCCACTAGCTTTGTTCATAGTGATACTTCCTAAGACCCACTTTACTCGCACTCCAAGATGTCTGGTTCTAGGTGAGTGATCACACCGTCATAGTTATCTGGGTCATTAAGAGCTTTTTTAATGTAGTTCTGTATATTCTTGCCACCTCTTCTTAATATTTTCTGTTTCTGTTAGGTCCATACAATTTCTATCCTTTCTTGTACTCATCTTTGCATGAAATGTTCCCTTGGTGTCTCTAATATTCTTGAAGAGATCTTTAGTCTTTCCCATCCTATTGTTTTCTTCTATTTCATTCCATTGTTCACTGAGGAAGGCTTTCTTATCTCTCCTTGCTATTCTTTGGAACTCTGCATTCAAATGGGTATATCTTTCCTTTTCTCTTGGCTTTCCCTTCTCTTCTTTTCTCAGCTAATTATAAGGCCTCCTCAGACAACTATTTTGCATTTTTGCTTTTTTTTTTCTTGAGGATTATTTTGATCACTGCGTCCTTTACAATATCATGAACCTCCATCCACATTTCTTCAGCCACTCTATCATATCTAATTACTTGAATCTATTGGTCTCTTCCACTGTGTAATCATAAGGGATTTGATTAAAATATTTTTGGGACAACTCCTGCTTGCCAGGCAGTTTCTTTACCACTGACTCATTTGGGAAACACTCCCACTTTTACTCTTTATCCTTATAGTAAAATATTATTTTCTAAGTTAGCTAGGTTAGATCTCTTATTTCCTTATAGTTTGGCTGTTACTCATTGGTAACCGTTATACTTGATTGTCGTAATTTTCGTTCATTTCCTCACTTATCATAGTTGATTTTTATTTTATTTATTTTATTTTTGGTCACAACATGCAGCTTATGAGTTTAGTTCCTCAACTGGGAACTGAACCCAGGCCCTCAGCAATGAAAGCATAGTTAACCACAGGAACACCAGAAAATTCCCCATATTTGTTTTTTGTTTAAGTGACAAATGTTAAAACTTACTTATTGTGGTGCACTGTCTATGGTCTATGATAGAGCATGGAGTTATGTATCCATGATCACAGTCATGATGTAAACAATTTTAACAGGCCAAAAATTCTCTCATGCTGCCAACTGTTATCTACCCTTCTTATCCCTAACTGCTGGCAACCAGTGATCTGATTTCAGTCCCTATAGATTTGCCTTTTCTAGAAATTTCATATGAATGGAATCATATAGTATGCAGCTTCTGAGTCTGGCTTCTTCCACTTTTCAAAATGTGTTTAAGATTCACACGTGTGGCTGCATTCAACAGTTTATTCTTTTTCATTGTTAAGTATTATTCCATGTATGGACCTATCATATTTAGCTTCTCCATTTTTGAGATTGTTTCCACTTCAGAGCTGTTGTGCTCTGCTAAAAAAAAATCACATTTTTGTGTGTTTTCTTAAATTTTCATTTGTCTTAAGTAAATAGCTAACAGTGAGATTGCTGAGTTGCAGATTATATGTGTGTTAAAATTTTTAAGAAATTGAAGAATTGCTTTTCAAAGTTTCTGTACTATTCTGCATTCTGACCAACAGTGGGTAAGCATTTTAGCTGCTCCACATTCTTGCTAGCTTTGGGTATTTTAACTTTCTTTGATAGTAGCAATTATAATTAATTCATAGTGGTATCATATTGTGCTTTCAATTTGCATTTTGATGACTAATGATATTTAGCATTTTTTCATATGCTCATTTTCCATTTTGTATATTCTGTGGTAAACTGTCTGTTCACATACTTTCCCTATTTAAATTTTTTTCCTTATTTTAGACTTGTTTTTCTTATGGTTATGTTGAGAATTCTTTATATAATTTGGATTCAGTTTTCTTGTGAGAAANTTTCATATGCTCATTTTCCATTTTGTATATTCTGTGGTAAACTGTCTGTTCACATACTTTCCCTATTTAAATTTTTTTCCTTATTTTAGACTTGTTTTTCTTATGGTTATGTTGAGAATTCTTTATATAATTTGGATTCAGTTTTCTTGTGAGAAATGTGATTTGTAAATTTTTATTTTTGTCTGTCACTAGTCTTTTCATTATCTTAAACCATGAATTATGCATACAAGAAAACTGATAAGACAATGCTCCTAAGTCCTGTTGAAGTACAGTGTGTACAGAATGAGGGCATATATTGCAAAATCCCCAATGATATGTGTGTGTGGGCGTGTGTGTGTTTATGGCAGGAGAGTGATTCAGAGGTTTTCTAAAGTCAAGTCACAAAAGTGATTCACCAAAGGAAAAAAGTCAATTATAAACATCAGCAAGATCAAATTTCAGATGTGTGTGTGTGATCAGTCACTCAGTCGTGACCGACTCTTTTGTGACCCCATGGACTGGAGCCAGCCAAGCTCTTCTGTACATGGGATTTCCCAGGCAAGAGTACTGGAGTGGGTTGCCAATTTCTCCTCCACAGGTCTTCTGAACCCAGGATCGAACTCATATCACCTGTGTCTCCTGCACTGGGGAGGTGGATTCTTGACCTGTTAATTAAGAGTTGTCCTGGTAACCTGTCTTCTCTCCTGACCCTTCAGAACAGGCTCCTGAATGAGGATGGAGGTAAGGAAATTAAAGGTTGACCCAACCCTAATCCCTTACCCCTGAGCAGGCAGTGCACCAGCAGCCTTTCCAGGAGTTAAAGTAAGTTTTTATTAGGCAAGAAGAGATGGTTATCAGATAAGACTGAACCTTTAGGTGTCAAAAGTTGTGTGCTTTCCTTCTGTAAGTTACTATGGAAATACTTATAATCTGTGCAATATTCAAAAGCTAGTGGAACCATGTTAAGTCTCAAGTAGTGAAGGGAGAAAAAATAATAAATTTTAAAGAAACAGTAGAAGGAAAAATGACTTGCTTTGTGAATACAGGTCATGATTCCTATTTGTTCAGTGTAATTAGTATAATTTCTAGAAAGAATATCACATCCCTTTTTATGTGTTCCTTTGTTAAAGATGTACTATAACTGATTTCACCCCTGCTCTGAGGACATTTAGATTATTTTCAATTTTTATTTGTTAGAGGTAATTCTACATAATTAACCTTATATGTATGTCATTTTAGAGGTGTCTACCTCTCAAGAAATATTCTAAGATATGAAATTGCTGAGGTAGGCATTGCCAAAATGCTCTGAAATTTTGTGGCAATTTGCATTTCCATCATCAGTGTATTGACTTTTCCATATCTTACAATAAATTATTTAAAATGTATTCATTTTATCAGTCTGATTAGTTTTTTTTTTAACTTTATTTTACTTTACAATACTCTGATTAGTTTTTAAAAGACAATTTTGTAATTTCACTAACATCACTTTCATTTTGAGGGAATTAAATATTTTAATTTAAAGCAGTTATATAAAATTTCCTGTGATATATCTTTCTATATCTTGTCTTTGCATGTCTTCCTTTTAATCTTGTTCTTATTAACTTTGAATAGCTCTTTATATATTAGAGAACTGAGTCCTTTGAGGCATGAGTAGCAAAAATTTCCCACTGTGATATTTTTAATTTCATTTTTATTATGTGGATTATTTTGATTATGTGGATTATGTATTTTAGTTTTTAGATAATTTAATTTATCTAAAAAGAAATGACAAACATTTAGNAATGGTAAATGACATTGTTTTCTGAGTTTTTCTTTCTGACATTTCATTGTTAGTCTATGGAAGAGCAACCGATTTCTGCATATTGATTTTGTATCCTTCAGCTTTAACCACATTCATCGATATGAGCTCTAGTAGTTTTCTAGTAGCATCTTTAGGGTTTTCTATGAATAATATCATGTCATCTGCAAACAGAGACAGTTTTGCTTCTTTTCCAATTTGGGTTGATGTTTCGTTTCACTCTCCGCGCAGGTGGTACAAAAGTGGCAAGAGTGGGCATTCTGGTCTTGTTCCTAATAGAGGAACTGCTTTCAGATTTTCACCACTGAATATAATGTTATTTGTGGGTGTGTCATATGTGGCCTTTATTATCCTGAGGTATGCTCCCTCTATGCCCACGAAATTTCTAGAGAGTGTTTTTATCATAAATGGATGCTGAATTTTATCAAAAAGTTTTTCTGTATCTATTGAGATGATCATATGATTTTTATTCCTCAAGTTGTTAATGTGATATATCACAGTGACTGACTTGTGGATACTGAAAAATCCTTGCATCCCTGGGATAAGTCCCATTTGATCATGGTGTATGATCCTTTTAAATATTGTTGAATTTGGTTTGATAATGATTTTGTTGAGGATTTCTGCATTTATGTCATCAGTAATACTGGCCTGTAATTTTCTTTTTTGTGATATTTTGTCTGGTTTTGGTATCGGGGAGATGGTGTCCTCACAGAATGAGTTTAAAAAATGTTCCTTTCTCTACAATTTTTTAGAATAGTGTCAGAAGGATAGGTGTTAACTCTTCTCTAAATTTTTGGTAGAATTCACCAGTGAAGCCATCCAGCCCCAGACTTCTGTTTGTTGGGAGCTTTTAAATTGCTGATTCAATTTCGGTACTCAAAAAAGTTTTATGTCATGAAAAACAAAAACAGGGATAGATTAAATTAGACTAGATTAACTTTGACCCAATTTTAAAAGCAAATAATAAAAGAACAAACAGCTATAAAAGGTATTTTTGAAATCTGAAAAATTTAAATAGGAGCTATATTCATAAACGTCATTCTGACATGAGTGCACAGGCATATGTTGTGTGTGTGTGGAGAGAAAGAGAGGAATTATTACAAAAAGTTAACAACTGATGAACCTACATAAAAGATATATGATTGTTCCCTGCACTTTTCTGTAGGTTAGAAATTTTCAAAATAAAAAACTGGGAAAATATTTGTTTGTATATTCTTCAACTTGGTTTCGTTTATTTTTACATTTTACCTTTATTCCCTTTCTTTCCCTGTAACGGGATTTCTGTATTTAAGTGGCAATTCAGCCTTCACTAACTGACCCCCAGTAGAATTTAGGGAATTACACAACATTGCAGAGTCGGACACGACTGAGCGACTGTACTGAACTGAACTGACACAACGTCCAGAAGAGGGCACCAGAGTAAACATTTTCTTTACTGAAAGGATGATCTTAGCAGTGTACTGACTGACAAATAACTGGAAATCAGACTTTACACCACTTTTTTCTCAAGAATAAATCTCAGTGCTCCTTTTAGAAAACTGAAAAAACTCAAGGCAATTCACTGATAATTCCATTTTTCCATTCAAAACCTTAAGTTTAGTGTTTATCCATTTTCTTGGAGGACAATACTATTCTGCCATCCCCTTGAGACAAGAGTTAACAGTTACAACCAAAGAAAGGCTTTCTTTCCTGGTTTCCTGTTCTCAGGACCACTTGTTCTTGGTGGACTCTCACCCAGCTGCCAACCACTGTTCTCTGAGCTTCTCAAGCTAGTCCCACATGCTAGTGCTCTGCTTAAGAACCTACTGCCTATCTCATGATTTCATAATGGTCTGATCTTACCCTGCCTATTTCATTTCCTACTACTTCTAATGCAAATTTTTACTCTGAGTAGACTCCACAGTATTCATTCCCACTTTGCACCTTTGCTCATGCCAATGGTTCTCAATCTAGATGGCAACAAAGTGGTTGGGGAAAGAGGTTGTGCGTGCCTGTCAGTTGTGTGCAAGCATGCTCAGATGTACCCAACTCTCTGCGACCTACAGACTGCAGCCTGCCAGATTCCTCTGTCCATGGGATTTTCTGGGCAAGAATAATGGAGTGGGTTGCCATGCCCTTCTTCAGGGGATCTTCCCGACCCGGGGTTTAAACCCGATTCTCTTATGGCTACCTACACTGGCAGACAGGTTCTTTACCTCTAGTGCCACGTGGGAAGCCTGGAGGAAAAGGTGAGTTTTGCTAATTCACAGACTAACAGAGATCCTTTTTTTCTTCTTTTTATGCAGTATTTTCTTTTCTTTTACTTTCTTTTTTCCAAGGGAAAGTATGAACACAGTCCTCCACTACCACAAATTTTATCCAGCCGAGTTTTCCCTATTTGGGGAAGTTGCAGGTGTCAACACATCTGGAAAGGCCTCACCCTGAGAAAACCACCTTCATGATAATTATTTCACACAGTATTTTAGATCCTAAAGCACAAAATGACTTCAAAATACTTTATGTCTAATTTTATCAATATGCAATATACTACTCTCATTCACAGAACTGACATTAACTTCCGTATCTGAGCTAATAAAACGCCTTGTCACAACTTTCCTTTTAAAAATTTACATTATAATATGTGGCTGTAACACTCAATTCTTGATCATTTTTGTCTTCAGACCCCATTATCCTTTAAATTTTACTGAGAATCCCCAAGGAGCTTTTGTTTATGTGAGTTATACCTATTGATATTTAGGGTATCATATTAAAACTGATAAACTTTATTTACTTATTCATTAAAAATAACAATTTAAAAATCTATTATATGTTAATATTGATAATGTATCTTTATGAAAAATAGCTAAATTCCCCCAAATAGTGAAAAGAATGGTATTTTAATATTTTTGCAAATCTATTTTATTTCTAGCTTAATAAAAGATGGCTGGATACTCATAGCTATTTCTGCATTCAATCTGTCTTACCATATGTCCTGTGACCCCTAGAAAACTCCACTGTACCCTTGTGGGAGAATGAGAATAAAGACAAATAACCTCTTACTTAGTACTATTATGAATATAGTTTTGACCTTGCAGATCTCTAAAATGGTCGTAGAGACCCCCAGTGTCACTAGGCAGGACTTTGAGAACTGCTGGTTTATGCTATCCCTTCCTTTCTACCTCTCGTCTATCTACTTCTCTTTGAAGCACTCCTTAACTCCAGTAACTCATACTCAAATTCTGTGGTAACTATTATTTAATATTTATAATTACGTTTTTCCAACTAGACCATAATATTGGATGCAGGCACACAGTTATCAGTGAATAAATATTTGCCAGTTATGTTACCCACATTAGATGATGTAGCTATTCAGGTAGGCTCCAGAATATCCACCAACTTTAAACATCTACTCTCTTACAGCAAAGAACTGTGAAATAATGACTCATGCAAAATAAGCTTGTCCTCCAACAGTTTGAAAAACAGTTCTTTCTTGGATAAAGTCAAAGCTCTAAGTTATTTACTGATCCTGACCATAAAAAATACTAAGTGGATAAACTGCCAGGAATTCATAAAATGTTTGACTCTCTACCAGTTTGTCAACATAAACTCAATCTTTTCATCACTTACTACAGACCCTCTTTTCTTGTCGAAGAGCAGAAAAACATTGGTGCATTTATTTAAAATGATTCAGTAATTCCCCCCTGCATTTCCCTATAAGATTGGCTTCCTAATTCTGCACTATTTTAAATCCTATCTTCTCATTTCAAAATTCCAATACTACCCTGTAACTATTCTCATTGGAGATCTTGCCTCATAGGTCAATGAGAAACTAGAAACCGTCACAATTTAGCCCTCAACTTTCTCCAACCAAATCCCCTAACGCACCTTCCATTGACCCCATAATCTCTGCCTTCCGTCTTGCTTCAGATGAAGATGCATCCATCCTCCTGTCAGAAGACCTCTCTACTTACGCTCTGAATCAGGTCCCACCTTCTCAAGAACTTTATTCTGGAAATTAGTCATACATCTCTATCAATTTCTTTCTTTCTGTTGGATCATTCTCATCAGCACACAAAGATGCTATAGGATCTTTCATCTTACAAAAGTTCTCTTCATCTTTGGCCCTATTTCCCTGCCTCTCTTTTTGTAAACTTACTGAAAGAGTTGTGTACATTTGTTTTTCCTACTTCATCTCACATTTTCTCAACACACTCAAACTTTTCACCAAAACTGCTTTTGATCAAGTCATGACTGGCTTATATCTTGCAAAACTCATGGTTGCTGCCCTATCTACATTCTTTGCCATCTCTTCTTCAAGTCTTCTGGCTGAAGACTCTTAATTTTATCTCTGATTATGGCTCCAGGTGTGAATATTCAACTAGTTACTTGACATTTCTCACAGGTGTTTTAAAACTTCACCCTCCACATCCATTTATCAGCAAGTCCCGTCAGCTCCTCCAAAATATAGTCCCAATCCATTTACTCTCTACCTTTCCATAGCTACCACTTAGTCTAAACTATCATTATCTCTCACCTGAACTATTACATTAGCCTTCTAATTAACCTTCCACGTATGGTGACAGCCCACCTATTATCCACAAAATACTCAAACTGGTCTTTTAAAAACAAGAATCAAATCCTATTACTTCTCTGCTCATAACCCTCCAAAGACTTCCCACTACACTAAGAATCTCAAATCCTTCCCTGAACCTGCAATGCCCCACATGATTTGGCCTCTTCCCTGACGTCACCTCTCCCTTCTCCTTTACTATCATGTTCCAGCCACATGGCCCTTTTTTCCTTGCTTGAACAAAGCAAGCTCCTACCCATCTCACTGCCTTTGCATTTCCTATCCAGAGACTCTCCCCACAGATCTTCCCACATTTTGTGTCTTCTTGTCATTTAGGTCTCAGTCATACATGCCACTACCCTATCCAATGTTGCTACACCAGTTCCCACCCCCAGTTGACCTTCAGAAAGAGAGTGAAGTCCCAAGAGGAAACAGAGACACACACAAAGTTCTCCATCCCACTCTCTTCTCAGGACTCTACCTTATTTTCTCCAGGGCACTCATCACTGTCTGTTATTATTTATGTGTTTAGTATCTGTCTCCTACACTAGAGCTTCAGATGCAGGAGGTGCTCAATGGACTATCTGTTGAAATCTCATTCTGAACTAATTTTGTCCACTTAGGGACACAGGCAGTATTTGTGGATTTTTAGGATATTAATAATGAACTTTATCTTTCCTACATGGCATTTTTGTGATTAACAGCAAAAATCGGCTTTAAATGAAAAAAAATACAGCACACATATCTTTAATTGGGTAGAGTATTTCAAGAGACTGAAAACAATAGGAAGCAGGGGTAAAGAATCAGAGAGAAGAGGGCAATTTTGGACAACAGTACATCTCCATGCCTACCAAAACTAATCTTTTGATTGTCATATATTTTATATTAGAAAATAGTCTGGCAGTCTGTTGTTTCTCATTTATCTGTATTTAAAATTTTATGTAAATCATTAAAGAAACGGATGATCTAAAAGACACTTCCAGCCACTATGACCTAATATTTATAGAATTTTAAACCAAAAAGCTATAAAGTATATATTCTTTTCAACAGCATTTGGTATGTTCACCGAGAGAGAGCATATCCTGGGATATAAGACAAGTTAATAAATTTAAAGGAACTGAAAACATACTTATTCTCTAATGACAAAAAATTTAAGAACCAATTACATATCTAGGGAAATCCCAAATATTTAGAAATTAAAAACACTTCTAAATCATGAATCAAAAAAGAAATCACAAGGGAAATTTTAAAAGTATTTTATACTGAATGCTAATGACAATACAATATATCAAAATTCCCAGGATTCAGCTAACATAATGCTTGGAAGGAAATTTTTAACTTTAGATGCATACATTAGAAAAGGAAAAAGGTCTAAAAACACTGATGCTAAAGTTCTACCTCAAGAAGTTGGAAAAAGAAGGGCAAAATAAACCCAAAGTGAGGATATATAAAATAATAAAATGAACAAAATATAAAATAGACAAACAACAGAGAAAATTAATAAAATCAGAAGCTGTTTCTTTGAAAAGATCCATAANAAGGGACACGAGTTTGACTGGACACTGGGAGTTGGTGACGGACAGGGAGGCCTGGCGTGCTCCAGTCCATGGGGTCGCAAGGAGTCAGACACGACTGAGTGACTGAACTGAACCAAAGTATAAACATTATAATAAGGAAGACTAGTTTACTATAAATATACTATGAAATAATAACATCTAATCAGATTTCAGGTTTCCCTAAATGACAACAGTTACTGAGAACAGTGTTTGAAATGTAACAGACATTCCATAAGTATTTCCTGAATGAAACTGAAAATACATATAATCCTCACTTTGGGATAGCTAGAATTTTATTGTATTGATAGATGGACATTTATTTTAGAGGATTTAAAGAAAACTATTTTACCTATCAATTGTATTTACCTATCAAATATCTTATTTACTACATCTAAAACCTACTTAATAAATCTTTAATATCTTTAAAATCTTTAAATATCTGCCCATGTGTTATAGCTTAAGAGTCATTATATAAAAATCTATTTGTGGCAAATACTCACACGAACCAAGAAAAAAAAAGATTTCCAGATTTTTATTTCTGGAACTGTACACCAGGTATTAAAGTACAACAAATACAAAATAATGCTCAAAAAAATCAGTGTTTATGTACAAATATTAAAATCAATGCAACAATAGCAACTTCCTCTTGAACATCTGATACTAAAACTTGTTCTGATTGTCACTAATCAATCTCATACTCAACGGCGTACTTATTTCAAACCGGGACAACTGGAATCACTGGTCATCTAAGAGGAGTTTTAATATCTACCATATTTAACAATAAAACTAACAGTTTCCTCCTTTCAGTGAAAAAATTAAGAACTTTTTAAAAAACATAGTACTGTCAATATTTTTATAAATTATTTCAATTTCCATTTGTAGACAATGTGCTTTGAAACTCTGGGCAAACAATCTCCTTGGTGGTCAGGTTTATTCATTAGTTTACATTCAAAGTTGAAATATTTACTAGAGACTTTGGTTAAATTAAATAGTTTCACTATGCTCTATTAGATTTGATGTTCTCAAATATTATGATCCTCAATTGTAAAAATTAAAAAGGAAACAATTGCACAGTTCTTTGACCTAATTGTACAGACTTTAGTATTGTTTAAACAGTATTCTACATCCTTCAAGTAAATTCAGCAGTTGACCATAACAAGAGGAAAACTAAACACTGAAAAAGCTAGCATGAAAAAGTGGAGTACAACTAACAAAAGTAAAGTATTGCTATAATCACAGCACCAGTTTCACTTCTAAATGAATCCGCTGTCCTCTTCAAACCCCCTGTACATAAAAAGACACATCAGCCAACACTGCAACTGCTCACCGTGGATTTTTGGTTTGTTCATATGAAAATAATATGGCAAAGAAAAAAAAAGAATTTATCACAGTTTGTTATAAGAATTGTGCTTAACACTTAATAATAAAGGCATTATTGTTTCTTCATAAGACTGCAGATCAGTTATTTTCACGCTCTCAAACGCAATTCTTCTAAGAAACAGTAACAAATTCTCTGTTAAGATGCTTAAACGGAGAGGAAAAAAAACCCAGTAAATCCAGATTTAAAAGGAAATTCAATAAATAGTTATTTTACATGAATAAAGTCATAGTGGTACAATTTATGAATGTCACATCAAGCATGCACAAAAATGGTATTATACATGGAGGAAGCAGTCAGAAAATATTGAATTAGATCTAAAAAGATATGAAGAATTTACATATATATACAAAAATCTTGCAAATTATTGCCTCATTTTAACAAGGAATTAAAAGTAAACGTTACCAGCTAGTTAGCACTCTCTAAGAGGCTAAAATCAGATTGGTGTTTAAAAATCTATTAAACTAGCTGGAATTTATTTTTCTCTCATATCATTTCTGAATTTTGGTCAAAAATCTTTATTTAAATAACTAAAGTGTCCATTCAACTTGCTGATAATCAAAACTTTAGATAAGAAACACTGTTTCCATCTTATATCAAGATCCCAGCAATGCATAGATAAACTGAATATATTACTGCATCAGCTACTGAGAATGGGCATGTTCATTTAAGTGCAACTGGTATTAGCATTCAGTCATCTTTGTGTAAATTATTTTATACAGACCAGCCACTGTAAACCCAGAGTAAAAATTAAAGTTACAACAATGGAAGATTATGGCCAGTATCTTACTAAATTATAGATGTATTCATTTTTAACAAAAGAAATTAGGTTCAAAGTTTAGCACAACACCACAGCAATATGAAGCTGACAACTTGGATAAAAATATCTGAAAGCAACAAAAAGCCCAGGCTACCCATTATTTACTGTGTGCATACAGGAATGCTGACTTTAGATGTATAAATTAGAGACTGACTTTAAGTTATTAATTTAACTACTTTCGTCCACTGTGCTAAACTAACTTTTTTAGTAAATGTGCTAATGCGTAAACACTTCAAAGCAATCTTCATTAAAATGCTGCAAAAAAAAAACAAGAATACAAATCATCCAAAACTAAGGATGTCATTGCAGTTCACAGTTTGTATAATAAATACCCTCCCTTTCCATCACTAAGGTCACTACATTCTATCTATTCATTAGCACAACCTTGAAGCGACTTATACTTAAAAATATCAGCAATGTAGCCAAATATTTAAGTTTTGGCAAAGCAAAACAACTAGTAGAAATTGAAAATTTTCATTAAGACGGTGCAAAAAAAAAGGAAAATTCTGTGTTTTAACTATAAAAGCAAAGCTTATCACATCCTAACAATGCATTACATATTGCATGAATTCACCTTATAACTTAAAAGATGCATGTCTACAGAGCAAAAATGGCCAGAGTTTATAACAATGGTTTCTCATTCACAATGTTTAGAATAAAAATAAAAGTGAGTTTTGAGACGCATCTGAAAGTCAATCACTTTTTAGAACTTAAAAGTGGTAACGTACCATTGTATTTCAGGTAGAAACTCACATTTTTTCTTCCCAACTGGTCCAAGCTAAACAGAAAAGTTTAAATATACTTCAAGGTTCTACTGCATTGTGTGTAGGATCTAGAAATCCCATCTAAATATTAACGTTTGAACTGCAGCCCTACAAAACAACTGAAAAAGTGTCCCAAAATGTAAACCAGTCTAAGTGGCAACATCCTCGGCTTTGTAGACTGTGCCCTGCAAGTCAACTGCCTCAGGAAAAACTAAGTTATCAATGACCGGTATGATTTTTATGATTACAATCTTGATGATGGTGGACAACGCACCATCTAAATACCATATCTTCAAATGCCAATTTTTTAGCCAATAAATGAAGTTACACAGAAGTCTTCCGGCAGTAAAATGACCAATTCTGTGTAAGGTAGCCCTGGTCTAGAATTTTGAAACAGGATCCAAGCAAGCGTCTTCATAATTTGCACGTAGTTCCTCGTGCTGGCTTCTATAAAGATGGACTTGCTGTTTTGTAAACTGAAGTGCTCTAGTTGAATAACATGAGAGAAGTTTCCATTTTTAAAAAAATCCTTGCATGTTTGTGCAGTTTAAAGAAACCTACCCCTGCTTTTATTTAATTAAGAAAATAAAACCAAAAAATGCTACATTGAGCAGGGATCAGGATTGGTACCTGTAAACATTGTTATTCCACTGCATCCATTACGGCAAAAGGAACTTACACAATAGAAGCCACTCCATTCAGTTCCGAACATCTGTGCTGGTTTTGAGCTGGTGGCCTCTGTCTACAGGTTTTAAAATTGGGAGTGAGGGCAGTGGGGAACAGAAAAGAATAGAAAAAGAAGGGAGTGGGGAAGAGGTATTGGGGATGAGGAAGAGATAAGCAGAGCTTAAAGCTGCACCACAGAGTTCAATCTTAGTTCCCAACTCTGCTGATCATAGTTCATTTCCACATTTATGGATTGAAAATGAAAATACTCTTGATAAATCAAGATATAGTTCTATACATACTGACATCACTGATGTCATAGTGAAAAAAGTTCAAACTTCCAGTGAAAGACTAAGCAAACCTGATACTTTCCTGGTACTGGTACTGCACACACACTGTTTCTGGGCCCTTCACTCACTTCATTCAGAATGCAGGGCGGCATGCTGATGCAGAGCGTGGGCACTGATGAAACCATTGGTCTCGTTGGCAGACAGACTGCCAAAGTCAGCCACAGACACGGCCATTTTGGCACTGGTGATATGATGTGTGTGATTTTCAAAGTCTACACCCAAATTATTTACAGAAACCTCATTCATAAAGGATTCAGGAACAGCAATGCCCATTTTCAATCTCTTTGCTGGTCTTTCTGACTCTTCACTGCACATGTTCATGGGGTTCAGCTCTGAGTGATAAAATCCAGTCTCAAATAAATTAAAACAATCACTTTCCCCATTGCTGGGCAGGGTGAGTAACTCCTCCGTTACAACAGGCACATGATTGACTTGTCCACGGGGCGTGTTGCCCAGTGGAGGAAAGCTATCATCCAAACAATTCACATCCGTTGGATTGCAGACAGTCGCTACGCTGTTGGTCAAAGCTAAAAAGAAATGAGAAATGGTTTCAGTAAGTGGTCCTACATCATGCGACAAAGAGGAAATAATTCTGTCCCACATTACACTAAAAAATGCAAAAAGATGCTCATATTCTTACCTGTCAAATCACTGGCAGTGAAAGAGTTGAGAATGTTTAGCTGTTGATCAGGTACAGGCTCAGGTCGGTTAGAAGTTAAGGCTGAAGAATTTACTGTCCCACCCAGAGCTTCTGTTTCATCCACCAAACGATCCATGTAGTCCCTAAAAAACACACCCAAATAATGTTGTGACTGTGTATCACACTTAAAAACAAAAATCCCTGAAGTCAAGCCCACGGTACTTACGTAACTCCAGGGTGATGGTTATATCGTTTCTTTCCAAATTTTGTCTGTTGAGCAAAGTAATCATAACGCTCAGATTTCTTCCACATATAGTAGAATGCTACACATTCAGCAACTGTTCTAGTTCTCACCTAATAAAAAAAAGTTGAATTTTTTTTAAAAACCAAAAAATTCTACATTTTAGTAACTTCCTAATTATGAAATTCTGAATATGTTACTAGTACACTATTTTTACTTTCACACTATTTAATAATGAGGCTACCTTCCAAAGTCCAAGGCTTTTCATTTAAATCAGAATGCAATAATAGTAATAAATGTGCATCCAGAAATTATTATACACCTTTACTGAAAACCTTAAAACACTGACATACTTTACTTTTCTTCACTGAACTTTCATCATGATTCTGACTGTACCAAGGGTACTTGTTAACCCTAAGTGATCCATGAATAAGCCTCAATGGGATATAGTAATTCCCAAAATGTCATTCAAATACACTTTTCTGGGAAGAAGGCTGCAGCTTCATGAGATTATCAAAGGGCTCCATGACCCAAAAGAGACTCTGTTTGTAAAGGGATCAGTCAGTACTCAACCACATCTGGAATTTAAGATGATTGCCAGCAAAGGCAAGATTTTTCCTCTATCGTGCATTTGGCTCTTAGCTGTAACAAAGTCTGATAGAAAATCAAAAATGATAATAAAATTTGAGCCTCATTCAACTTGGGTCCACATTCAGACTACGGTTTCTCTAACTATATACAGCTAAAGGTATGAATTCAGACGTACAGAAAAAAATTCCGTATCTTTACCCAATAAACAGTTTCTCCCCTGCTTAATTACCCAATAAGGAAGTTTCAGAACCTCTATTGTGATTAGTGGCTTTCTTATAAGATCATAATATAGGAACAAGCATTTTTTTTTTTTTTAGGAACAAGCATTTTAAACCAAGAAATAAAGTATACATTTCAATAAACACATTAACCGTAAGTCTCCAAAACTTGAAAGCAATCAAGATGTCCTTCAAATGGTAAATGGATAAACAAACTGGTACATCCATACAATGGGATATTATTCAGTGATAAAAAGAAATGAGCCACAAAAAAACATGGAGGAACCTTAAATGCATATTACTTAAGTCAAGAAGCCAATCTGCAAAGGCTACATACTGTATGATTCCAATTATATGACACAATTTTTAGATCACTGAAACTATTCTGTAGGAAACTACAATGGTGGATAGGTATTGCCATATAGTTTCCAAAATCCATAGAATATATAACACAAAGAGTGAATTCCAATGTAAACTGTAAACTTTGGGGGATAAAACTTTGGCAATGTAGATTTATCACCTGTTAACAAATATACCACTCTGGTGTGGGATGGTGATGGAGGAAGAAGCTCTGTGTGTGCAGGAGCAGGAAACACATGGGACTTCTCTCTACTTTCTCAATGTGGCTATGAACTTAAACTGCTCTAAAAAATAAAGTCAATTTTTTAAAAAGTGTGTATATATTCTAAAAAGCTTGAGATAATTATATCTCATTAAAATATGATTTGTTTATTCTTTCTTTTTGTCCTAAGGAAACTAGAATTCTGAAATATTTAACTGGATATTCAATGCCTATTGCTATTCAATATTCTAGGCCTACTGCTTTTTAAACTAGATTCTTTATTTCAGAGCAGTTATTGGGTTTGTGGCTCAGAGGTAAAGAATTTGCCTGCAATGTAGGAGACATGGGTTCAATTCCTGTGTCGAGAAGATCCCCTGGAGAAGGAACTGGCAACCCACTCCAGAATTCTTGCCTGGATCCGAATCCCACAGACGGAGGAGCGTGGCAGACCATGGGGTCACAAACAGTGGACACAACTGAGCGACTAGATGACGTGACACTGAGTTTACAGAAAGACTGATCAGAAAGTAACCAATATGTTAACAGCATGGGAGCATTAACAAGTTATAGCTCTTTTCCCCCACCCAAGTGACTTATAAATTAGTTGCTTATATTCATTGTAATCACTAAGCACTTTTTCTGTTTGTTTATGTCTAACTTGCCTAACTTACCTTATTCTTCTGTATAAGATGAAAATCTTTTCCAAAAAGCATGAGTGCATGTTCAAAGCTCCGGCATTCTTCTTCTGTCCATGCAGTCATTCCTTCTAAAGAAATTTTAAAACAAAATAAATTGGTCTCAAAACTCATATATACAAATCACTGATTTACTTACAGTATGGTTTCCTAATAAAAGACTATAAACTTCTACACACACACATATACAAGTCCTTACTAAAAGTATGCTTTTAGTAATCTATTAATTAAAAAATTTAGAATACCAAAATATAAACATTGGGTTTTTTTCTCTGTATAATGAGACAAGAATTTATTTTTTCCTACAATTTATGTTCATTGTTTTTCTGATTTTTTTTTTAAACAATGAGCATTTTTAATTAGAAAAAAATAAAATGTTATTTCCTATATGGAAAAAAAAGCCTTACTTTGGTCTTATATCAAAATCTTTCATGGTCTCTTTTAATTAGAGACCATAAATAATCAACACATATTTAAAGTCAGTTTGCAGAGTGCTATACTGAAGAAATATAAAAGGAATAAAAAACAGGTTATGCTCACAAAAGACCTAAGTCCCAGCAGGTATCAGTCCCAGTACTGATGAATTAAATCTACTTGAAGCAGAGGAGACCTGAAGTGCCTCACTCACAGTGGAAAACTGGTCCCCAACGCCATTCACAGTAGTCTACCACAAAGGTGAAAACCAGTTTGACTAAAAAAGAAAATCTTAGAAACCTTGAACTAAAGAAAAATTAAATGCACTTAGCTTTTCAGAGTTTTGAGAGCTTAAAATAATTTTTTTCAAAAAAGCAGCTACTACAAGGAAACCTTTCAATAGACTATTTCATCCACAAGTTTCGATGCATTGATTTCAGCTTTTATATTTTTCCAAGTTTATTTACATTATTAAGCATTATTTCACTCTACATATACTTAATGACAGCTGTGGTGCATGCAATCCATTTATATGACAAAAATACTGAAATTACAGTTAACCATTTTCCTCGATACACACAAATCAAAACCTAAGCACTATAAAAATGCTGTTACATGATTACTAAAAATATACTTCTTGCACATTTATTATACACGTTTGGAATATACTATACGTTTCTTTAATTTTTTAATCTCCTTTTCATTTCCTGTCTGGTTTGAGAAAGAAAAAACAACTTTTTTCCCCCAATGAAATCATAAAATCATTCTTATTAATTACTTTGGATATACTGTCATCTCTGGGGTCTGCTTTGTTCTGGAGGTGACAGGGGGGTAACTAATTTGTATTTGAACAATCTCTGGTATGTCTAAAAATAGAAGGCAAGAAAAGGAAAAAATTATTTGCTATGAAGATGAACACAGATCTTACACAAAAGTGTGATAGGACTACTCCGTCCTTTATACTTTGCTTATTCTGATCCCAAAGACCAGCCCCCGTCCTTTCCCTCTCTTGATCCCAAGTGCTTCTTACCTTGAGATGCCTTTCCATTGCAACAGTATCTTTCGATTGCTTCATTTATATTATGGTTACACTTGAGAAGTTCATATAATGCCTAGGGGAAAGAAGAAAAAACTATTCAATAAAACTAACCAAAAGTTCATACTTAGCAGCATTAAAAACAAACACACAGACAAATAAAAACATGTGCATTGTAAGAATCCTGACAAATGCCAACTGAAATGCTAATTTCAGGACATCTGAAGCGTATGTTCGCCTAGAGATTTAATTTATCCTATACACTGACTCTGGTATCCCAGGAGTTTTTTCATCTCACTCTACTGCTCAGAAGTCATCTACCAGTATCATTCCTCACTTTTTTATTTTTTTAATTGCTAGATCTTCTGAGCTGGGAGACTTCTCCTATTTTAGATGTTTTTTTCCAGTTGGAAAAAGTAAGAATCATGGTCTTGTCTCTTGTTACCACCTACTCCCTGACTTTTAGAGTTGTAATAAAAGACAACAGCAGCAGGCCTAGAGTAGAAGGATAGATATTTTAATGACTGGAATTTATAATGGTCTTAGTTATTTCCATCTACTATGGAAGATACCCTTTTTTAAAAATTAGAATTTCCTCCCATTAAATCTGTTTGGAATTATGAATATACTAAATAGCAGCAGACAGAACTCAATTGAAAGTTAACTAATAATCTATTTTGTCAAGTAAGTGTCAAGAAAGGCAAGTATATGAGTAAACCTATTAACACATTAATAGGTTGATAATCAATACATCAATAATCAACCATTAAAAACAATCTCAACAGTTGCTAAAAAAGCTTCAGATAAATCAGTACCCATTTTTATTTTTAAAAAGACAAAAAAGTGTAACAGTTATAAGTAGCTGGATATTGTCTTATTCTAAGAAAACAGCCGGCATCAAACCATGGCTGGTATTATGCTTAATGTAAAAACCTGAGGTGTACTCTGTGGTCGCTCACTCAGCTGTGTCCAGCTCTTTGAGACCCCAGGGACTACAGCCCACCAGGCTCATCTGTCCAGAGGATTTTCCAGGCAATACTAGAGTGGGTTGTCATTCTCTTCTCCAGTGGATCTTCCCAACCCAGGGACTGAATCCGAGCCTCTTGTGTCTCCTGCATTGGCAGGAGGATTCTTTACCACCGGGCCACCTGGGAAGCTCTTTCAACAAAAGCCGGCCTCAGACCACTGTTACTACCAAAAGTCTCTGAGAGTTATGGCTAATGTACTAGGACATATAATAAGAATAAGAGATATAATAATGGTGAGGAGGAATAAAAGTCTAATTTAATAATAATTTTAAGACTAGAAAACCTAAGAAAAACAACTGAAAAATCATTATACTAAATTAGTTTCAATAGCTTGAGAAAAAAATTTTAATCTATATATTTCTCTAAATCAATAATATACAAATACAAATATACTAGAGATCCCATTTACAAAGCTATATACACACATACATTTCAAGACAATGAGGAATCAATTAGACACATGTGATATTTAAACAAAAACATTCAAGTGATTAAAAAAATCAAATAAACAAGAGAATCAGATCATGCTCTTCAAGTAGAAGGTTTAATGTTTTAAAGGAACTAATTCTTCCAAAATTAATTTACAGTTTTAACAAAATATCAGTAGAAAAATCCAACAGGATTTCCTTTTGACAGCTGACAAAACCGCTCTTAAGTTCAGCTAGTATGGCTTCTCTATGTTATTTGGAAATTCAAGTTTGAGTCCACCTATCTCTGGGCACCCATTAGTCAGGATTAACTAGACTGGCAATAACAAGTGAAAAGGTATATGAGAGGTGCAAAACAATGCCAGAGAGAAAAAATACTCCATACTCCTATGCTTATCCCACATACCATCAGGAGACTGCTCTGCATCTACAAGTACACAGTACTTAACAGATACCCCTAAAGCAAATTTATACACACTTAATAGACATTAACTTTAACCACTTCCTTAATAAAGTTCAAGAATAATTCAAGAAGTAACTTCATTGTAAAATCTCAAAGTCCAATCATAGAGAATGTCTAAATATACGATGGAATATACAGTCACCAAGTTACCAAGAATGAACTATTAAAGAAATCTCAATAGCAAAGAAAATGAGATTAAGGGATTAAAAGGATACAAAATGGTATCTAAAGTAGAACAAATGTGTGTATAAAAGAAAAAAAGCCAGAAGATATGAAATAATACAGAACGGTTATCATTAGGTCCTGGGGTTTTTTTTAAACCAGTATCTTCCAAGTTTTAGAATCAGAAAGACACAGCCAGTTCATACATTAAAAATGGTTTAATCAAATATAAGAATATCAAGAAGATGCTACATTAGTTAGCCGCTACTTCAACAAAAATTGATGTATACCTGTTCATTGTCCCTTGTATGTGTTCCTGCAGAAATTCGATCCATTATTTTTTCATTTCCAGTTCTTAATGAGGTCTCAACAAGGTACTCCTTAACTTTGCTCTCCAAAACCACACCAGGACGCCAAAGTAACTGGTCTTCATTTTCATACACTGATAAAGAAAATCTCATTAAGACATTAAATGCATCAACACACTACAAGATGAACTGTTCTCCCTCTTCCTATTCAGGTAACTAACTTTGAAGACCCTGGTCATCGGATTGTCTGGTAAGCTGAGTCTTTCATCAATAAACGTTTAAAACAATTTTTTTTGTAAAATTTTATTAAGGACCAAGTATTTCAGTGACTAAAGCAAGCAAGTTTTTTTGGTGGTTGGATTTACCAAATTAGAGGCTTTCTATGTAGTCTAATAGAGACTTTTCTAAGTAGTCTAATATAAACCCCAGCAGTGGTATCTTACATTCTTCTAATGAGGGGGTAAAAGTAACTTGTGTAAATTCAGTAATAACTTTACTGAAAATTTCTCTTTAACTCCCTAAATGACTCTATGAACTGTCTAGAGGTTAAAAATTACCAACAAATTAAAACAAACCAACAGAAATAAAAATATCAGCCAGTAACGAAATATCTAGGAAAGATCTATTTTTCCTTTAATATACTGATGAAAAATGGAAAAGAATGGTAAACAGTAAGAGAAGCAAAGTTTCCACCTTTTAGAGAAGCTCATACTTAATAAGCAAACGTCACTAAAACAAACTGTATATTTTATTAATGCAAACACTGCTGCCATTCTCAAAGCTTCCACTCCACACTATGAAGTCACACAGATGGCCCAAGTATTTATCCCATTGCTCCAACTTCAATCCATTCTTTAAGCGTATAATAATTACTAAATATAGCTAATGAAAGTAATTTACTGAGAGTTCACTATATAGCGGAGACCACAATAAGTGCTTTACACTCACAACTGTAGAGGGAGGCACTACTACTCCCAATGAGCAGGAAATTAAAAATAAAGTGTGCCTATGAAGCAATCAGACTGAACTTCTGAGGTAAGCTTCTGGAACCAGTTTCTTTATTCTTTGGTCAAAACTTAAATAGGTAAAATAGTTTGAGAGAGAGAGAGAAGGTATATGCTCCTTTCTGAAGGTGCAGAACTGAGCGAATACCACCTCCATCACGTCTCATCTAAGGACTGGCTGCTGCTGAACATGTACTCTGCCCAGGGCCAAATCTATGTGGTTTCCAAGTGGAGCTAGGAAAGTGTACTTGGATTTTTACTTCCTACCACCTCATCCATCCACATTTTCAGAACTAGCTGTAGTTACAATCTACCACAAATGTGAGGAAAACTGATTACACTTAAGTAGGAGTGTGTAACAAAAGCAGCAGAATCCTTGAAGTGAAGTCAAAGTCGCTCAGTCATGTCTGACTTTTTGTGGCCCCATGGACCATACAGTCCATGGAATTCTCTAGGCCAGAATACTGGAGTAGGCAGCCTTTCCCTTCTCCAGGGGATCTTACCAACCCAGGGGTCAAACCCAGGTCTCCACATTGCAGCGGGATTCTCTACCAGCTGAGCCACAAGGGAAGCCTGAGAACACTGGAGTGTGTAGCCTATCCGTTCTCCAGCGGATCTTCCAGACCCAGGAATCAAACGGGGTCTCCTGCATTGCAGGCGGATTCTTTACCAGTTGAGCTATCAGGGAAGCCCTGAATCCTTACATTCTGTCTTTTCAGGGCTGGGGCAAGGGAACTTCTTCCAGCTTCATTTTTCTTAAGCATTTCTTCCCCAAAAGATTTTATCCCTACTGTTTTCATTATCTCGGGTGATACAGTGCTACCAGCTCCCACTGGAGTGGGATGTAGGCCAAAGAGCTGTACATTAAGAGCAGCTCCACTATTTTAACAGGTGCTTAGCAAACTAAGATGCACCACAAGAGGTAGGGGGATGGAGGGGATGAGCAGTGGTTCTCTGAGTCTCAAGGTTAATTTTGATACATTATTCCTAAGTCAGGCTAACTCTTCCCCTACTCCAAATCCATCTTTACATTCATAGGATAAGTATACAATCAGATACTGAAATAAACATACTGAGAGATAACTTGGCTTACCAAATATTATCAAAATTAAAAACCTTTCTTACCTTTCTCATTACCAGCATACTCTCCGAGATAAGGTGGAATCTCTGCTTGATATTGTAAACCAATCATTATTTCCTTCAGAAAAATTTAGAAGTAGAAACAACTTATTATAAAAATAAACACTGAGAAAAAAGTTCCAATTCATTCATCAGTTACTACATGTCTACAGTTATCTTGCAAAATTACCTCTAAATTATTTCAGAAATGTTTTTAAAAGCTACTTTAAGCCAAATGACCTAAAGTTGCAATGGTAACTTAACATACCTTCCTCAGATCTTCAGGTGAGTTACCACTGTCTGTTTCAACATCGTCAACCTCTGATTCTTTATCTCCATCACATGTAGTATTTGCTTAAAAGAAGAAAATTAAATTTTTAAAAAGGGTTTTGTTGCCTCTCTTTGCAGCACCTGAAAGAGTGGCCGATATTTTGTGATAAAAATTTGCAGAATAAATGAGATCAGCACAAATACACTAAACTTCTTGTACTATTCTCATTTTTACACAAGTCAAGACATTGAAAACATGAAGAAAATGCATGTTATCATTATAATTATTTGGTGTACGATCATACAGTTTGGAAAGGCCAGAGGAGAAAGCAGAGCACTGGACTACACTGATTACATTAATCCAGAGAGAGATAGTCACAGAGCGGAAAAATAGTCTTTTTGCACACGTATGTGTATTGTATTGGAACTTGTTAACTGAACAGTTCTTCAACCATAAAAATACCTGAGAAATAAGCAAAACTACATGTAAGAAATTATTTCAGCCCAAAGACCTTTTAGATATTGCTGCTGCTGCTGCTGCTGCTGCTGAGTCGCTTCAGTCGTGTCCGACTCTGTGCGACCCCAGAGATGGCAGCCCACCAGGCTCCTCCGTCCCTGGGATTGTCCAGGCAAGAGCACTGGAGTGGGTTGCCATTTCCTTCTCCAATGCATGAAAATGAAAAGTGAAAGTGAAGTCGCTCAGTCAAGTCTGACTCCTAGCGACCCCATGGACTACAGCCCAGCAGGCTCCTCTGTCCATGGGATTTTCCAGGCAAGAGTACTGGAGTGGGGTGCCATTGCTGGTATACATTAAAAGATAACACCAAGGAATTAAAAGGAAAGCATTAAATCAATCACTAAAACTACAAAAATACTGTTGGCAACTGATGGCAGTTTTCAAAACCAGGCAAGTAGGAGCTTTTTAACAGAAACCTAAAAAATGTCTATAAAATTTCATGGCTGAACCAAGAGTGGTTGCCTTAGCAACAGATGAGTCCTGAGAAAGAAAACAGCTTTGCAAAACCAAATAAATGCTTTCATTTTTAAACAGTGTATTAGTTTACATCTCTCCCAATAAAAAAATGTTATAATCTTATTCAGATTATAATAGTATTTTATTTCAATTAAGTAAAACACTTAAAATATTCTGATAAAAACTACATTACGTAACAAAATGTACTCAAGCCAGAGTATCAGTGCTACTACTACTCAGTAATGATTGGATTTCTTACATCGTAAAGGTCTAGGGAAGAAGTCAGAAGTTTCATGGGAAGTCACAGATGGAGTCAGATCATCTGCGGAAGATTGAGTTTCCTCATCATCACCTGACAATAGGTCTTTTGCTATTTCCTCCTACAAGAAGAGGAATGCAATGCTAGGGTTAGAAATAATTATATCCCATCAATATTGAAAAAAAATCTTTATAACATTATTCATAAACATGATGGTATTATAATACAGTTAAGAACTATTAATAGTTGAAGCCTCAGTTTTGATAAAAGTAAATATGAAATTCTCCCATAATTTACTTCATGTACATAATTATTTAATAACATTTACTACTTAAGGATATGTAATATCTAGTGATCCATACTATTACACATTTATGATATAACAAACAATCTGCCCAATTTGTGGGTATGCAGAGAATTTATCTGAAGTGACAGACTAATTTTTAGTGAATTTACATCAAAAATAATCTTACTTCTAAGCAGTTAAAAGTTAAAATTCACTTTCTGCCAACTTAAATAACTAAAACAAAACAGTCTCCAAACTCTACTCTTTCAGTAACTTTAAAAAGTTCACCTAATGTACCACTCAGACTAGTGATATAATTTTGAAAGAAACAGTTCTGAATTAATTTTATATAAGTATATAGTCACCCTTGTGCCTGGCATACAGTAGGCACTCAATATCTGCTGAATGCCTATGGCCATTAAGGTCTTTGGTACATTAACATCACTTTTGAAAAGTGGAGACAACACAACTCACAGGAAGAGGTTCCAAGATGTGGATTCCTCTCCCTGCTTGAGACCTGAAAGTCGAGGAAAGCTTCCCAGGGATCCACGAGCAGAGACCACGCCTGTGAACGTTCCTCGCCAGGACCGGCCACCCCTACAGCCAGCCTATGTTAGAGACGCACAGGGACCGGCCACGCCTACAGCCAGCCTCTGTTAAAGACGCACCACTGCGGCCCTGGCGGCTATGGCCGCTGTCACTCCCAGAGCCCAAGAAAACAGAGCTTCTCTCCAACCACTCCATGCTTAAGCCAGCTTGTTTGAAAACTTCTGGGGATCTATTAATCAATGCATTCATGTGTCCACAGGATCAAAAGAAGTTAGGGCAAAATCTAAGTGCAGATATAATACAGCTACACAGGAAAGATAAAAAGTTATGGAAGAAAACTCTAATATTCAAATTATTACGAAGTTATTACCACTTTTAAAGTAGTGAGATCAAAGCCAAACAATATTCAAATCAGTCACCAAAATGACAACAGTCCACAAGAAGTTTACAATTCAGAATTACGAAGTACTTTAAAGAAACTAATAAAAGCGGTCAACGGTAATAGATCTGGAATTCTTCTTCATGGTCGTACTTACTTTGTCTAGTGTCATATCTGGTAGTTCATCTGCAAGTTCACTTGGGGAGCTATTTGCACTGGAATTTGCAACAGCTGGAATTGTAGGTTCATAGCCATAGAATGCCAATAAATCTTCTAGAGGCATGTTTCCTTCCTATTCAAGCCAGAGTACAGACATGAACTCAGTAGATGCCACAATGCTGAACGGCAGATAAACCATGATGCCATTAATGTTCATAAAGCACATATATCAAAAGAGCAGTACCAAATCAAAAACCAAGTTTTAGTTTTGCTTTTTGTACAATATACAGAAAACAGGATCAAACACTAAGAGCTATAATTAATATATGAACAAAAATCTAGCAATTAACACCGTAGTTTTCATTTTCCAGCATCATTTTACTTTTTAAAAATTGTCATATATTTGCTTTAAGGCATACTTTTTCTTCCACTTTTCATTACTTTATTCACCTTGAAGAATGACTTCATATAATTTTTAGCTTGTTTTCTTGTAATTAACAGTTGACCATTTGATTTATTCTTTGTGTTAATAGAAAGATACCTAATAAGACACCTTGGCTGAACATTTATGAACACTATCATGTCATGTTTATATATTAATGTTCAAAACACATTTATCCTTTGGTATTCCTACTACTGTATCTATATTCTCTACCAGGTATTTTCCCCCCCACAACTTTCTGATGAAGTTTGCATTACCACCAGCTTACAGATGAGAAAACTGGGGCTTAATTCTGCATCTGAATCCCAGGCGCTCTAGCTCTCTTACTGGCAATGCTGCTTCGACAAAATTACAAACTCGCTGCAGTGCTGCCTGTGTTACGAATGCTCATGCGATGCCACGTGGCACTCAGTCACTGTTTTCCCCCTCCACTCATCTGAAAATAAGTGCTATATTTCCTTTTTAAAAAATATTTTAATTCAACCACAAAGTGCATAGAACCACTTATAACTATCATTTAAATAACTTCAAAATGATACCCCCCTACTGTATAGCACAGAGAACTCTACTCGGTGCCCCGTGGTAACCTAAATGGGAAGGCAATCCAAAAGAGAGGGGAGACATGGATATGTTTGGCTGATTCACTCTGCTGTACAGTAGAAACTAATATAACATGGTAAAGAAACTATACTTCAATAAAGAAAAATTTTTATAAACCCATACATAAATGAACTAGCTAATTTCTTAAATATTTTGAAGATGTTTACGTCCATCTATGAAGAGGTTTCCTTTTAAAACTTGCTCACGGTTCAGTTTTCTCCTTAAGAAAACACATCTAACTTATGAAGCACACAGCATGAAAATGTGAAGCAGAGTATGCAGAATATGCCCAGTTGACCGAAACAGTGAGCTAAGGAGGACCAGTGATACTCCCCACAGCCCACAGGGGACGCAGGTTCTGGAGATCCCTAAGTACTGGCCTTCACTTTTATAGCTGTGCTTCCCTGGTGGCTCAGACAGTAAAGAATCTGCTCATAAAGCAGGAGACCTGGATTCGATTCCTGGTCAGGAAGATTCCCTGGAGAAGGAAACGGCAACCCACTCTAGTACTCTTGCTTAGAGAATCCCAGGCACAGAGGAACCGGGTGGGCTACAGTGCATGGGGTCGCAAAGAGTCAGACATGACTGAGTGACTAACATACTTTTGCAGTCTAGAACTTACATTCTGCACTACACCTGAATGAAACAGGATCATGTTATGAGCTTAGAATAAGGTATATGATAAAAGGCTAATTTGTAAATTTGCAATAGGAGACATGCACCTTTCCAGTGACCATGCCATTCATTAAATCTTTTCAGCTTGGAACTGAAATCAGTCAAAACTGCTTTGGAAGCATGGACAGATTCAGCACAAATTAAGCTGTATGGTCAGGATGAACAGAAGTTAACCCACACCATGGGAAAACTTCATGAATTATTTCTCCAAAGAATGCCTTGAAGGTGCCAGAACCACAATGAGAATTTCTCTGGTCCTGCTTCTTATAAAGTCTACACAGCCCATTCCCTTTCATTCACACTATTTATGAGACTGGGTTGCAGCCTTTGCCAATCACCTGTTAGTGATATTTCTCTAAAACTTTAAAGTTTCAGATTCCCTCCATGTACTGGGGAGATGGCAATTTTCATTCATCATGCACTGATAGTCCACCTTACCATCAATACAGCATTTACTGGGTTCTAGGGACTGTGTGGAAGACTACCAGCTACAGAAAAAGAAAATTTCCCCAAAACTTCCTGCTCTCAAGGAATTCAGTCTTGGTGGAAGGAACTGATAAGTTAACAACTATAAAACACCGTGACAGCTGCAATAATCAATTCTGGAACTGGTGCTGTGAAATGGTGGGAAGGAAGACCTACACTCCAAGATCTAATAGTATACGATAGGGAAGTGTCACACAGAGGGTAATGACTGAGCGAAGTCTTGAAAGACGAAGAAGTTTGTAACAGATGAGGGTTGTATTCTAGGGACTTGTGGCTTGTCGTCAGGAACACTGACTGAGTAGTGACTTCCCGGAGGCAGGTGCTGCTGTGAAACACAGGTCTTACCCTTCTACCACTTACAGACAAGGGGGGCTACTGACAACACTCAAATACAGAACTGCCAATTATCACTCGTGCAAAGGAAACAGTCCTGAGATACAGAATTACGTGTAGAGCCTATTGTTGTGGGGTTGCAGAGGAAGACAAGTGACCTTCAGCTGAGGGCCAAAATCTGAGAAATGACCAAATCAATCCTGTGAAGAGCATTCCAGGCAAAGGAAACAACACCCTTGAGGCCTAACTGTGGTTTCCCACTAAGCCAACGGCCGGAACACAGAGAGGAGAGGGAAGCAGGGTTCGACAGGAGATTAGAAAGAGAGACAGAGGGAGACCGAGAAAGGCTTCTCGGCAAAGAAACTTGGAATTTACTCCCAATGCAATGGGAAGCCACTGGAGAATTATAAAACTAGAGTGACATGACTTTAGTTCTTCTTAAATCCTGAGCAGCTGTATGAAGAAAAAATGCGGGAAGTGGAGAGAGAAGAGAAAAGCAGGGAGACCACTTGGGAGACTCATGCTGGGTTAGTGATACAGATGTGGAAAGAAGCAAACAGGTGAGATACATTCTGAGGTGGGAATCAAATGGACTATGCAGTAAAAGGGAGAAAGAAGGACAACTCCCCAGATTTCTATCTGAGCAATTAGGTGGTGGTGACTTTTACTGAGACAGAAAAGACTAAAGGACAGGAAGGCTGATGAAGGAATTAAGGAGTTCTGCAGAGGACACAAGTTAGGTTTGAGAGGACTATGAAACATCCAAGTGGAAAAGTCAAGCTGGAGGAGAGCCTGGAGCTCGGAGGATCAGGCTGGGCTAAAGATATAAATCTGGCATTCATTAGCATCTAGATGATATTTAAAGCCACAGGAGTAGATGAGCTCACTCAGGGAGAGTAAAGAGAAGGGGATCTATGTTTTATTAGAAGAATTTTTCAGATATTCTACCCTATAGGCAATGGGACACGTCTGGAAAATTTTGGACATGATTTTCATTCTGAAAATAATGTCCTGGGGGAGTAGAAGAATGAGCCCGAATTAAAGAAGGGAATTATCCAAGCAAAATTAAGAAAAAAGAATCTGTTTCTTGATTTACTTGATAGAGGGAATGTAGATAACCCAATAGTCTAAGTAGATTGCCCATTTCTAGCCTGAGAGGGTTAAATAGCTACAGCGCAATTATGAGACCAAAACAAAAGACAAACAAGTGGGATGGTAGATGATGGTTTAAGGTGAAAGTTGAAGCAATGGGCTTGAATGAGTCATCCAGGAAAGGTAGAGAGAGTGAGAAAGACAAAAAATTAGAACCCTGGGGTACAGGGCTTAATTGATGATACTCATCAACTAAAACAGGGGTAAATAAAGTAAAGCCCATAAATACAATGGAAAGAGATGTCAGAGGGTAGAAGTAGAACTAAGAGAAAATGCAGGATTATTAAGTAAGTTAAGGAAGAAGCAAAAATGGAGAAACCACGGATGGTCACTCAGGTCAAATATCAACGAGAGAAAAAGCAAGATAGAGATAGACGTGAATTCTTTGTATTTGTCTATAAGGAATTACTGGTGACCTTACAATCTGTTGGGAGAAGCAAAGCTGAAGACTGAATGAGCAGAGAGACAATATATACACTATAAAAGATGAATGAAGAAAGCAACACAGGGTCAAAGAAGAATTTCCAAATGTGAGAAACGTTATCAGTAGGATTCCACATTGAAATTAAAAAAAAGAGGGGGAGAGCAGAAGAATAAACTGAGGACTAAAAGAATGAAAATTCAGGACTAGCCTGGAATGTGGATGATACTTTTGGAACCAGAGGGGACAAAGAAAGAATAAGTATAAAAGCTAAGTTTGCATGTGTGGGGCAAACAGAAGATCTGAGCACTTATTCATGAAAATTCTACTTTCTCTATAAAGATACAAGTATGATCATCTGTTGAAGGAGGAAGTGACCATCTTAGTGGAAAACTCATTGTAACAGTCAAGAGATGACACTAAATGACCCTGAGAAGGGGCTGGTGCTGAAACACAGAAATTATCTGTACTAAGACTTTGTACTAAAGTAAAACTGGAAAAGATTAATCCAGTCTCCAAAGTACTTTACAAATGAGCTTTCTAGTAGAGCCTATTAATAAATCACTTAGTCCTTTGAAGCACAGAAGCAATGTTTTCAAAATTGAATTAGCAAATCTCTAAGTCTCTAAGGATCCATGGTGTTGAGATCAACTCAGAAGTTTGATCTAGCACCATATTCCAGGGATGAGGACTTTATTTCTAAGGCATTTTGTTGAATCTATTTAAATTTCAAGGGTCACATTTGAGTCCAGTCATACTTATCAAAATGAACTGTTTTATAATTTGAAGGCTTTCTAACAGGAAGAGCACATGATTCAGAGACCGAGGACTCCCTAACTGTTAAGCACTGCTGTGGGCAAATCGCCTAACCCCTCTCATCTCTGTTTCCTCATCTGTGAACACAAAACACATTATTTCCTTAATCCTATGATGCACAGCCTCACATACCAGAAATCAGGATGCATCCTATTTCCAATGTACAGATTTTTCATAGCAAGGCTCCTCTCTGCTCCCATCTATGCTATTTTTGAATCTACAGTACATCTTACAATCAACAAGGCCTCTGAGCCAAGGAAATAGCTAATATTTCTCTGACACGCCTGACAGTGTTGCTACATAGGGCCAATGATATTGTCTAAGTGAAGTACAAACTAATTTTAATACAACACCTGTCTGATACCTTAAAATACAGGCTGCAAAACAGAATACATATAACTTTCTAAAAAGCTTTAAAAATAAATAAGTAAGGACTTAAACCCAAGTCTAAGTGGTAGAAAAGACGTTTTTCTACTTTTCTCACTTTACAATGAATATCAGAGGAGAAATCTCTCTATTAATAAAAGCAGGAATGTAAATTACTTTTGAAAAAGTTTTAGGTCTAATTCTAGGATTATTAATTAAAACAATAACATGAATAGATTAAAATATAGTACAATATTAACACAAACCTTATTTTCGTATTTTTGGTAACTAAAATCTTATCACACAATCTATTCCCTATTCTTACCAAAGTGCCACTATAAGAAAACTAACTTTGTACCTCTTTTATTTTCCATAACATACAATGTACTAAAAATTTTTAAGAACCAAAATAAAGGGCATATATAGACTATGAACTATCAAATTTGTTTACTATAAGCATTAAAAACTTCTAATTTTTAAAAACATGAACATCAAATCCCTAGGACTGTTACCATGTACCAACATCTGAATCACTGTTTCATAATATAAGATTAATACATTATTTTAAATTGTACAGAAATAATTTTAGATTTCTTTATAAGTAAAATGATCCTTACTCTCTACGTATGTGTCTCTATCTACTATTTCTTTTACTTTCATGTTTCATTAAACATCAGTAAAGAATAGAGACCACCTTTACAATTATGAGCTTCCCAGGTGACTCAGTAGTAAAGAATCCACCTGCCAATGCAGGAGACTCAAGAGACATAGATTTGAGCCCTAGGTTGGGAAGACCCCCCTGGAGTAGGAAATTGCAATCCACTCCTTTCTTACCTGGGGAAATCCCATGGACAGAAGCGTCTGGAGGGCTGCAGTCCATGGGGTCACAAAGAGTCAGACATGACTGAGCAACTGAGAACGTAAGCACTACAGTTATGCTCTACTATAGATAAGAATCACAGTTCAGAGGAAGCGAGCAGCCAGTCACTCTTAGAAATAGTTCTTCTTGTGCCTTGCTCAATGAGAGAAGGATGAGCCTTTTGAGCAGGGACATAGCACTTGGGTCTTCACTAGAATTTATTTACTTGTATTTTTCTGTCCCAGTTTCCAAGAAGAATGTGACAAAATGCCAAGAAGAAAAACTGCCTAAAGAGAAGCTGAAATATTTAAAAACCTATAATTTTTCTGAATCTACAAATTCAGTGATAGATATCATTACAAAACAAAGATTTAATTACTGGAGTTTATACTAAACAAAATGAAAATCACAGGAATAGAAACCAGGTATTTCTGGGAATAGCTAAGTAAATAACTCTTTGCTGTTGATTATTTCTCTATATCTTCCCTAATTTTCTTTTAAAATTCATTAAACACAGATTAAAGTAGATATTACTATAATCTCTGGAAGAATAAAACCTACAAATCTGAAAAATAAAATTTTACTGGTCCACAGTTCTCTATCAGATTACCCATACTCAAGTAGTAACTATGTTAACACATTAAAAGAAATTTTAAATTCATACTAGTTTAATGACAATACATCTATTCACATAGCTAAAGCACAGTCTAGTACATTTGTATTATTTTATCATGCTGTAACTAGATTGCTGTCTCCCTATCTTTAACAGCAAACACACAATTAAAGAAGGTGTATCATGAGACCACCTAGGACTTTTGTTCATGCCCACAGCAGTATCCTGACTTAAAAAACTAGAGACGTAAGAAGCAGCCTTCCACGAACTTCCACATGAGGCTAAACATCTTTTACTATACATAAATCCTTTCTCCCATCGCTCTCGCTGCTCACTCTTTCACAGTTCTTAGCAGAGGACATCAAAAAAATCTTTGTTCCCATCTGTCACCCCACGCTAGACCGTAAGCTGCTTGAGTCCAAAAACACGTCAAACTGCTAATTTTTGCAATCCCATGACCCACCACAATCCCTGGCTCAGTGATAATGCTAGTTGGATTATAATTCTCAGTTATTCTAGGCTACCCACTCATGAGAAGTGGAAAGGAATTGCCTGAAAAAAATCAAGGCAGACCTTGAGAATATTGGGCATCTTTTCTTATCAACAGGCAACACACTGTCATCACCCCTGAAAGAAGTAATAGGCAAGGCTTTTCTTGAGTATTTCCTAGCAATTTTATCTCTATATTCCCAAATCTTTTCAGCTTTTGTAGGAGATATACGTATTTTTTAAATGATTAAATCTAACTGCAACCATGTTGCATTAATTTGTCAAAGGAATGAAAATGTTTAGAAAAATTTCAACTCTTCAGGAGCAAGCCTGGGGTCTAGGCCCTGAAGACTCCTGTGTGTTAAGATGAAGGAAGAAACGCCATAATAGCCCAGCTTTGCCTCACAAAAGCAGAAGAGATCATACAAGAATGTTCTTTGTCTTCTTCAAGAAAAATAAATATGAAAAATTCAGTAGTATTCCTGAAAATTTTGTTATTCTGGGTTGATCAGAAATTTGCAAATAAGGTTAAGTTATAGATAAACATAATCTTTTCAAGGACTCCTCTTTCATGGAGGCCTCTCTCTGTAGTTTCTGGTTATAAGTATGTGTTTAAAAATCAGTTCATTTGAATCTATACTGATTGGAGGTTTTAAAAGTTATAAACTACATTTACCCTACCAACTTTTTAAAAGATAACTGGAGGGTAGGATACAGGGTATTACTAATTAAGTAAAACAGTGTGGTATAGTGCCAAGAGGCTGGGCTAGGATTTAGAACTTAGTCTCCTTCTAGAGAACTAAGTTCTCTAGATCTCAATAATCTCATCTGTAAATGTACCTATTTCATTGTGCTGGTATATACTTAAAAATGGTTGGAAGCAAAGTGGAAGCGTTAGTCACTCAGTCATGTCTGACTCTTCGTTACCCCATGGACTGTAGCCCGCCAGGCTCCTCTGTCCATGGAATTCTCCAGGCAAGAATTCTGGAGTGCGTTGCCATTTCCGTCTCCAAGGGGCCTTCACAACCCAGGGACTAAACACCAGTCTCCTGCATCGCAGGCAGATTCTTTACAGTTTGAGCCACCAAGGGTCAACCCCACCTCCCAACAAAAAANTCCTAATCCCCAGAGAAAAAGTTTACCACTAGTCTTACATAAGATATTCCTTTTATGATAAAGTATGTATAGTCTACTATTTGTACATGGATCTTTCATTCTTTTTGATGACATGACTTTCAGGAGTCAGTATAGATAAAAAGTCCCCTTGTTCTAGAGAGCTGAAATGAAAAATTACTTTTCACTGTTGTTATACTGTCACTACACAACAGATGGCATATAGAAAGTAAGTCCTATACTGGATGCTGGGAACTATGGGATCACCACAAAAGTCCTTGCAAAGCTTATAGTGTAACTGAGTAATTTTTATATATGGTAGATGGGAACCAGAGCAAGGAAAACTCAAAACTGAAACCAGGTATTCCCTAAGGAAAACCAAAATGTAATAGAGCCTCCAGCCATTTTTAGAAATGAAATAAATCAAGAAAAGATTATAAATGTGTGGTCTGAGATGTCTTACAACAAATACATACAATAAAATAAGAAAATGCAAATTCTGTATAAAAAATGAGGACCAGTGAAAATAATTAGCCTAGATTAGATGAACATTCAGAGAACAAGTTAGAACAAGAATAAATGCAAGAAATGAGGTGTGACTTGCAACATGAGAGTTAAGCCATGACTTTGGCTTAGAACTTTCTGGAGTCAAAGCAAAAACATAAATACAATCAGTTGCTTGTCCTTGAGATTCTTATTGTCCTTGAGAAGAAATTTACAAATTCTTCCATGGAAACAAAGCTTTTCAGAACCTTTAAAGAAATGCCTTGCCTGAGCTACATAGCAATGTAGAGGGAAACACCCTCTACCAGATCCCCAAAGGGAGATGTGTATAAGAGACAGCGCCCGCACCGGGCGCCTCGACCCGCATCAGCGCTCACCCGCTCGTCCCCTCTCGGCTGGAGTAAAGTTCCTGCCGGATTGGAGGCAGACGGGGGACGGATGGAAACGCTGGCGCGGGACAGACTCACGTCCAGTCAGTCGAGGCCCAAGAGCCGGTCAGGGCGGCTGCGGACCGACTGACAGACCCTGCAGTCTGGCTGGGCGTGGGGGAGATGGAAAAGAGACTTGGAGGGACAACTCGACAGACTTCCCTAAGTAAGGAGAGAGGAGGTGATCGACGGCCGAGAGGAAGCCCTGTGGGAGGTGGACTGAAAGGATTGACGGATGGACGTGAATAAGCCCAGAATGAGAGGACAGCGACCAGGCATTTTGCGGTTTCCCCTAAGAGACCTGCAGAAATGGGAAGTGCTTATCAGCGTCCATGGAATAAACGGTGGAAGAGGTCATTTGCCAAACAGACTCTGGAAGATAGTGACAATACAGAAGAAAGGGCAATAGGGCAAAGAAGTGATGCCCGATTCAGAGGAGATGCTTATAAAGTACAAACTGTGCATGCGCGGAAAAAAACTGAACAGTACTAGAGGTTGTTAATCACCAAATAGGGTGATTTGGGAATAGGGTTAATCCCGACCCCGACCCCTCCCCGCCCCCACGCAACAGGAATGACCCAGAGGTACACACTCCCTAGACCTGGGGAAGGGCAGAAATAGTATATCAAGAGTCCTGAGCCCAGTCTTAAGAACTCGACCTGCCACTTCCGTCCCCAAAGTTCAAACACTTGCTTAGGGTCAAATGGGAAGCTACACCTGTGGGCACGTGGGTGGGTTAAGGATGGAAGACAAGGTTTAAGAGGTGTGCCTTCTCCTAAGCATGCCTTATAGCAGTTTGGTCTTCATTGGGAGACCTAAGTAACTCCTGGCAGGTCAGTTTTCACGCAGAACAACTTTGAGCAAAGTACACAAAAATACTCACCAGCTACTGGATGGTAGCCCACAAAGGTAAATCTTGCAAGAGGTTTGAGCCCACATTCCTAGTCAGCTTGGCACACAGTTGTCTTGACACAGGAGACAGAAATAATGATATGTATGGAAACCAAAGTAAAAAAATAATACTAATGTGGAAAAGAGAAGTCGACTGTAAAGTTCTGGATAAGTGAGATGCAAACACAGAGAAGTATGGCAGGACCCCATGAAGGCTTGGACAAGAGGGTACTCTCTGACATCAGGGCCCTTCTAATCAACTTTCGCTGAAACAATAATATCAAAATACAGAGTTGAGGTTATCTGCTGTAATCTCACAAATTGAGAAACTTTTTAGAAGCTTCAACTTTCCATTCTTTTTGTCCAAACATGAAAGATCTAGGTTGTAATCTGGCGTTGCCTTCAATTCTCCCTTCCAATGCTGGAAAATAGACTATAGATAAAAGTGGAGAGGGTTACTTCCAACATTTTTAAGCAAGGCATCTCAAAATTAGAGTTATTCCACTGGTAAAAGTTATTTATTTATAGAAGTTTTAGGAGAAAAGTCACTTCAACCATTTCAAAACATCATAAAGACATGGAAAATTACACTTTCCCTGCTGTGAAAGATATCATTCGACCTTTTGTCCAGTCAAATAACTCAAAAACAGCTGAACTTTGAAACCAGAGGGCTTGGCACACATTGTATGTTCTGTCCTCAATGAGGCGTTTAGAGTTTTCAAAGTAAAAAATGGTTTGAAATTAAGTGCAAGTGATTAACTTTAGAAATGTGGCAGTGAGCACATCCCACGGACAGAGCCATTAAACAGTGCCCTGAGCTTTTGACCACAGGCCAAGCCACCACAGAATGGGGCTAAAGTAGAGTCACAAAGTATCTCCAACAGCCTGTCTTATCATACTTAACAATAGGAGAAACGTTTTCTTCATAGCAAAATGTGGCCCATCCAAAGTATAAATCTGGCCTTAGGTTCCATTTTGCTATATCTGTGAAATATACGGAGTTGCATAAAATACACTTGAAATATACACTTGCATAAACTTAGTAGAGTGTCTGCAGATTCTTTTTCTTAAATTATGAAGATTTTGTGTAGACATTTGTAATTTTGACTGCTTATATTCTCTTTATCCTAGTACATAATTTATGTAGTCTATGTCCAAGGTATTAAATAAGGATTCATAAAAAGATAAGTGAAGCTAAATTAATTTGAAGTTTAAAGAAAGAGAGCCACTTTCCACTCCTAATCCCCAGAGAAAAAGTTTACCACTAGTCTTACATAAGATATTCCTTTTATGATAAAGTATGTATAGTCTACTATTTGTACATGGATCTTTCATTCTTTTTGATGACATGACTTTCAGGAGTCAGTATAGATAAAAAGTCCCCTTGTTCTAGAGAGCTGAAATGAAAAATTACTTTTCACTGTTGTTATACTGTCACTACACAACAGATGGCATATAGAAAGTAAGTCCTATACTGGATGCTGGGAACTATGGGATCACCACAAAAGTCCTTGCAAAGCTTATAGTGTAACTGAGTAATTTTTATATATGGTAGATGGGAACCAGAGCAAGGAAAACTCAAAACTGAAACCAGGTATTCCCTAAGGAAAACCAAAATGTAATAGAGCCTCCAGCCATTTTTAGAAATGAAATAAATCAAGAAAAGATTATAAATGTGTGGTCTGAGATGTCTTACAACAAATACATACAATAAAATAAGAAAATGCAAATTCTGTATAAAAAATGAGGACCAGTGAAAATAATTAGCCTAGATTAGATGAACATTCAGAGAACAAGTTAGAACAAGAATAAATGCAAGAAATGAGGTGTGACTTGCAACATGAGAGTTAAGCCATGACTTTGGCTTAGAACTTTCTGGAGTCAAAGCAAAAACATAAATACAATCAGTTGCTTGTCCTTGAGATTCTTATTGTCCTTGAGAAGAAATTTACAAATTCTTCCATGGAAACAAAGCTTTTCAGAACCTTTAAAGAAATGCCTTGCCTGAGCTACATAGCAATGTAGAGGGAAACACCCTCTACCAGATCCCCAAAGGGTACTAGTGGGGTTTACAACACTGTTTCTTTTAGTGACCATCCATGAAAGTTGAGGAGACCCTATAAATGTATGACCTACTGAAAGCAGTTTTAATAGGGCCACGGTAATGCAATACAAATATTTAGCTTTCTACAGACTCCGTCCATTAATAACCCAAGAGAAAATGATAGACTATCCAAACTTAAATTCTCAATCTCAAGTGCCTGTGCTAGTCAGGCAGGCTCAATGAATGAGTGAAGCTGAACATTGTGAAGACTAAAGTAGCAGCAACAGCAAACCAGGAAAAGGTAACCCTGCCCAAATGGAGCAGCAGCTAACTCAGTCTCAGCAGACTGACTTCTGCCTTGTGAGAATGTAGGCCCAGTGTTCACAGACGTTCTCGATGTCCAAAAACAGCTGGAAAACTGATTATGTGAATCCTCTGATTTTTAAATTTTATCAACTATTAAAAAACTGTCCAACACAATATAGGACAAATAAATCATGTTAAATAAATCACGTGAACTGTGAGCTTCCAATTTGCAGACTTTTAGAATATCTCTTAACCTTACCTCTTAAGATGGCTTTGGATAAGATTAATATCAACAATTCAGCTCTCTATTACATCAGACTTCTTGCATTTTTCTAAATATATCCATTTATCATGTGTGAAACTCAAATAGTTTTTGATGGATAAACAGAATGAATGACTACTCTCTGAGAAAGCTAATTCATTGCAGTAAGCTTCGCCTAAACAAAGATTGTGAACAGAAGGGAGATGGTCTATGTAGTAATTTAAAAAAGGAAAAGCTTTCACAGAGATGAAAAAGAGAGAATGAATCCTCAATTCACTACAAAGCAAAAGGAACCTGGTCCACTGGCAGGAGAATCTACCAGACCCATGAGTCAAGGCTGTGCTTATAACAAGATGTTTTCAGGCTAACATACTTTTGTAAAGCAACCCAATTGTAAGATCTTATAACTCAGTATCGTCCCATAAGGGACATTCTCAAAAGAATTTTGAAGAACTGTGTCCCTTTCCACATATCCAAAAGCGTTAGTCTCTCAGTCATGCCCAACTCTTTGCCACCCCATGGACTGTAGCCCACCAGGCTTCTCTGTCCATGGGGATTTGCTAGGCAAGAACACTGGAGTGGGTTGCCATTTCCTTCTCCAGGGGCACCTTTCTGACCCAGGGACCGAACCAGATATCCAAGTTGACACCTAATTTTTTGATCATAAATTTAAATAGTTGCGGGCTTCCTTGGTCATCCAGTGGTAAAGCATCTGCCTACCATTGCAGGAGATGTGAGTTCTGTCCCTGGTGTGGGAAAACCCCACATGCCATGGAGCAGCTAAGCCTATGCACCACCTCTGAGCATACACTGCAGGGCCCCCGCGCCACAACTGAGTCCACATGCTGAGCTTACTGAAGCCCACATGCCCTGGAGTCCATGCTTCACAACAAGAGAATCCTCTTGTTCACAGAATGAGAAGCCCACATACCGCAACTAGAGAGTAGCCCACTCGCTGCTGCTGCTGCTAAGTCGCTTCAGTCGCGTCTGACTCTGTGACCCCATAGACAGCAGCCCACCAGGCTCCGCTGTCCCTGGGATTCTCCAGGCAAGAACACTGGAGTGGGTTGCCATTTCTTTCTCCAATGCATGAAAGTAAAAAGTGAAAGTGAAGTCGCTCAGTCGTGATCCCATGGACTACAGCCCACCAGGCTCCTCTGTCCATGGATTTTCCAGGCAAGAGTACTAGAGTGGGGTGCCATTGCCTTCTCTGAGCCCATTCGCTGCAACTAGAGAAAAGCCTGCACAGAAACAAAGACACAGCACAGCCAGAAATAAATAAATTATTCAAAAATTTCAATAGTTGCAAACGATATTCTTTCCGATGTATTGAAATGGTGGTCGTTTAAAAACAAAGCTATTACATAACACTATAAAATATATGCAGTGGAATTTAAATACCATAGTAATTTTATATCTCCATCATTCTGTAAAAAAAGAACCTAATTCTTCTTTAACAATAGGAGATTTTACACGATTTCTCTTTTTCCTTCAAATCATATTCTCATTCTATTTCCTCCAAAAATTCTATTCCAGTGTAATATGCTTTATGCCTAAAAGTCTTTTGTGATCTGTAGTATCCTTCTCTGCCACAAAAATATCTCTATAAATCAACACTCAATTAAAATTAAGTAACTTTCCTCTAGACTATCAATGCAACTATTATTAATTCACAGTTGATCAAAACAATATGAATGTATTATAAATTTTGATTAAATTTTATTGAACAAAAAATACAAATTATCTTGGAAATCAATATCTTAATGAGTTGAACCTTAAAAAAAATTTAGTTCATGTACCTATGGATAAGTATTTCTTAATGCTAGAATAAGTTTAAGAACAATTGCATTCTTTTTATTTGTGTAGAAGTAAGCTCTGAGAAACCATATTCATACAATTAGAAGATAGAATGGAAAAGTTGTATTATTAAGCCATCACTCAATTCTTAGAACTTTTTAGTAACAGAGCATGCAGTGATCTAGCAAACATTTTTAATGATCTTACACTGATATTTTGATTGTCCCCAGTTTTAATGAAAACAAAGAATTAAAAGCTACCTGACTTACAAAAGGATTTGTTTCCTAGCCCTTACAGTCCTGCACTACACTCACTTTAATTCTGGTGAACACAATAAAAGACTTTGCCAAGATTTATCAAATGACATGTACTTATCATACATAGTTTATAATTTATTTCTTTGTGTAACAGTTTTATTTATTTTTTTCCACTTAGGAGCATCTGTTGGTGACTGCAGCCATGAAATTAGAAGATGCTTACCCCTTGGAAGAAAAGTTATGACCAACCTAGATAGTATATTCGAAAGCAGAGACATTACTTTGCCGACTAAGGCCCATCTAGTCAAGGCTATGGTTTTTCCTGTGGTCATGTATGGATGTGAGAGTTGGACTGTGAAGAAGGCTGAGCGCCGAAGAATTGATGCTTTTGAACTGTGGTGTTGGAAAAGACTCTTGAGAGTCCCTTGGACTGCAAGGAGATCCAACCAGTCCATTCTGAAGGAGATCAGCCCTGGGATTTCTTTGGAAGGAATGATGCTAAAGCTGAAACTCCAATATTTTGGCCACCTGATGCGAAGAGTTGA
>SJYV01040610.1:746479-765640 GCA_006410875.1 Neotragus pygmaeus | reverse complement strand
AATGATGCTAAAGCTGAAACTCCAATATTTTGGCCACCTCATGCGAAGAGTTGACTCATTGGAAAAGACTCTGATGCTGGGAGGGATTGGGGGCAGGAGGAGAAGGGGACGACAGAGGATGAGATGGCTGGATGGCATCACTGACTCGATGGACATGAGTCTGAGTGAACTCCGAGAAATGGTGATGAACAGGGAGGCCTGGCGTGCTGCAATTCATGGGGTCACAAAGAGTCGGACATGACTGAGCGACTGATCTGAACTGAACTGAACACACTCAGAAAAGGGAGGTAAAATGGAAACATTCTTAATTCTAATACTTTCTTCTGAATACAGTATTTTAAATAAAGCTTATTTATTTTTATTATGTCATGTGTTTTAAATATATTTTTGTTAAAAACCTTAGAGCTGTGAACTTAGCCCTTTCGGTTTGTGGAATATATCTTCCACATACCCAACTAGCAAAGACTGTCTTCTTTGTCAAAACAAAGTGCCAGGTCAGACTTGCTTTCTTTCAGAAAAAGCCTGCCTTCCTTTTTCAATTCTAATGAGCATGTTAAATCCTGTCTTGAAGCATGCTACAAAACCACAGAGAAATAAATTATAAACCATGTACAATAAGATACATTATTATACCACCAAAAGGAGGCAATTCAAAATTAAAATGATGTAAGATCTAATAGAGTTAATTTATTCAGTTTATAAGTTTTAAAAAAAGGCTAATCAATAAGCAGTTCCTCATTGCTAAGGTTGTTGTCATTCAGTGTGGTGGTTTAGTTGCTAAGTCGTGTCCAACTCTTGTCTCCCCATGGACAGAGGAGCCTGACAGGCTACAGTCCATGGGATTCTCCAGGCAAGAATACTGGAGTGGGTTGCCNGTTAATTTATTCAGTTTATAAGTTTTAAAAAAAGGCTAATCAATAAGCAGTTCCTCATTGCTAAGGTTGTTGTCATTCAGTGTGGTGGTTTAGTTGCTAAGTCGTGTCCAACTCTTGTCTCCCCATGGACAGAGGAGCCTGACAGGCTACAGTCCATGGGATTCTCCAGGCAAGAATACTGGAGTGGGTTGCCATCAATATAATGTGTAGCTAAAATGGATAAGTTATTTCTATTACAAGGAATATGACAAAAGGCACAATATTCCTTTGGCAAAAATGTGTACATGTATGTATTGAACCTTGGTATTTGCTTTGGGAATAAAAAAGAATTGTCAGTAAAAAATCAGAAACACTCCATTAATTTCATTTGTGTTCAAAAATTCTTATGTATTTGATAACAGAGAAAGGTACATGTTGCTAAAAATAATCAGTCCAGAAGTTAGCCTTTCATTTTGTTTTTTTTTTAATAGGAAATGGAAAAACATTATAAGATGAAATCATACAAGAATTTTTACCTGTAGCTTTTATCTAGTGTTCATAGAAATGTGGAGGTCTCTGAAAACATTTGGTTCCTCTCAGAACATGGCCTACCAACAGGCATTGAGATTAATTTAAAATACTTGCTTAAATAGTTTTTAATATTTCCTGCCAATTCTTTATTTTGCTCTTTCCAGAACTCTCCTTCAAGAGCAATGCATTCCTTGACAGTGGTCAAGAGAGAAAAGAAAAGTCATTACATAAAAATTATTCTCCCCTCACTACCTACACTCTACAACATAAGTCTGATGTCAGAAAATTCCAGGGGCCAAAGCACTCCATCCTCATGCCACACTTTATCTTTTACTGAAATTATATAAGACAGGGAGATTTAATATGTATTAAAAATGGTCTAAAAGCTTATTATGTTTCCTTTATTTAATGCAAATTTCTTCTTAAACCTTATTTACGCTGCTGTTGTTGTTCAGTCACTAAAGTGTGTCCAACTCTCTGCAACCCCGTGGACTACAGCGTGCCAGATTTCCCTGTCCATTGCTGTCTCCCAGAGTTTGCTCATATTCATGTCCATTGTGTCAATGATGTCATCCAATCATCTCTTCCTCTGTTGCCCCCTTTTCCTCCTGACTTCAATCTTTCCCAGCACCAGGGTCTTTTCAAATGAGTTGGCTCTTAGCACCAGGTGGCTAAAGTATTGGAGCTTCAGCTTCAGCATCAGTCCTTCTAATGAATATTCTGGGTTAATTTTCTTTAGGATTGACTGGTTTGATCTCCTTGCAGTCCAAGAGACTCTCAAGTGTCTTCTCCAGCATCACAATTGGAAAGAATCAGTTCTTCGGTGCTCAGCCTTCTTTATGGTCCAACTTTTCCATCTGTACATGACTACTGGGAAACCATAGCTTTGACTATAGGGTCCTTTGTCAGCAAAGTGAAGTCTCTGCTTTTTCATATGCTATCTAGGTTTGTTATAGCTTTCCTTCCCAAGAGCGTCTTTTAATTTCATGACTACAATAGGTGGCGCTAGTGGTAAAGAACCTGCCTGCCAATGCAGGAGATGCAAAAGACGCGGGTTCGATCTCTGGGTCAGGAAGATCCCCTGTAGGAAATGGCAACCCACTCCAGTATAGTACTCTTGCCTGGAGAATCCCATAGACAGAGAAGCCTGATGGGCTACAGTCCATAGGGTCACAAAGAGTCGGACAGGACTGAAGTGACCAAGCATAGCACAATGTTTAATGAAGGTATATACATTCTAAAGACATAATGCTACTGCACACTTAATAGAAAATGAGACTGAAAACAAACAAACCGCAACAACAAAACCTAACCCTGTTAATTAATTAAAGACAAACATTGACAAGGAACCTTGGGGCTGATTCTGAGCTAAATATCACTTAATCAATAACATGCTCCTTCATTATATACATCATGTTCAGAGGACTCATCATCACTCTTTATGAAATATGAAATTAGAAAGTATACCAAGTGGCTCCAACTGTGAATTATTCTAAGATTTAAAACAAAGGAAATTAATCCATGAATTGGTTATATAGGTCATGATTTGACTGAGATGCCAGAGGACTGTGAAGCAATCCATAAATTTTCAAAAGCAGAAAGTGCTACCACTTCTGAGCTAGAGAGACAAAAGGAAGAGTCAAAGTTCCCACAGCCCAGAGGCCAGTCACTGGGGGAAACTGGCGTTATTGTATGCTTGACCAGCTACAGTGGAAGATACAGCTATGCTGAGGATGGCACCAGGGACAGAGCGAGAAGGACAAACACTCAGGCTTTTCTCTTCCCCTTCCAATTTCCCACCAGTGCCTCCCATTACCTGAACTTGGGAAAAAGCCAGCTGACCCAGGAGCCTGGGAATTTTAGCCTACAGAAGTTGAAGGTTATCATATGGAGCAGTTCGAGGGAAAGAGATAGAGTGAAATTAATATACTTTGGTCACCTGATGCGAAGAACTGACTCACTGGAAAGGAACCTGATGCTGGGAAAGACTGAAGACAGGAGGAGAAGGGGACAACAGAGGGTGAAATGGTTGGATGGCATCACCAACTTGATGGACATGAGTTTGAGCAAGCTCTGGGAGTTGGTGATGGACAGNGGAAAGGAACCTGATGCTGGGAAAGACTGAAGACAGGAGGAGAAGGGGACAACAGAGGGTGAAATGGTTGGATGGCATCACCAACTTGATGGACATGAGTTTGAGCAAGCTCTGGGAGTTGGTGATGGACAGGGAAGCCTTGTGTGCTGCCGTCCATGGGGTCGAAAAGAGTCAGATGCAACTGAACTGAACTGACGAGCACAGGGTAGAGATTGGCCGGGGCTTCCCAGGTGGCTCATTAGCAAAGAATCTGCTTGCCAATGCAGGAGACATGAGTTTGATCACTGGGTCAGGAAGATCCATTGGAGAAGGAAACGGCAACCCACTCCGGTATTCTTGCCTGACAAATGCCATGGACAGAGGGGCCTGAAGGGCCGAAGTCATGAGGTCTCAAAAGAGTCGGACACAACTTAGCACCTAAATCAACAACAACAAAGACTGGCCCAGAAAACAAGATAGGTTAACTTGGAGAATTTGTTAGAAAGTCAATAATCTTACAGGCCAGGGAACTGTACCTTGAAGGAAATATATATAAAAAAACACAGCTATAGAATAGTTGACAGCAGAAAAAAACAACCCTGAATTCAAATGTCATTAGCACATGTGACTTTAGAGAAGTCATTTAATTTATCTGAACCTCACTTTCCTCTTTTTATTCCGTGCTCTAACCCTCTTAGAAACAATGTGCATTACATCAGAATTGTCCCACTGAAGGGTGAGGAAGCTGGAATTTTATTTGCCAATTTTATCCNGACTTTAGAGAAGTCATTTAATTTATCTGAACCTCACTTTCCTCTTTTTATTCCGTGCTCTAACCCTCTTAGAAACAATGTGCATTACATCAGAATTGTCCCACTGAAGGGTGAGGAAGCTGGAATTTTATTTGCCAATTTTATCCCATCTCCCTTAAAGGTCACTCCTGGGCACTTTTGGCCTGTCCTTCCTTCAAGAGGGCCAAGTCCACCCTGTGGCAGGCCAGCCTCCATGTCCATCACCAACTCCCGGAGCTTGCGCAAACCTCAGGCAGAGAGGTGCAGAAAGCAGGTGTGTACAGGTACTGTCTGAAGATGCCTCCAGGGTAGACTGAGGAATATGGATCAAACGTTGGCAGTACTTGTTGCTGATGCATAACTGAAAAAGACCTGGGAATCATAATGAAGATACAGCTATGCTGGAGATGCCACCAGGGACAAAGAGAGAAGGACAAATACCCTGGTTTTTCTCTTCCCCACTCCAATTTCCTGCCAGTGCTTCCCCTTACCTGAACTTGGAGAAAAAGCCAGCTGACTCAGGAGCCTAGGAAATGCAGCCTGTAGAAGCTATCACATAGAGCTATCACATAGGACCCTATCACATAGAACAGTTCAAGGGAGGATATAATCCTTCCCTTAAATCAACACAGTTGTGCTTTCATGTTCCCCTAGATCAGTGCTCTTCAATCTTTCCTGGCCTATATCCACAGTTAGAAGTATGTTTTTACATAATTCCACAGTGACAAGAAAACAAACTCTGTGATTTCAATACCTTTAGATCATGAAATTTTTGCCCCTTTTTTTTATCTCTTTGGATATTTTCCAGTGTCTCCTAGTTTATACTCTTTGGGAACTTGAATAGACTTTGTATCCTACTGTTGTGTGAAAACTGTATAAATCTTAATTATGTTGAATTGGTTCACAGTGCTTTTCAAGTCTACTATATCCTTCTACTTGTTTGTATATATATTCTATTAATTTTTGAGAGTTTGATACTGAAACTTCAACTAAAAATCTTAATTCATCTACTTAAAATTGTATTATATAGTGGAATTATATGTAACTTTGTTCTGGATTTTGCAAGTCTCCTGTGTGTTATCATACTTTTGTAATTTAAAAAATAAGAAAAGAAATATGTTTTTACATTGTAGTATAGTACACCTGTGTGTCTGTATACTTACACATGTTTAACTAAAACAAAAGTTTCATTAAGCAAAACTTATTCCAAGTAGCATGGACTCTGATATCTTTATAAGTCTTTAGTTTTTTTTTTTTAAACAAAGGTTGCAAGTCCCAAAATTGATTTCATGATCCTCTGAAGACTTTAGTTCATTATCCTTGCTGCTCTAAGTGTAGGCTGCTGCTGTGACAAGGAACTGGAGCCAGAAGGTAAACAAACTTTGTCACTATGCCCTAAAGTCATTAAGCACTAAATTCAGCTGACATTTCTTTCATAGCAAGAGATTCTCAATGAAGGAAGCAGTATGTTGATTCATACTTTGGCTCAAACTCCTTCTCTAGTCAAAAACCAGTAACAAACAGTTTATGGATTCACACTTTGAGTAGTATTGCCCTAGAACACACTTGAATGGGGTTTTAAAAATGGCTTATTTTAAGTGTAAAGGAAGAATTTTTCTAACATTTACCCTTCTCTGTTAACAGATCCCTACCCCTCCAAAATTTTACTCAGTTATTTCCTGAAATTTCTAAGGGACAGCTCTGATGATGTCATCAAGCCACGTTTACAGATGGTCCCCACCCTCTCCTTTGTGGCAAAGACTAGAAGCAACAGTAAAGACCACTGTCAACCCTGTCTGCTTACCCCTGCAAGAAGGACCACTTGGTTGTCCTGGCTCCCTTTCTGCTGCACCCAGCCTATTTGGAAAGAAGATTCAAGTTCCACTTTTGTAGGCCAAAAGGGGAGGAAAATTGGGTCCCACACCACAACCGTGGACCCTTCTCCAGACTACAGGTTAGTTCTCTGAAGCCACTACCTCCCAGGATAGCAGTCCTCAAACTGATGCTAAGGCAGTGGGTGTCAGCCAGGAACCATTTTGCCCCCTTCCCTGAACACTTGGTAATATCTGGAGACATTTTTGCTTGTCACAATGGGGACAAAGGGGTTGCTGCTAACAGTTTACTAAGTAGAGGTCAAGGATGTTGTTGAATACAATGCATAGGACAAATTGCACAACAAATAATTAAATGATCAAAAAGATCAGTGCTGAGACTGAAAATATCCCACCCTAAAAGAATGATGCTAAAGCTGAAACTCCAGTACTTTGGCCACCTCATGCAAAGAGTTGACTCATTGGAAAAGACTTTGATGCTGGGAGGGATTGGGGGCAGGAGAAGAAGGGGACGACTGAGAATGAGATGGCTGGATGGCATCACTGACTCAATGGACGTGAGTCTGAGTGAACTCCGGGAGTTGGTGATGGACAGGGAGGCCTGGCATGCTACGATTCATGGGGTCGCAAAGAGTCGGACACGACTGAGTGACTGAACTGAACTGAACTGAACTGAAAGGTACACACAGGCTTCCTAGGGTCAGAAGGTAGATTGCTCTTAGCTGATTGATTGCCATGACATGCTGTACTAAGTCACTTCAGTTGTGTCCAACTCTGCGACCCTATGAACTGTAGACTACCAGGCTGCTCTGGCCATGGGATTCTCCAGGTAAAAATACTGGAATGGATTGTCATGCCCCACTCCAGGGGATCTTCCCGACCCAGGGATCGAACCCACGTCTCTTGAGGCTCTGCATTGTAGGCTGATTGGCTAAGTTGTTACTTACCTTCAATTATATTTGTAATCTTTCCTAAATTTCGCCTTCCACAGTCTGCTAATTCTCCTTTTCAACCTCCCTTTTACAATGGCCTTTCCCCCAAGTCCCAAATATACATTCCCTGATATAAAAACTTCTGAGGCACCCAATAAGGAACAATTTGAGTCTACGGCTCTCTCCTGAGGGGAAGAACTGTGAGACAATTTCCTGGCTGCAAAGCAAAAGAGCTTCATAAAAACACAAGAGCCACAGTACCTTGTCTCATGTACTGCTCAGAGTTCTCAGGGTGAGAAACTCATGACAAATCTCTGAAGCTTATGCATACAACTATATATTTTGGAGTTAGCATCTCAAAGTATGATAAATTGATCACAGGGAGACATATGAATGTGTTTGTATTAACTGATAAATGAAGTCAGATTTTTTCTAACTGACAATGAGGACTGGCTTCATTTCAACTATATAGCAGACATTTCCATAAACTAAATCGGCTAAATCTGCAGGTCAAGGTACAATATATGACATGCCAGAAATGACATCCTTTTCAATTATTTAGATTTATAATAGAAAAATTTACATGCTAACTTAAAAATGTGACAGAAGAATGATACTGTTGGTGCAAATGTAACGTGGTACAGCTACAGTGGAGAACAGTATGGAGGTTCCTCAAAAAAATAAAAATAGAATTACCAAATGATCCAGCAATCCTACTCCTGGGCATATATCCAGACAAAACTCTAATTCAAAAAGATACATGCATCCAAATGTTCATAGCAGCACTATTTACAATAGCTAAAACATGGTCCACAAAAGAGTCAACAAGAGTCCAAAATGCAGTACTTGGGTGCAATCTCAAAAACAACAGAATGATCTCTGTTTGTTTCCAAGGCAAACCATACAATATTCACAGTAATTCAAGTCTACGCCCAACCACTAACACCAAAGAAGCTGAAGTTGAATGGCTTATGAAGACCTACAAGACCTTCTAGAACTAACACCCAAAACAGATGTCCTTTTTATCATAGGAGACTGGAATGCAAAAATAGGAAGTCAAGAGATATCTGGAGTAACAGGCAAGTTTGGCGTTGGAGTACAAAATGAAGCAGGAAAAAAGCTAACAGAGTTTGCTGAGAGAATGCACTGGTCATAGCAAACACCCTCTTCCAACATCAAAAGCAAATCAGCTCATGAACACCAGATGGTCAATACTAAAATCAGATTGATTATATTATTTGCAGCCAAAGATGGAGAAGCTCTCTATACAGTCAGCAAAAACAAGACCTGGAGCAGACTGTGGCTCAGATCGTGAACACTTTATTGCAAAATTCAGATTTAAATTTAAGAAAGTAGGGAAAACCACTAGGCCACTCAGGTATGACCTAAATCAAATCCCTTATGATTACACAATGGACATGACAAATAGATTCAAAGGATTAGATCTGATAGAGTGTCTGAAGAACTGCAGATGGAGGTTCATAACATTGTACAGAAGGCAGTGATCAAAACCATCCCCAAGAAAAGGAAATGCAAAAGGACAAAATGGCTGTCTGATGAGGCCTTCCAAATAAGTGAGAAAGAAGAGAAGAGAAAGGCAAAGGAGAAAAGGAAAGGTTTACCCATTTGAATGCAGAGTTCCACAGAACAGCAAGGAGAGATAAGAAAGCCTTCCTAAGAAATCAATGCAAAGAAGTAGAGGGAAGCAACAGAATGGGAAAGACTAGAGATCTCTTCAAGAAAATTAGAGATACCAAAGGGACATTTCATGCAAAGATGGGCTCAATAAAGGACAGAAACGGTATGGATCTAACAGAAGCAGAAGCTATTAAGAAGAGGTGGTAAGAATACACAGAAGAACTATACAAAAAAGATGTTAATGTCCCAGATAACCACAATGGTATGATCACTAACCTGGAGTCAGACATCCTCGAGTATGAAGTCAAGTGGGCCTTAGGAAGCATCACTACGAACAAAGCTAGTGGAGGTGATGGGATTCCAGCTGAGCTATTTCAAATCCTAAAAGATGATGCTGTGAAAGTGCTGCATTCAATATGCCAGTAAATTTGAAAAACTCAGCAGTGGCTATAGGACTGGAAAAGGTCAGTTTTCATTCCAACCCCAAAGAATGGCAATGTCAAAAAATGCTCAAACTACCACACAATTGCACTCATCTCACATGCTAGCAACATAATGCTCAAAACTCTCCAAGCTAGGCTTCAACAGTACATGAACCGATAACTTCTAGATGTTCTAGCTGGATTTAGAAAAGGCAGAGGAACCAGAAATCAAGCCGCCAACACTGGATCATAGAAAAACCAAGAGAATTCCAGGAAAAAACATCTGCTTCTGCTCCACTGACTATGCTAAAGCCTTTGACTGTGTGGATCACAAAAAACTGTGGAAAATTCTTAAAGAGAGGAATACCAGACCACCTTACCTATCTCCTGAGACACCTGTATGCAGGTCAAGAAGCAATAGTTAGAACCAGACGTGGAACAACAGACTGGTTCCAAATTGGGAAAGGAGTACATCAAGGCGGTATACTGTCACACTGCTCATTTACTTATATGTAGAGTTCATCATGGGAAATGTCAGACTGGATGAAGCACAAGCTGGAATCAAGACTGCAGAGAGAAATATCAATAACCTCAGATATGCAGATGATATCACCCTTATGGCAGAAAGTGAAGAGGAACTAAAGAGTCTCTTGATGGAGGTGAAAGAAGAGAGTAAAAAAGCTGGCTTAAAACTCAACTTTCAAAAAACTAAGATCATGGCATCTGGTCCCATCACTTCATGGCAAATAGATGAGGAAACAGTGGAAACGGTCACAGACTTTATTTTCTTGGGTTCCAAAATCACTGCAGATGGTGACTGCAGCCATGAAATTAAAAGATGCTTGCTCCTTGGAAGAAAAGTTATGACCAACCTAGACAGCATAGTAAAAAGCAGAGACATTACTTTGCCAACAAAGCTCCATCCAGTAGTCATGTATGGATATGAGAGTTGGACCATAAAGAAAGCTGAGCACTGAAGAACTGTTGCTTTTGAATAGCAGTGTTAAAAAAGACTCTTGAGAGTCCTTTGGACAACAAAGAGATAAAACCAGTCAATCCTAAATGAAATCAGCCCTGAATATTCTTTGGAAGGACTAATGCTGAAGCTGAAACCCCAATACTCTGGCCACTTGATGCGAAGACCCGACTCATTGGAAAAGACCCTGATGCTGGGAAAGATTGAAGGCAGGATGAGAAGGGGACGACAGAGGACAGAGATGTCTGGATGTCATCACCAACTCAATGGACATAGTTTGAGCAAGCTCTGGGAGATGGTGAAGGACAGGGAAGCCTGAGGTGCTACAGCCCATGGAGTCGCAAAGAGCCAGACATGACTGAGTGACTGGACAACAACAACGAAACGTGGAAAACAACCTACATGTCCATTGACAGAAGAATGGATAACAAAGATGTGGCGCATGTATACAGTGGAATACAACTCAGCCTTAGGAAAGAATGAAAGAGTGCAATTTGCAGTAGCATGGATAGAAGTAGAGATTACCACACTAGGTAAGTCAGAAAGAGAAAAACCAACGCTATATGATGTAATTTATGTGGAATCCAAAATATGACACAAATTACACAGAAACAGAAACAGACTCTCCAACACAGAGAACAGGACTGTGGCTGCCAAGGGGGAGGGTGGTGGGGAGGGATAAACTTGCAGTTTGGGGTTGCTGCTAAGTCACTTCAGTCGTGTCCGTCTCTGTGCGACCCCAGAGATGGCAGCCCACCAGGCTCCCCCATCCCTGGGATTCTCCAGGCAAGAACACTGGAGTGGGTTGCCATTTCCTTCTCCAATGCATTAAAGTGAAAAGTGAAAGTGAAGTCGCTCAGTCGTGTCCGACTCTTCGCGACCCCATGGACTGCAGCCCACCAGGCTCCTCCATCCATAGGATTTTCCAGGCAAGAGTACTGGAGTGGGGTGTCATTGCCTTCTCCAAGTTTGGAGTTAGTAGAATGGATAAACAACAAGGTCCTACTGTATAGCACAGGGAAATATATTCAATATCCTGAGATAAGCCATAATGGAAAAGAATATAAAAAGAATTTACATACATGTACAATTGAATCACTTTGCTGTACAGCAGAAATTAACACAACATTATTAATCAACTATACCTCAATCTTAAAAAATGTGAGAGGAAAGTGACAGAAGCCAGAATAGAGGTTATCTATAAGTAAGAGAGCGCAGGTATCAACAAAAAGGGAGCATGAGGAACCTGCTAAGGTGCTGAAAATGTTCTATATCTTGATCTCAATGGTGGTAACATCAGTGTATAATTATAGAAAAATTCACTGAACCAGACACTTAAAATCTGTGTACTGTAGAAAAGTTATATTTTATATTTTTTTTAATTTTTATTTTTACTTTATTTTGCTTTACAATACTGTATTGGTTTTGCCATGCATTGACATNCAAAATCACTGCAGATGGTGACTGCAGCCATGAAATTAAAAGATGCTTGCTCCTTGGAAGAAAAGTTATGACCAACCTAGACAGCATAGTAAAAAGCAGAGACATTACTTTGCCAACAAAGCTCCATCCAGTAGTCATGTATGGATATGAGAGTTAGACCATAAAGAAAGCTGAGCACTGAAGAACTGTTGCTTTTGAATAGCAGTGTTAAAAAAGACTCTTGAGAGTCCTTTGGACAACAAAGAGATAAAACCAGTCAATCCTAAATGAAATCAACCCTGAATATTCTTTGGAAGGACTAATGCTGAAGCTGAAACCCCAATACTCTGGCCACTTGATGCGAAGACCCGACTCATTGGAAAAGACCCTGATGCTGGGAAAGATTGAAGGCAGGATGAGAAGGGGACGACAGAGGACAGAGATGTCTGGATGTCATCACCAACTCAATGGACATAGTTTGAGCAAGCTCTGGGAGATGGTGAAGGACAGGGAAGCCTGAGGTGCTACAGCCCATGGAGTCGCAAAGAGCCAGACATGACTGAGTGACTGGACAACAACAACGAAACGTGGAAAACAACCTACATGTCCATTGACAGAAGAATGGATAACGAAGATGTGGCGCATGTATACAGTGGAATACAACTCAGCCTTAGGAAAGAATGAAAGAGTGCAATTTGCAGTAGCATGGATAGAAGTAGAGATTACCACACTAGGTAAGTCAGAAAGAGAAAAACCAACGCTATATGATGTAATTTATGTGGAATCCAAAATATGACACAAATTACACAGAAACAGAAACAGACTCTCCAACACAGAGAACAGGACTGTGGCTGCCAAGGGGGAGGGTGGTGGGGAGGGATAAACTTGCAGTTTGGGGTTGCTGCTAAGTCACTTCAGTCGTGTCCGTCTCTGTGCGACCCCAGAGATGGCAGCCCACCAGGCTCCCCCATCCCTGGGATTCTCCAGGCAAGAACACTGGAGTGGGTTGCCATTTCCTTCTCCAATGCATGAAAGTGAAAAGTGAAAGTGAAGTCGCTCAGTCGTGTCCGACTCTTCGCGACCCCATGGACTGCAGCCCACCAGGCTCCTCCATCCATAGGATTTTCCAGGCAAGAGTACTGGAGTGGGGTGTCATTGCCTTCTCCAAGTTTGGAGTTAGTAGAATGGATAAACAACAAGGTCCTACTGTATAGCACAGGGAAATATATTCAATATCCTGAGATAAGCCATAATGGAAAAGAATATAAAAAGAATTTACATACATGTACAATTGAATCACTTTGCTGTACAGCAGAAATTAACACAACATTATTAATCAACTATACCTCAATCTTAAAAAATGTGAGAGGAAAGTGATAGAAGCCAGAATAGAGGTTATCTATAAGTAAGAGAGCGCAGGTATCAACAAAAAGGGAGCATGAGGAACCTGCTAAGGTGCTGAAAATGTTCTATATCTTGATCTCAATGGTGGTAACATCAGTGTATAATTATAGAAAAATTCACTGAACCAGACACTTAAAATCTGTGTACTGTAGAAAAGTTATATTTTATATTTTTTTTAATTTTTATTTTTACTTTATTTTGCTTTACAATACTGTATTGGTTTTGCCATGCATTGACATGAATCAGCCACAGGTGTACATGAGTTCCCAATCCTGAACCCCCTCCCCCATATCACCTCTCTGGATCATCCCCATGCACCAGCCCCAAGCAACCTGTATCCTGTATCGAACATAGACTGGCGATTCGTTTCTTACATGATAGTATACATGTTTCACTGCCATTCTCCCGAATCATCCCACCCTCTCCCTCTCCCACAGAGTCTAAAAGTCCGTTCTGTACATCTGTGTCTCTTCTGCTGTCTTGCATAGAGGGTTATCATGACCATCTTTCTAAATTCCATATATATGTGTTAGTATACTGTATTGATATTTTTCTTTCTGGCTTACTTCACTCTGTATAATTGGCTCCAGTTTCATCCACCTCATTAGAATGATTCAAATGTATTCTTTTTAATGGTTGAGTAATACTCCATTGTGTATATGTACCACAGCTTTCTTATCCATTCATCTGCTGATGGACATCTCGGTTGCTTCCATGTCCTGGCTATTATAAACAGTGCGGCGATGAACATTGGGGTACACGTGTCTCTTTCAATTTTGGTTTCCTCGGTGTGTATGTTATATTTTAATAAAGGCAACAAAATAAAGTTTTTTTCAAAAATATTTTATGAGCGTATTCAAGCCAAAAATGACCACTGCTTTGGGAGAATGAGAAGACTAGATTTTCCTGGACTTTTTCCTTTTTTTCTTATAATCATAGTCTAAAACACATCTCTTCTATCCTTTCTTCTCAAGACTCCTTCTTTCTAACCTATCTCATTTTCTTTCCAAATCCTTCCACTAAGGCCCCAGAAGCTATATTCTGTAATCAACACACCCCTACATCCTGAGTCACTTACCATACATGTCCCTCTATCACCTGCCTTACCTGAAATCTACTCCCTCTCCTTGATCGCCCCTCCCCTGCCCCCACAAGACTTCCTCATCTTTTCAGATTGCACATACCTCAGAGGCACGAGGGGCAGTCTATATCCTTGCTCTTCTGATATAGGCAAGGTGCCCCACCTTCTGAGAATCTTAGTCATACAACCTTCACTCCCATCAAAGTCATTTACTGACTTCCTGGCCACTGCCCTTCATCCACTGAGGATTTGGTGGGTGCACAGCCTTCTCGGAGGAGGCAATGGCAACCCACTCCAGTGCTCTTGCCTGGAAAATCCCATGAACAGAGGAGCCTGGTGGGCTGCAGTCCATGGGGTCGCTAAGAGTCAGACACGACTGAGCGACTTCACTTTCACTTTTCACTTTCGTGCATTGGAGAAGGAAATGGCAACCCACTCCAGTGTTCTTGCCTGGAGAATCCCAGGGACGGGGGAGCCTGGTGGGCTGCCGTCTATGGGGTCGCACAGAGTTGGACATGACTGAAGCGACTTAGCAGCAGTCAGTAGCAGCAGCAGCCTTCTCTACCTCGATCCCTGCTATTCTCTTGGTTATATTTATACTTAAAGAACAGATGACTTTAGTTTTGGTAAAGTTCAATATATCCATTTTTAAATGGTTCTTCTGTGACTGCATGTGTGCTAAGTTGCTTCAGTCATGTCTGACTCTTTGCGATCCCTTGGACTGTAGCCCACCAGGCTCCTTTGTCCATGGGATTACTGGAGTGGGTTGTCATGCTGTCCTCCAGAGGATCTTCCCAACCCAGGGATCAAACCTTTGTCTCTTATGTCTCCTGCATTGGCAGGCAGGTTCTTTACCACTAGCACCACTATGTAATTTTTGCCCTCTCCAAGTTCTCAGAGATTTTCTCCCATATCTTTTTTTCCCAAATATGTTACAATTTTAACTTTAACATTTAGGTCTATGATCTAATTTGGTTTTTATATTTGATGTGAATAAAAGGTTGATTTTTCCTATATGGATATACAGTTGTCTTGGCACCATTTGTAGAAAAGCTTTCCCCATGGAAATAACTTGACAGCTTTGTCAAAAATCAGCTGAGTACATTGGTCCCTTGGTATCTATTGGGGGTTGGTTCCAAGACTCCCTCCTTAGATACCAAAACCCACAGATGCTCAAATCCCTTATAGAAAATGGTATGGCATTTGCATATATACTAAACCTCCCTATATATTTTAAATCATCTCTAGGTTACTTATAATACCTAATACAATGTAAATGTTATGTAAATAGTTGTAAATACAATGTAAATGCTATGCAAATTGTTACCAACATACAGCAAAAGTTTTGCTTTTTGGAAATTTTTGGAATTTTAAAGAAGTATTTTTGATCTGAGGTTGGTTGACTCTATGAATGTGGAACATATCAATAGAGTGGGCAGACTGTACTATGCAATTTTACATGACAGACTTGAGCATCTGAGGATTTTGGTATCTGTAGGCAGTCCTGGAACCATTCTCTCAGATACCTGGGAACAACTAAATATATAATACATATGATATATACATATTCAACTGAACCAACTGAGATGTTTATATTATATTATATAGATATTATGTAGAGCTTCCCTGGTGGCTCAGATGGTAAAGAAACTGCCTGCAATGCAAGGGACCTGGGTGCGGTCCCTGGGTTGGGAAGACCCTTTAGAAGGTTTTGGTTACCCACTCCAGTATTCTTGCCTGGAGAATTCCATGGACAGAGGAGCCATGTTCCAGGGATCTCAGAGTTGGACACAACTGAGCTACTAACACTACTACATATGACGCCTATTTCTGGGCTTCCTATTTTGTTTCATTGTTCTGTATGTCTATCCTTAAGACAATTCCACAGTCTCAATGACTTATAGTAATAAGATACATAATAAATCTTGAAATCAGGTACTGTAAACTTTTCAACTTTGCTTTTTCAGAATCATTTTAGTTATTCAACATCCTTTGTTATTTCCATATGAATTTTAGAATCAGTTCATCAGTTTCTACAAAATGCCTACCAATGTTTTCAGTGAGATTACACTGAATCTGTAGATCAATCTGGAAAGAAATGACATCTCAACAACAGTGAGTTTTCAAATCCATGAACATGACACACCTCTTCATACATTAAGGTCTGTCTTCCTTTCAGCAATATTTTATAGTTCTCTGTTTACAGGTCTTGCACATCTTTTATTAAGCTTATCCCTAAGTATCAATATTTTATGTATTTTCAAAACTATTTTAAAAATTTCATTTTACAATTGTTGAGAGTATATAAAAATTTAAATTTTATATATTGACCTTGCATCCTACAACTTTCCTAAACTTGTTTTGGTAGATTTTTCATAGAATCTGTAGACTATTCTGTTCACAAACATGTCATCTATAATTAAGGCAGTTTTACTTCTGCCTTTCTAAACTGAAATTATCTTTTTCTTTTTCTCATTGTACTGCAATGGCTAGGACCTCCAGGACAATGGTGAAAAAAAAAATGCTTATATAACTTACCCTTCCTTGTTCTTGATATTCCTGGGGTAAGGCATCTTGTTCTTTTACTCTTGTGGTAATTACGAAATATATTCATGATTTCTCTGACACTTCTCCCTTCAAAAAGTGGAGCTTAATACCTCTCCCCCTTGAGTAGGCTGTAGTTAGTGACTTGTTTGTAATGAATAGAGTCTGGTGGAAATGGTGTATGGCTTCCAAAAGACTAGGTCATAAAGGGCATCATGGCTTCCTCCTTTTCTCTTTCTCCTGGATCACTCACTCCAGGGGAAACCACTTGCCAAGACATGAGAACATTCAAGAAGCCTTGTGAAGAGATCCATGTGGTAAAGACCTAAGGCTTTCCACAAACAGTGAGCAAGAACCTGAGGTTAGTAAATCCTCTAGCCCTAGTCAGGTCTTCAGATGGCTACAGCCTTCACTGATGTCTTGAATGCAACCTCATGAGAGAACCTCAAGCAGACCCACCCTACTAAGCTGCTCCCAAATCCCTAAGCCTCAAAAATTGTGAGATGATAAGTATTTACTGTTTAAGATGCTCAGTTTGGGGATTTTTTTTAAATAAAAAANTGATGTCTTGAATGCAACCTCATGAGAGAACCTCAAGCAGACCCACCCTACTAAGCTGCTCCCAAATCCCTAAGCCTCAAAAATTGTGAGATGATAAGTATTTACTGTTTAAGATGCTCAGTTTGGGGATTTTTTTTAAATAAAAAAGTAGATAAATAATACAGCCATTAAGTCTCATCATATTTCCAATCTGTGCTCTTTATCAACATTCCCTTCTATTACTAGTTGGCTGAGAATATTTATCATAAATGAGTATTGAATTCTGTCAAGTACCTTTTCTTCATACATTGAGATGATCATATGGTTTTCCACCTTTATTCTGGTAACATGGTGATTTTCAATGTTTGATCAAACTTTCATTCCCGGGATAAATGTTACTTTATACATTCATCTTGTTGAGCAGTAAAAATAAATTAACAACTGATACATACAACAACATGGATGAATCTCAAAAGCACTCTGGTTCCATTTATATGATGGCATGGGGAGGAAGGTGGAAGGGGGGTTCAGGATGGGGAACACTTGTACATCCGTGGCGGATCTATGTTGATGTATGGCAAAACCAATACAATATTGTAAAGCAAAAAAAAAAAGAAGAAATGAAAAAAAAAATTTTACAAAATGGCAAACTAATCTAGAGACAGAAAGTAAATTAGTGTTTACCTGGCACCAGAAAGTGGGTGGAGATTGACAGCAAAGGGCAGGAGGAAAGGGTGATGGAAATATTCTGTATCTTAATTATGGTAGTGGTTCCACAAATGTATAGCACATTAATCAAGGCCCTTAAAATGGTGCACTTAGATGTAAGTGAATTTCACCTAAAAAGAACTGATGTTTAAAAGTTATACCTGAATTCTATGAAATTAAAATAGGTTGAGAATGTATTTCCATGTCATGCCCATTAAAATAAAAATGCTAAAACAGTAGGTCTTTAAGCATGGTTATCTATGTTACAACTAAAGCTAGCAATTTGGTTAATGACTACAGTAAGGAAGAAAACACTGCCCTAGTTAATGGCTTTAATCTATTTTGCAAGTCTAAATGGTTGTTAAGTAAGGCTTCTGCTGTATATAGAATCATTACTGTTTCAAAGTGTACTCACTGGGCCTATTTTCCTACAGAGAAATTCAAATATATTTGGAAGATCCAAACCCAAGTCAGTTTTCCAAGGAAGAAACCTCTACTTCAGTGATCCTAGCCTCAGAATAAAGGGTTATAAACAGAAACACAATCCATGACTTTTCTAATGGTTTTTCTCATTGTGCTGACAGCATTCTCCTTTAGCTGAGGTAATCTTGAAATCTGTATCACCCTGAACTAGGACTCTTCAGCCTAGAACACAGCCTGGTACAAACATCAATTGATCGAACGCCAGTGGTACAAGCGATGGAACCCAGGTCTCCTGCATTGCAGCAGGATTCTTTACCAGCTACTAGGGAAACCCAAGAATACTGGAGTGGGCAGCCCATCCCTTCTTCAGTAGATCTTCCTGACCTAGGAATCAAACCAGGGTCTCCTGCATTGCAGGTGGATTCTTTACCAGCTGAGCTATCAGGGAATCCACAAATGTCAACACTTGTTTCTAAATAAACCAGCCATAAAAAGAGAAGCTGTTGATAAGAGGAACAATTAACATTATCAATTGTAAGTATTTGTCAGTAAAAACTGATTTATTATAACCAAGCCTAATGCTGACCCTCCTCTCTCTTATCTTTGCATTTGCAGAAAAGGAAAAGACTGGAAGCAATGAGAGTCTGCCTGTAAATTGGTCATTGCACTGACCATGCTCTCATCCTTGTCACTCTCAGGTTGGAATTCTAGAAGAGCTGCTGCCCCCAAGTCAGCCCCTCCTGCAACCCTCAGCTGATCATTCCAGCAACATGAACAAAAGAGAAAGAAAAGAGCTAAGGAATCTGTCAGTCACATTCAACTTTCCTCTTTCTCTAGTCTTTCATTTTGAGGGTGGAATCTAAGAACCTCATTATCTGCAATCCCTTTTCCTTAGTTGGGGAAGCCAAGAGCTGGTTATACCTCTGTGATGGTAGATGCCTTTTGTAAGAAAAGTAGAAAAGCCCTGAAATCAAGGGTGTGTGTACATC
>SJYV01040610.1:718798-736413 GCA_006410875.1 Neotragus pygmaeus | reverse complement strand
CAAATGAAACAACTGACAAAGGATTAATTTCCAAAATATACAAGCAACTAATACAACTCAATACCAGAAAAACAAACAAACCAATCAGAAAGTGGGGAAAAGAACTAAACAGACATTTCTTCAAAGAAGACACACAGATGGCTAACAAACACACGAAAAGATGTTCAACATCGCTCATCACTAGAGAAATGCAAATCAAAACTACAATGAGATATCACCTCACACCAGTCAGAATGGCCATCATCAAAAAGTTGACAAACAATAAATGCTGGAGAGGGTGTGGAGAAAAGGGAATGTTCTTGCACTGTTGGTGGGAATATAAACTGATACAGCCACTATGGAAGATGGTATGGAGGTTCCTTGAAAAACTAAGAATAAAACTACCATATGACCCAGCAATCCCATACCTAGGCATATACCCTGAGGAAACCAAAACTGAAAAAGATGCATGGACCCATTGTTCATCTAAGCACTATTTACAATAGCCAGAACATGGAAGCAACCTACATGTCCATTGACAGATGAATGGATAAAGAAGTTGTGGTACATATACACAATGGAATATTACTCAGCCATAAAAGGAACACATTTGAGTCAGTTCTAATGAGATGGATGAACCTAGAACCTATGATACAGAGTGAAGTCAGAAAAAGAAAGATAAATATAATTTTCTAACGCATATATATGGAATCTAGAAAAATGGAACTGAAGAATTTATTTATAGGGCGCCAATGGAGAAACAGACATAAGAATAGACTTATGGACATGGGGAGAGGGGAGGAGAGGGTGAGACGTATGGAAAGAGTAACATGGAAACTTACATTACCATATGTAAAATAGATAGCCAACGGGAATTTGCTGTATGGCTCAGGAAACTCAAACAGGGGCTCTGTATCAACCTAGAGGGGTGGGATGGGGAGGGAGATGGGAGCGAAGTTCAAAAGGGAAGGATGTATGTATACCTATGGCTGATTCACGTTGAGGTTTGACAGGAAACAAAATTCTATGAAGTAATTATCCTTCAATAAAAAATAAATTAATTTTTTTAAAAAGATGCTCCATTCAGCCAGCCCTTTCTCTGACAAATCCCTCGTGCTTACTCCCCAACATTACAAAAGAAACGGAATCACTCAGAGTTTATAACTAACGCTTCGATGCAAATGAAATCCTGTGCTCCTGAAAGACCAGCGACCCCAGCACTGGCTAATACAGTACCTACACGTGTACTACACAGTGAAGTGGTGCAACCGAGGCTATGCAGAGCAGGGTGACTTTCCATGGGATTTTATCCAGCCATTATCGGAGAATAATGTGTCCTAGTGGCCTATCATGGATGACCTTGCAGAATGAACATCAAGTTCTCAACTGATAGAGGGAGTGAGTCCTAAGATCACCTGGGAAGATCTGTCAAGCCTCACATGCCCCAGGTATCTTAGCCCCGATTCTGGTATTTCCTGCCTGAGACGTAAGCTCCTAGAAGACAAGGAATTAAATCTGAAGTTATCTGCATCCAATAGAATACCTACCTTGCAGTGCAGGCTGAATATATATTTTTATAATCAGATAATTTGATTATAATCATAGAGTTTGGAGGGATTTGGGCCCCTCTTTGCTTGAAAAGACCTTAGAGTTCAACCAATGATCTTATTTAATGGCAGAAATTAGGTCCCAAGTGGTGATGTGACTTGTCCAAATATCACACATCTAACTAATGGCTTAGCATGGTAACTGAAATTCCAGAATTCAAAATAGTTAATATAAAAATGTAAATTAATCAGTGAACATAATTATTTTCTGCAAAGGGCAAACCACCAGTTTTAGGAAATTGGTCAGATGGTCTGACTGCAGGAAAGAAAAAACATGCTAGGCTCACATGTCAAATGTGGGGGGTAAGGGCCATGGGTCTGCCCTATATTCATGTTCCTGGCTTCTCTATCCTAAGGCCAACCAAGCCTTGCTGTATAGTCCTAAGCCTACAAAGTAGAACATGTGGGCATGGTTTATCTCAGGCAGCAGAAGAAAAGGAACCACTGTCAAATGCCATTTTCAGTGCTTCAAAGAGGATCCTGAGAGAGATATTCATTAATCAGGAACAATTTAGGTGAGCTTCCATTTCAAGACACGTAATCTCTATTATGAAAACTCTCACAACACTTAAAACAACTTTTCCTAAAGCAACAGCAAAATGAACATGGCTATCAATTTCATGGGGAAGGCTACTTACTTCTACAGAGCCAAGAAACCAGAAAGTTACTTTTTTTTCATTGGGCCAACACCAACACAAAACACAGCTTTTTAGGTTGTGCTTTTAGGTTAATTTCTTTTCAATATTTCACACGCCGAAGATTTAAAACATAAATCTGTTTGGCTTTGAGTTGTTGGAAAGCAGGTTGTTATTTCAACAAACATACCACCACGAGAGGCACTTTCTACGTGGCCACTAAGATACCACCTAGAGAAGATATCGATGAGGTGCAGTCATCTTATCAACTGTGATTTGGTGCCTGAGCAGCACAGGGAACGCTGATGTGGAGGCTGTGTGACTTTGTCAAGCAAATGGCCCAGTCCCTTTTTGTTACCCTTTGGACAGTAAGGGCACCTTATGAAACTGGGTTCTGTGAAGCACATACATTGTGTCTTAGGATTCTATCCATCCATCCAAACAATTTAAACCGATATCAAGTGTTGCCATATGAACTATGTTTTAAAATATATATCTAGTCCTGATTAAAAAAAAAAATGTTTAGAGAAGCCTGTTCTTGGCCACTGTATTTCCAAAAATATCTCTTGCCTATGCCAACAATTGAGCACACAATCTGTGTTATCTGTGCCTTCAACCACTTGCGCTGTTCTTCATCTTTGAAGCCAGCTGTTGAAGGGCTTTCACTGCAAGGTCACTCAGCCTCCAAAGAGGATCACTTGACAATGGCACACAGTCATCCGCAGATAGAAGATAAGAGCCTTTGCAACTGTGTGTGGCCTGAGCGGTTGCACAACGTCAGCGAGACGAGAGAGATGTTAGCAGGAGAGCAAGCACTCCTTTCTGAAGTTGAAAAATGAATACTATTGCCTTTCTTGCCCTGAGATAACTGACTTGTGAAATCCATCAGTCAAATGAGATTTTAAAATCTTCCAATGGAATGACTTGCAGTATATACAACATTCTATGAGCTTATCCTAAGATAAATAAAATCATACCCAAGCCCTCATATTTTCATCTAACTCTTGTGTTAGTAGTTAAAATAATCAAATTTTAACCCATTTTTTTCTAACCAAGTAATTTCCCAGACAAACTTGAGAGTAAAAGGCTCCTCTACCAGAATGATTTTTATAGAATGTTAAGTGTAGCATTTCCATTAATGGAAGATGCAGTATTTAACTGCATCTTTCCAGGCAGACCTCTGAAGGAGGAAAGTATGGAAGAATGGCAAAGAGTCTACCTACCCTAGGATAGGCTTACATTTAACTTTCCAAGGAATTTCAGTTGCAATAAATTTGCCCCAAAATTATTGTATGACAAGAAATTGTAATTTTAAGTAGTGAGACTCAGCATTTCCTTCTTTTGCTGCCCGTGGTATGATGATTTAAAGTCAGCAACTCCTTGATCATACTTACAATCTATGAAATTAAAATATGGGTGTGGTTTTGATCCAGGCCAATGAAATTTGGCAATTCTGAACTAGTTATAAGAACAATTCCACTTCTATTAACTTAAGAAAATAAAGATGTGAGCAAAGATTAACATACAAAGATATTCAAAACAGTATTTGTATTATAGGAAAAATTGAGAACAATTTTAATGCTCAATTAGAGAACACTAAATAAATGATGGCATAATCATTAAAAATGATGATCAAAATGTAATAGTATTTACTTTAAATGTTAAATAATGGGGAAGTTATAAAACACTAAAGACAGATAAGCTAATTTTTATGGGAAAATTTATCTATATACTCAACTAGTCCAAAAGAATATGTAATATAACTATGGCTTATTTTAACTTTCTTCCTCCTTTCTAAATTTTCTAGGATAAATATATGAGGACTTGCATAACTTTATTTTTTAAAACATTTCATTTCAAAAAGAATAAAAGTATCAGAAACCAAAAATGCTACTTGCCAAACATTCGTCATAAATATCTGCAGCCCCTCCTTTCTACCTGAAAAGTCAGAATAGGCTAACTGATGAAACAGATAAACCCTACATCTTGGCAGCTTTCTTAAGCAGCTCTTCTCTGAGCAGTGACAAGGCACTTTCAATCTACAGCCTTCCTAGATCCTTTGCATTAGGTCAGCAGGTGAAGGAAGAGAGAATTTGTAGGGTTGCACAGGTTTTCTTAGGCAAGTCTCCATGTAACTCACAATAATGCTATTGGCCAGATCTTGTTTATAATGCCAGGTCTAAAAACTGAGAAACAGTTAGTTACATGAAAGTGAAAGTGAAAATCACTCAGTTGTGTCCGACTCTTCATGACCCCATGGACTATAGAGTCCTTGGAATTCTCCAGGCCAGAATACTGGAGTGGGTAGCCTATTCCTTCTCCAGGGGATCTTCCCAACTCAGGGATCAAACTCAAGTCTCTCACATTGCAGGCAGATTCTTTACCAGCTGAGCTACCAGGGAAGCCCTTAGTTACACGGCTAGGGGAAAAAAGGAAATAATTTGGTAATCAAATTATTACCTACTTGTTATATAGAGGTGTGAGTTCTTATTCTAAGAACTATAAAATGAGGAAATGACCTAGCTACAGTCAAGCCCCAGCCCCAGCAGGGCTTTCCAGGTGGCGCTGTGGTAAAAAGAATCCACTTGCCAATACAGGAGATGAGGGTTCAATCCCTGAGTCAGGAAGATCCCCTGGAGAAGGAGATGGTAACCAACTCCAGTAGTCTTCCCTGGAAAAGTCCATGGACAGAGGAGCCTGGCAGGCTACAGTTCACGGGGTTGCAAAGGACTGGACATGACTTAGCGACTGAGCATGTACAAAAAGCCAATCGCAGTAAATAAATTATATACAATTCCTACTTTTTGAGCAAGGAACAGGAGAGAATCAAATGGATATTGCAAAAGAGGGCATTCTCACCTATGCTCTATATTCTAGGACTTAGTTTTTCAACCACCAATTCATGACCATGTTGCCAGAACAGAATGGCTTAATGCTATACATGACTTCAACCCAGTATGTGGCAGATAGGCAAAGATAGCACCCAGAATGCATTGGGCTCATAGGGTCTTCAGAAACATGACTGTACAATAAGATCTTAAAATTTAGCACAAACTGTAATATGCTCAGTCACTCAGTCATATCTGACTCTTTGTGATCCATGGACTATATTCCTCCGGGCTCTTCTGTCCATGGGATTTTCCAGGCAAGAATACTGGAGTGGTTTGCCATTTCCTGGTCCAGGGGATCTTCCCAATCCAGGGATTGAACCTGTATCTCCTGCATTTGCAGGCAGATTCCTTAAAACTGTGCCACCTGGGAAGTCTCTTAAATATTAATAGAGTCAAATATTTTAACCCAAAATTTAATAATATGAAGCACTCAGATAAAGAAAGAATGTAACCTCTGACAAAATTCAACATCCATTTATGATAAAAAAAAAAAAACTCTCTAGAAAGTAGGATTGGGAGGAACATACCTCAACATAATAAAATCTATATATGACAAACCCACAGCAAACATTATCCTCAATGGTGAAAAACTGAAAGCATTTCCCCTAAAGTCAGGAACAAGACAAGGGTGCCCACTTTCACCGCTACTATTCAACATAGTTCTGGAAGTTTTGGCCACAGCAATCAGAGCAGAAAAAGAAATAAAAGGAATCCAAATTGGAAAAGAAGAAGTAAAACTCTCACTGTTTGCAGATGACATGATCCTCTACATAGAAAATCCTAAAGACTCCACCAGAAAACTACTAGAGCTAATCAATGAATATAGTAAAGTTGCAGGATATAAAATCAACACTCAGAAATCCCTTGCATTCCTTTACACTATTAATGAGAAAGTAGAAAAAGAAATTAAGGAAACAATTCCATTCACCATCGCAACAAAAAGAATAAAATACTTAGGAATATACCTACCTAAAGAAACTAAAGACCTATACATCGAAAACTATAAAACACTGATAAAAGAAATCAAAGAGGACACTAATAGATGGAGAAATATACCCTGTTCATGGATTGGAAGACTCAATATAGTGAAAATGAGTATACTACCCAAAGCAATCTACAGATTCAATGCAATCCCTATCAAGCTACCTACGGTATTTTTCACAGAACTAGAACAAATAATTTCAAGATTTGTATGGAAATACAAAAAACCTCGAATAGCCAAAGCAACCTTGAGAAAGAAGAATGGAACTGGAGGAATCAACTTGCCTGACTTCAGGCTCTACTACAAAGCCACAGTCATTAAGACAGTATGGTACTGGCACAAAGACAGAAATATAGATCAGTGGAACAAAATAGAAAGCCCAGAGATAAATCCACACACCTATGGACACCTTATCTTCGACAAAGGAGGCAAGACTATACAATGGAGTAAAGACAATCTCTTTAATAAGTGGTGCTGGGAAAACTGGTCAACCACTTGTAAAAAAATGAAACTAGATCACTTTCTAACACCACACACAAAAATAAACTCAAAATGGATTAAAGACCTAAATGTAAGACCAGAAACTATAAAACTCCTAGAGGAGAACATAGGCAAAACACTCTCTGACATAAATCACAGTAGGATCCTCTATGATCCACCTCCCAGAATACTGGAAATAAAAACAAAAATAAACAAATGGGATCTAATTAAAATTAAAAGCTTCTGCACAACAAAGGAAACTATAAGTAAGGTGAAAAGACAGCCTTCTGAATGGGAGAAAACAATAGCAAATGAAGCAACTGACAAACAACTAATCTCAAAAATATACAAGCAACTTATACAGCTCAACTCCAGAAAAATAAACGACCCGATCAAAAAATGGGCCAAAGAACTCAATAGACATTTCTCCAAAGAAGACATACGGATGGCTAACAAACACATGAAAAGATGCTCAACATCACTCATCATCAGAGAAATGCAAATCAAAACCACAATGAGGTACCATTTCACACCAGTCAGAATGGCTGCGATCCAAAAGTCTGCAAGCAATAAATGCTGGAGGGGGTGTGGAGAAAGGGGAACCCTCTTACACTGTTGGTGGGAATGTAAACTAGTACAGCCACTGTGGAAAACAGTGTGGAGATTCCTTAAAAAATTGCAAATAGAACTGCCTTATGACCCAGCAATCCCACTGCTGGGCATACACACCAAGGAAACCAGAATTGAAAGAGACACATGTACCCCAATGTTCATCGCAGCACTGTTTATAATAGCCAGGACATGGAAACAACCTAGATGTCCATCAACAGATGAATGGATAAGCAAGCTGTGGCATATATACACAATGGAGTATTACTCTGCCATTAAAAAGAATAAATTTGAATCAGTTCTAATGAGATGGATGAAACTGGAGCCTATTATACAGAGTGAAGTAAGCCAGAAAGAAAAACACCAATACAGTATACTAACACATATATATGGAACTTAGGAAGATGGTAATGATAACCCTGTATGCGAGACAGCAAAAGATGTATAGAACAGACTTTTGGACTCTGTGGGAGAGGGAGAGGGTGGGATGATTTGGGAAAATGGCATTGAAACATGTGTACTATCATGTAAGAAATGAATTGCCAGTCCAGGTTCAATACAGGATATAGGATGCTTGGGGCTGGTACACTGGGATGACCCAGAGAGATGATATGGGGAGGGAGGTGGGAGGGGGGTTCAGGATTGGGAACTCACGTACACCCGTGGTGGATTCATGTCGATGTATGGCAAAACCAACACAGTATTGTAAAGCAAAATAAAAAAATTTTAAAAAGAATGTATTAATAGAAAGATATTATTTTCAGAGACTTCAGTAAAAGAAAGAGCTAAAAGTAAGAATTTGGCAGTTTATTCATCACCATTCAGGGAGAGACATTAAATTATAATTTTAGCAAATATTCATTGAACTTTGTGGCCCAGAGGCTTCTAAATTTATCATACACATTATATCACCTAATTGTGTAACAACTCTTATGAAATAACTTCTGTCATTATGTCCTTTCAACAGAGGAAAAAACAGATGGTCAGGAAGTCTAAGTGACTTGTTGAAGTTTTCAGTTTGTGTCAGATTCATGAGTGAACTGAAGGTTTTTGATACCAGGAGCTGAGAGGCAGTTTGCTCATAACATCACATGGAACATGAAAATCATGCTCATCTAAGAAATATACCCTATGGCAGAGCAAGAGTAATTCATCATGTTCCACCATGGCCTGAATGAAATACTTCCCCAACCAATTGCTTCTAAGCTTGGCTAGTGTCACTGGGAGCTTATACAGTTCCCAAGCCCTATCCCAGCCATGTCTAAAATGAAAATCTCTATAAGTAGGGCTCAAGGATCCATACTCTTAAAAAGCTCCTAAAGTGATTGGGAATGCAATCACATTTGGGAATTAATACTCCAGAATTTCCCTCGCCTCGCTCTGACTCACACAATTTAAAGATTCTATTTAAAAATTCAGCCATGTTGACAATGGGACAGTGTATCCTAGATGATATGCATAAAATTCCACTTACAGGAACATTTATATTATTTTGTAAATTACTTGGGTTTCCCAAGTAGCTTAAATGGTAAAGAATCTAACTACAATGTGGAAGACCTGGGTTCGATTCATGGGTAGGAAAGATCCCCTAGAGAAGGGCATGGCAACCCACTCCAATATTATTGCCTGGAGAATTCCATGGACAGAGAAGCCTGGTGGACTACAGTCCATGGGGTCGTAAAGAATCAGACACAACTGAGCAACTAACACACACTGTTTTCAGTTTTGTAGATTAGTCTTTTAGAAACTTGATCAACACATCTAGATTCCTCCCCCTCCCCCCCCCCACCCTAAAACTCTTCATTTCATACTGTGGTTCGGTTGGGTGAAAAAGAGTCCTGGTTTGCCCAGCTCTTCTGGTTTTCACGCTGAAAGTCTCACTTCTCAGGAGATTTCTCTAGTCAAACTGGTACAACTGGTAGGGTGACCAATGCATCCCACTTTGCCTGCGACCACCCCATGCTTTAAAATTGAAGGTCCCGTGTCCTGGAAACCCCTTGAGTCCCAGGCGAACTGCACTGGCTGGTCACCCCTACTTAATCACAAATCACTGCCTCCCTACAAGACTCCCTCTGCATAGTCTGATCCCTCTGCCCTCCGCCATTCTGCTTTGTCTGCTAAGTCATGTTGGACCCTTTGTGACCCCAGGGACTGTAGCCTGCCAGGCTTATCTGTCCATAGGATTTTCCAGGCAAGAATATTGGGGTGGGTTGCCATTTCCTCCTCCAGGAGATCTTCCCAACTCAGGGATCGAACCCGAGTCTTCTGAATCTCCAGCACTGGCAGGCAGATTCTCTACCACTGAGCCACCTGGGAAGCTGTGCATAGTCTGATAAACTCACAAATTCTCTATTTTATCTCTTACTAAAGTATCCCATCCCTAAGGACTCAATGATTCTAAAGTATTCAGGAAATTAAGATTTTATTCCTATGGAGGCCTCCTAAGTTAAGACATACAGCTGAGAGGCCACACTGGGAACTTATTCAGAGAAAAGAAAACCATCATTTAGGATTTTCCAAAAATGGAATGTTCTGTAATTTCTTCACATCCTTTTATAACCAGGATTGAAAAAGCAAACAAAGGTGTGTTGCTATCAGTTCCAAATATCAATGGGAAGAAATTAAAGGGTCACAGCAGATAATGTGATCACAGAAACTCCAGGGTCTCTGGCTGCTGCTGCTGCTGCTAAGTCGCTTCAGTCGTGTCCGACTCTGTGCGACCCCAGAGATGGCAACCCACCAGGCTCCCCCGTCCCCGGGATTCTCCAGGCAAGAGCACTGGAGTGGGTTGCCATTTCCTTCTCCAATGCATGAAAGTGAAAAGTGAAAGTGAAATCGCTCAGTCGTGTCTGACTCCTAGTGACCCCATGGACTGCAGCCTACCAGACTCCTCCATCCATGGGATTTTTCCAGGCAAGAATACTGGAATGACCTGCCATTGCCTTCTCCCAAGGTCTCTGGAGTCTGTGGAAAAAAACTTAGAGGTCACCAAGTGTTCCTAATTAAAGAAGACCCTCAGTGCCTCCCTCGTTGACTGAATGTGGGGTTCAGGCTTCATTCCTCATCTGTCACATTGGTTATGTTTCAAGTGACTGACCCAAGTGAGTGAGTTTTCCTAATAGATTTTTCCTTTGTCTCTGAGACCTTTTCTTCATGTAAGAATTGGTGAGCGCTGGGTCAGTCATTTAGACATTAACACATCTGAATATTCATAAACAGGGTCTGTTTTAGTGTTCCCAAACTCTGCTTCATGAATAATTCACATGTTTGACAGCAACCTATGTTATTCAATTTATTTAAAAACTACAATCAATATAGCACGCTGCTCTAAAACATAGCAACCAGTCCTTTAACTGGAGTGTGCTTTACAATTTCTTTCCAGTTATTTCTCCATCACACTGAACCACAAATATAGGGTAATTACTAATAATTCTATCTCCATTTGCATGTCACCACAATCAACATATTGATTGCTTTTTGATGATAATAAATGGTTGGTTAAATTGAAGGTTTGCGATTAAGAACGTTAAGCTCTGATATTTATTTAATTCAGCTGCATGAATTTAGGTTCTACATGGTAATTTCATAAAAAGCCATTGAGAATCAAAGTAGTTATTTGAATCAAGTTATAAAGAGAACTCGGTTTCCCCAGGAGAATCTGGCATTTGAGTAAATTACACCAACTAGGGGTTTGGTTTTGCCTCTTAGAGCATACAAAACACTTCAAGATTCTGCTTATTCTGATATGTAAATAGAATGGAGGAAAACTTAGGAAATTTCTTAGGTTAATTTCTTATTTGAGGATTTAAAAAAGTAAGCCTCAGAGAAGGACTAAATAGAAACTAAATGAAACTTGCTCTAGGCATAAACAAGGTCTTTGACTGGGTAAAGACAAAACAAGAATTATAGGAGAAATATGATAGACTAGTCACTCTGGTAGAGAATTCCGAGAGGTTAGCAAGATTTTGGCTTACAGCCAGGAAACCCATTTCAAGGGAATGAAAATCCAGAATGTTTTATGAGATTCCTTCAAGAGTAAGCACCAAATTTTTGTATAAATCCAGCTCGATGATTAACAAAATCAGCCCAAACTAGAATGATCAGTGTTAGGAAATTCTTAATGATATCATTTAGAGTGCACTGCCATCTCACTTCCTCTTATTCTCTTTGAATGGCCATCTTTCAACACCTTCCTCGTTTATTCATTTAAGAAATACAATAAGTTCTGATGAGACTTTGTCCCTCTCTCTCTAGCAACCAGGGATATGATGAAGTTATTCAGAACCAGCTTTCTTTCATACTTTCTTAATTTGAAGGCACACAGTTCCTATTGTCATGTTTCTGAAATCAAGATGTATGATTAATATAGTCTCTCCTTCTCCTCCCTAAAGAAAAAAGCTATTATTAATTGCATAATCTCACAGTTCATAATGTCTTAGACAGAAACCATGATAATATCATTGCTCATGGGTTCATGTAGACCAGCGCTTCCTTGGAAATATGTAATCTATCTGGACCATGCCTGACATTTTATAGAAACCCAAGTCTCCTATTCATAAAGTTACTGTGGGAACTAAGGTTTCCAGATACCCTACTTTTAGTGCATCATGTCAACACTGGACACCACTCCAGATGAAACTTCTTTGTCATCTCTCAACTCTTAAACTCTCTGCCCCAGAGTATTTTGTTTTCCCTTTCTCTTGCCTCAATCACTGCTTTTCCTTCTTCTCCTAAATCTACCCATCATGCTCTTGGGAAACCCTATTTCCTATATATGGACTGTACTGGATTTTTCAACATCACAAAGTATTCCCTAGATCTCCTTGCCTAAACGGAAACCCAGACTTTCCCAAAGGAAACTGCTTGCCCAGCCACCCTCTGAATATTTGCTCTTACTCTTCCATGTATGATGTACTCTGAGGTCAAGATTAGCTTGACAGCATCCTCCACAAACAATGATGCATTCAGGCCATTATTTCTCCATCCTCTTTTCCTTTAAGGCCCATAACCTGGTTTTACTCTCCTCTGACTTTCACTCCCTCTTTCCCCACTTATCATCACCAATGGTTGCTTCAGTGTCCCACGTGAAAGACCCATTCAGCACACTTCAGTGCCTTGTTTCTTCACCTACTCAATTCCACATACCATCACCTTCAGTTACTTCAATTGATACATCTTAGACCTCACCACCTCTTAAAATGACTCCACCTCTAAAATTTTCAAACATTCCCATTAACTGGATCATAATCTCCTATCCTTACATTTCTTCCACTTTGTCCCACTGTCCTTGTCTTTCTTGTTTCTTCATCTTCTCTGCATTTTCATTTCTATCTAATCTAGATCCTATGCTCAACTGATAAGTCATGTCCAACTCTTTGCCACCCCATGGATTGTAGCCTGCCAGGCTCCTCTGTCAGCAGGATTTTCCAGGCAAGAATACTAGAGTGGGTTGCCATTTCCTTCTCCACTCTAGACCCCGTAGTCCATCACTTCTACCACTGTCTATCCAGTTTCCTCCATTGCCTTCCTCTTTTGTTCTTCCACCACATATGCCCAGCAAATGCCAAACCTGAAGAAGGCAATCACCTGCCTTCTGTGCCCCATATCTAATCCATGGGCATCATTAGGGGGAAACAACCCAAAAAAGTTGTTTCCCAACTTTAAAAAAATGAACCCATTCTGAACTACATATATACCCAGACTTATTTTCTCCTTTTCATGGACAAGACTCTACAAAGAGATGTCTGTACTCAATATTTCTTCTTCCTTTTGTTGTTCAGCCACTCAGTCATGTCCAACTCTTTGCAACCCCATGGACTGCAGCACTCCAGGCTCCCCTGTCCATCACTATCTCTAGAGTTTGCTCAAATTCATGTCCATCGAGTCTATGATGCCATTCAACCATCTCATCCTCTGTAACCCCCTTCTCCTCATGGTCTCAACCTTTCCTAGCATCAGGGTATTTACCAATGATATCCCTTGGCAACTGTAATCTTGGCATCTCATGCCACTGAAGTGACTCTCACTGAGATCTCCAACTCCTATTATTAAATATTTGACTTCTGTAGCATTTGACCATCTTAACCGTGTCACCTTTCTAGAAGCTCTCTTTCTCTTTTCTATGAAGTCATGTTCTCTTGGTTTCCAGCCTCCTTATTTGACCAATTCTCAGTCTTCTTCTCTATCCAGCTTTTCCTCTGCTCATCCTTGGATGCAGCTGAACCTAAGGTTTTGTTTTGGCTCTCTTCTCTTCTCTGCTGGGTGCTCTTCATCACTTCTGTGCCTTCAATTTTCATCCATATTGTGTCAGTTCAGGTTTTCCAAAAAGCATTCACTAAGATGTGATAAAATGTTCAAGTGATCTATTGGGGTAAACATAGGTAAAGGATACAGGGGAGGGAGCAGAAATAGGCTGGAAAATATTTAGCTCATGATGTCATTGTGACATCTTGGGAGAAAGAGAAGAAAGGAAGGAAGACTGGGTAGGAAGAGTCTCAGGCTGCCAACGAGTTCTGAGAAAGTTCCAACCAGTTCTACGGAGAATCCTGGAACCAAAGTTGCCTATTAAGTCCTGTGGCTGGCTATAAAGAATGGCCTTGGTGTGAACACAGTGCAGGATCCAAAGCAGGGTCGGCTGGGTCTGTCACTCAACTATGTTTCTCATAGTGGTTTCTCTTGAAGAAGGTCTGAATAATGCATCTTCATGGTGCTAAAACACATATCAACAAATTTCAGCCTTGGCAGGGCGTGAGAATCCTGATGGAGCTCTTTAAAAACATATGCATCTAGATCCTGCCTTGTGAAAAGTTTGATTTAGTATTTGATGAAGTCAGACATTTTATTTGCAAAAAGCCCTCTGGAATTCTGATTTCTAGCCAAGTTTAGGAACATCAATTAATCAAATTGTTCTATTCAGTCTAGAGCTCCATCCTGAGGTCTAGACACATGCAATCAACTGCCTACCGGGTCCTTCCGTTTGGATGTCCCATATTAAGATTGATATAGTCTGCCCCAATTCTGTTCCTTCTCCTATAGTCCCTATTTCAGTGACTGCCAGCACCTTTCACCTTTAACCTTTCTCAGTGGTCCAAACCAGAAACTGTAGCATCCTCAGGAAATTTCCTCTCCCTTATTTTTCAAAGCCACTTAGCCACCAAGTCTGTTGATTCTGCCTTCTTGATATTTTCTGAATCTCTCTATTCCCGAGTGCCACTCTATTCGTTCAAGCTCCCCTGTTGCCTTCATTATTATCCCTGCTAACTCATTCTTCACAGCACAGCCAGGTTACCCCTCCATAACACACATCTGATAATGTCACTCCGTTGCCTCCTCGTGGCTCTCACAAGAAGGTCAAGGATCCCTTATACATTACACAAGGCTCTACACATTTGGACCCCTGTGTATGTGCCCTGTTTTATCCCTTGCTGTCATCCTACTCCTTGCAGTTGAGCTACTTGCAGTTCTGGGAATATCTAGGCCTTTGGATCAGCTACAACCTCTTCCTGGAATATACTGCCCACTCCTTTCCTTGATAATCCCTAGTTTTTCAACCAGTCTCTCAAGGCTCCATTTGAATTCACTTCTTTTGTAAGCCTTCCTTAAGATCAATGTCACTTTCTAACTCCACCAAGACTGGGTTAGATGTCCTTGCTCTCCCCCCAAAATATCCTATAATTACATGGTTCACGATGGATGGGATCCTTGAAGCTATGATGTCCTTTCTTCACTATATTATTCCCAGCAATTAGCACAACACTCAGTAAATATTCATGTTTAAATTAAGGAGTGAGTGAGTGATGTTGGCCTCTGTAACAGGCATTGAAGTTCTAGGCAATGTGCCATAAGGGCTATGAGCAGTAGAAAGAGCACAGGCTTTGGATTCCACCATGGACTCTTTCTGCATAAACTTGGGCAACTACTTAACCCCTTTGATCTTCAGTTTTCTCATCTGTAAACTGAAAACTTTCCCTCTGGATTGCTATAATGATTAAATGAATTGTTATTTAAACATGGTGCCTGTCATATTGAAGGTACACTCTAAAATTCTAGTTTCTTGACTCTCCTCACTTTTACAATATCTCAGTTTAACTCTTCATCCAGTCAAATCCAACTTATTTTTTCTTTTCCCCTTAGAGTTGCTTCCTTCCTGTATATTAGACCATCTTCCCACAACTCATCTGCATAGCTGCCACTTTCCTCTTTTCTTTGATTTCTTCCAAGAGCTGATTCCTGTACCTCATTGCTGAGGCAGACACCGCTAATGGTTTTTGCAGAAACTGTGGCGTCAGACATAGCAGCAGATCCATAAGTTACTGCACATCCAAGTGAACAAAAGATAGGGCTTGAATTCCCAGGTGGGAAATGATAAATATAATTGCTGAAGCGGATGCCATTAATGGTTTTTGCAGAAACTGTACTGTCAGATCCTTCATCATATGGACACTCGAACTCCCAAGAGCAACCAGGAAAATAAATTCTTATGTATCAGAAGTTCTTAGCTAGAACATGGGTATTAAAATACAATCTCATGTAAGTATCTGATAGGGACAAAACAAAAGCAATGTAATAAATCCTTCTCACCCAGATGTTCTAAAAGAAAAAGCTGACTTAGGACTCCTGCCCTACATAGATTAATTAATTAGCTAACTAAATTTTGCAGTATTTTCTTAATGTCTTGTGTGCACCAAGCACTGTGCCAGGTCTGGGCATAAGTACAGTTTGGAACTAGAAGCAGTTTAGCACAGTAGTTAACAGCTTGGCTCCAGTTCATGTCTGCGCAAACTCAAATGTAGACTCCATCACTCACAACTGGTGCAACCCTGATCAGTTAACTGCTCTGGGTCTCAATTTTCTTATCTGTAAATTGAAGACAATGGTAGTACCTTCCTGATAAGTTTATAAGGAATTAATGAGTTAATACATGCGAGGTGTTACTTCGGAGAAGGCAATGGCACCCCACTCCAGTATTCTTGCCTGGAGAATCCCATGCACAGAGGAGCCTGGTGGGCTGCCGTCCATGGGGTCACTAAGAGTCAGACACGACTGAGCGACTTCACTTTCACGTTTCACTTTCATGCATTGAAGAAGGAAATGGCAACCCACTCAAGTGTTCTTGCCTGGAGAATCCCAGGGACGGGGGAGCCTGGTGGGCTTCCGTCTATGGGGTCGCACAGAGTCAGACACGACTGAAGTGACTTAGCAGCAGCAGCAGCAGCAGGTGTTCCTTAGAACAGTGCTTGCCATAGTATGTACTTAAATACATTTACCACAATTATCATGGAAATACATAGGAGGGCATGCACCCCAAGCTTGGAGACCAAGAAGGGCTTCCTTGAGGAAATGATGCCTAAACTGAGACTAGAAGGATGTGTAAGGTGAAGGAAAGAGGATTTTAGGCAGCAAGAACAGTCAGCCCCAGTGAGTATGATACAAGACAGAAAAGCATTAGTTGAGAGTTGTTGGATTATTGTATGTGTGTGTGTGTTGGAAATAGGAGGCTAGACAGAGACATGATAAAAATAAGCAGGGGTGCCACATGTTTTCCATATGCCCTTCACCTTATCTACCCTGTTTTTTGCCCTGAGGCTGATTGCTATGGACATCTCTGTGGCTCTGCTGCTTACTGGTTTCCAGTTGTGTTTGGCCAGTGAGAAGCTCTGAAAGAACATCAGACGGAAAGAGGAGAGTGGGGGGGGGATGTTACTCCCTTGGCTCCCTTCCTCTAGGGTCCCAGTGAGCCATAGCTTCTTTCAACCAGCCTTGTCACCCAACAACTGCCCCCTAGCATGAGGAGAGAATCCCAGCCCAGGAAACACTTGGAGAAGGAGGTCACGAGCCTAATAGTCTTTAGATTCCTAAATATTTCTAATGTCCACTGGGTATTTCCCAACCTATGCCAAGTGTCAGATCTGAGGAGCAAAGAAAAGAAATGTCTCTATCTTTCACTTTGTACACTTTCTTCTTCTTCTTCTTTTTTTTTTTCCTGGTCTCACCACGTTGCTGGCAGGGTCTTAATTCCTCAACCAGGAGTTGACCTGTGCCCCTGCAGTGGAAGCGTAGAGTCCTAACTGCTGGACTGCCAGGAAATTCTCTGTACATCCCTTCTATTTTTAAAAACCTCCTAGAGTCAAAAAGCATGGATTTCAGTAAACAAAACAAAAAGACAAACTACAAACTGGAGGAAAATATTTGCAAATGGTGTGACCCACAAGTGTTAATTTTCAAACCATACAAACAGCTCATACAACTCAATTTAAAAAAAAAAACCCTATCAAAAAATGACCAGAAGATCTAAATAGACATTTTTCCAAAGAAGACATATGGATGGCCAAGAGGTACATGAAAAGATGTTCAATATCACTAATCTTTCAGTTCAGTTCAGTCACTCAGTCGTGTCCGACTCTGTGACCCCATGAATCGCAGCACGCCAGGC
>SJYV01040610.1:664387-718792 GCA_006410875.1 Neotragus pygmaeus | reverse complement strand
TTTTTTTTTTTCCTCAAAATAATGTTGTAATTGCTGATCACAGAGGGCTGGAGAGATCTTCTAGGAAAAGTTCCAGCCTTCCTCACAGGTGTCTTCTATGTTTTCTTTTGGGGCTATGGAGTCAACAACACTTTCCCATTTGGTTTTATGAGGAAAAAAATGAGAATGAAAGACCTGAATGCATGGTACTCAAGATGCTGAAACCCTTACTCTCCTTTCTTGTCTCTACTCACAGGCATGTGAAGAAGCCTATGGACATGGTAAGTATTCAGGGAACGTTTTTCTTCTGAGGAACAATCTAGCTGACGAAGGTGGGATTCTCTTGCCGGCTCTAGTTGGAGAGGTGCCCTGATGCTGGATTCTTATGGGGGTGAGGCTTGTGGGTGCAGAGAAGAGACTGATCTTCCAGAAAAGAACAGTGTCTGTGTTCTATGGTCCCTGGGAATAACTACATCACTTAGATAATGCTGATTTGTGTGAATCAGTTAGGGGCCCTTGTGTAGGTCCATGGGGTGTGATTTTGAAGCTCTGTGTGTATGTGTTTCCTCAGGACATGTTTCCCTCTTATAGAGCACAAGTCAACTGAGAACTTTCTGCACACTTCTCATCACACTGCCCCCTGGCTATACATTACCTGATTCTTTCCTCAACTCAGTCATTCTTCAAGTTTGGTTAATATTAATTTTCCTCAGATGGAGATGCTGCTAAAAANAAGGGGACGACAGAGGATGAGATGGCTGGATGGCATCACTGACTCAATGGACATGAGTTTGAGTAAACTCCGGGAGATGGTGATGGACAGGGAGGCTTCGCGTGCTGCAATTCATGGGGTCGCAAAGAGTCAGACACAACTGAGCAACTGAACTGAACTGAACTGAACAATTTTTCTAAAACCAATGAAATACTTAAATATAAATCTAACAAAACATGCATAGGGTTCACATGCTGAAAACTACAAAAGGCTGATTAAAGAATTCAAAGAAAATCTAATTTAACGGAGAGACATACTATGTTCATGGATCGAAAGACTCAACATAGTTACTATGTCAATTATCTCCAAGTTGATATGAACGTTTAACATAATGTCATTCAAAAGCCCAGCAACATTTTTGTAAATACAGAAAAGATTATTCTAAAATTTATATGGAAAGACAGAGGTAATAGTATAGCTAAAACATTTTTTTAGAAGAATAATAGGAGTGGGAGATCCCCAGGAATTGGAAATTTTACTGCTGTGGCCTGGGTTCAATGACAGGTTGGGGAACTGAGATTCCATAAGGCATGTAGTGCAGCCAAAAAAAGAAAAAGTATAGGAGGATTCAGTACACCCTATTTCCACATTTACTATATGGCAACAGTAACCAAATCAGTGTAGTACAGGTGAGAGAACAAATACATCGATCAATGTGTGATCAGCATAGAGAATCCAGGAAAGAACCCACACAAGCATGATCAGCAAACGCGCAGGAGCAATTCAAGGGAGGAAGACAGATTTTTCAACAGTGTTAGACCAACTGAGATCGATAGACGAAACCACCTCAACTCCAACCTCANCAATGTGTGATCAGCATAGAGAATCCAGGAAAGAACCCACACAAGCATGATCAGCAAACGCGCAGGAGCAATTCAAGGGAGGAAGACAGATTTTTCAACAGTGTTAGACCAACTGAGATCGATAGACGAAACCACCTCAACTCCAACCTCACATCTTTAATAAAAAATTAACTCAAATTGGGTCACTGACTTAAATGTGAAGCATAAGACCCTTAGAAAGAAAAAGAGACAATCTTCACAATCTATGGCTAGGCAAAGAATTCTTAGATTTGACACCAAAAGCATGATCCATCAAAGGAAAAATTATAAACCTCATCAAAATTAAAAACTTTTGCTCTGTGAAAGATCCTGTTAAGGTGATGGGAAGATAAGAAATAGCTCAGGAGAAAACATCTGCATACCTGCCCAATGACTGAAGCAGAGCAGGACCCCATCTATGGTCTTTTCCCCTCATGCCCTCTGCCTGCCTTTCATCTGTAGAAAAACTTAACTCAAAGAATAAATGTAATCAGATAGGTGATAACATGAAGAAACAAAGGAAAACAGTCAAAAGAAACCAAATAATAATAGTATAGTCAAGGACTTTCAGTTCCTCTTCTAGGGCTTTAGATGATATTCTGAACCATATCCTTTGAACTGTTTTGTAGATACTCAAACCCCACCAGGTGGGAGAAGTTATCTATATGACAACAAGAGCATAGCCATGAAAAAAGCTGCCACAATTCTGAGAATTGGCCTCAAAAAAAATGGGAACAAACCAATCCTGGAAACTGAAGACTAACTGTACCCCAAATAACCAAGATGATGCTAATCCGACCATTGAATGACTGATCTCAAAATGACTGTCAGAGCTGACTGTGCTGTTTCTGCATGTTGCCACCTCCCTCTGCCTCTTGGCCACTGACTGTCAGTGGGGGGAGTTGGCCTTTGGACACAAGTCCCTTCCCCTCAACCCCACTGCCAACCTCTGAAATAAACTAAACTTTCCTTTCCACCAACCTTGCCTCTTCATTGACTTCTAAGTGGCAAGCTACTAGACCCCACTTCTGGTAACATGACTAGTATTTAGAATATGCAGAGAACTCTAAAAACTCAACAGTAAAAAATAAAACCCTAAACAATCCAACTAGAAAGTAGGCAAAAGACATGAAGAGACATTTCACTGACGAAGATACACAGATGGCAAATACACACATGAAAAGATGCTGAACCACCATTAGCCACTAGAGAAATGCAAATTAAAAACACAATGAGATATCACTGTGTACATACCACTATGGCTAAAATCCAAAACACTAACAACACTAAATGCTGTCAAAGATGTAGAGAAATCTAATCACTCACACACTGCTGCTGGGAATGTAAAATGATACAACCATTCTGGAAACTCGTTTCGTAGTTTCTTTAGAAACTAAACATACAACTATCACACCATTCAGCAGTTGCACTCCTAGGTATTTATCCCAGAGAAATGAAAAACTATGTTCACACAAAACCTGTACACAATTATTTATAGTAGTTATTAATAATAGTCCCAAACTGGAAAGAATCAGATATGCCATAAGGATGAATAGCTCAAAAAGCTGTGGTTCATCCATATCCTATAATACTCTGCAGCAACAAAAAGAAAAAAAAAAAAACAAACTATTACTATAACTTGGATAAATCACCAGAAAATTATGCTGAGTGAAAAAAGCCAATCCTAAAAAACATTTATGATTCCATTATAATGTTTATGGGATGTCAAGTTAGAGAAATTGAAAACAGTGGTAGCCAGGAGTTAAGGGCCCCAGAGTGTAACTGTGGCTACCGAAGGCCAACAGGAGATCTTTGTAGTGATGGAAATGTTTGGTTCTGTATCTCATCTGTATCCTGGTTGTGATACTGTACCATAGATTTGTAAGATGTTACCATTTAGGGGTAACTGAGTAAAAGGAATATGTGATCTCTCTGCATTATTTCTTATAACTACATGAGAATCTATAATTACCTAAAACTTAAAAGTTTAATAAAGAAAAATGTTAATGTTGATACCACTTACCAATACTAATTATTAGTTGCTTTGGATTTACCTGTTATGTCTTTACTAAAGTCATTTTTCTAATTAAAAAAATGAGCAAGTACCTTACCCCCAACACACACACACACACACATGTGTACACAATTTACCTAGAATTAGACACTACTCATCTGCTGTCCTGGTGTGATGCCTAGAAATCTACATTACTAGGAATCAGATAATTTTGAAACACACGAAAACACTGCTTCAGGTGAAATCTGGTATCATTCCCCATCATTGTACATAAGGTTCTAATGTCATGACCATGTGGTGTCAAGCGTAGGATAAAGTTCTTGAACTTTGCTACACAATCATCTCCAATAAAATCTGATTCCTGTGGTTCCATAGAACATGCTTCCTACTGAAATAGACCATAGCCTCTCACTTTCTGTGTGTGTAATACCATCTTTGTTCACCTCTCCAGGCTGTGGTTGGTAACCCATTTAGCTTTGCCAGGAGGAAAAACATAACATACAGAGTTTAGGGTCAAAATGAAGATCTTCCAAAAAGTATAAATGTGCTGATTTTAAAATAAAATGTATATTCAGAGAGTTCCTGACATCTAGCAAATGGCAAGAATGAGAACAAAGCCCACTTTCAAAACAAAAGCTCTGGACTCCATGTTCACATGAAGTGGAAAATTAAAAAACTTGCACCCAGCTAGAAATAACCTCATGCCTCATTCTGCTTCTGCTACTCAGCTAGCTCCTTGCAAAGTCATATAGGTTTACAGTTTCAGGAAGATAAAAACTTGCAACAATGCTAGGAGTTGAAACTTACCTCACTCACTCTTGTCAATTACCCAACCCCTGTAATCCTACATAACCATGTTTGTGTAAAGGTCAGGTAGCCCCCCTCCCTCTGCTATGTCCTAATGGCTGTTCGCGCTCTGGAGACCCCTAGTTTGAACTAACCTATTAACAGTCAGCACTGCCCACTAAAGTCTGGTGTTATGCACTGTCTATAAAAACTCTGTAACTCCTTTGTTCAGGGCTCAGAGCTGGAAGTGTTGACTGCTCTGGGACCACTGGTGCCGCTGGTATAATAAACCTGAGTTTGCCAACTCTCCAAGGACTGTGCTTGGTTTCTCGACAGATGGACTTCTGCAACACACTCACACTACACATTCTTGTCTTGGGGTGAAGGCCCACAGCTAAACTAAGGGATGGCATCTCCTCCTAAAATCTATTTAAGGGAAACAGGGATTTTAAAAAGACACAAGTCACCTTCGATACCAAGTAGAAAGAATTAAAACTTGTAGGAGACAGTTGCTTGCTTCCAGAAATGTCTTGGAAGCCTCACAGCTGCAACTTTCCTGAAAACCGAGGAATTAACTTTAGGAGAAGAAGTTGGAGGCTAAAGCATCAAGACTAGAATACCAAAGCATTAGAAGGTTGAGAGGAATATTGACTAGGCAAGTAATCACACCAAATAAATCTATATCAAGGTAGGGTAGCAATGCAAAGGGGTTTGGGAAGGGGGATGGATATACTTAACCTAAATCTCACTTTCCCATCCTAGCACTTGAAGACCTTTTCCAGTGTATTTCATGGCCAAGGACAGACTGCTACCAAGCACTTAGGCTTTCTCCCAGAGGACAAAATGGGTCATCTATGTGTTTTCTTCTCTCTTAGAGAGGGAATGGGAGGGAATGAACAGCAGCTGAACACTCCTGAAAACTCCAGTTGTTTTTTGTACTGGCCACGGGACTTGACAGCAAACAGTAGACAAAGATCGGGGGTAACTAAATAGAATAGGAATTTATTTTCAGGAAATCTGAAGAACCTGCCTCAGGAAAGGAATATGAACCAAGGTGGGCCAAACAGGTGGGCTCACTTCTGTGATCATATCGTCCTGGACGGGGGCCACTGCTGCAGCTGCTGTAAACTGAACATGGCCAAAGGCCCGGCTACTGCTGGATGCTGGGGGACACCACAGTTGTCACCACCCCTAGAAGAGCTGCCTATCTTGAAAACAGGCTAACTTTGAATGAAAAATCAGGATAGCCAAGAGACTCTAATGAATCAGGACTTGCAAAATGTCTTATAAATTTTCATTTTAAAATAAACTCCCCAGGAAAGGAACTTCAAAAAAGAATAGATATATGTATGTACAACAGCACCACTGAAATAACACATTGTTAATCAACTGCACTCCAATATAAAATAAAAATTAAACACAACAAAAAGTAAATTACCTAACGTGATTTTAGAGATCCACCCGATTTGAAATCAATGACTTAAATGTAGAATATCAGTCATGCTATTGACCTATCAAAGCCTTCCTGTTTGTTTTCTGTTCAGAATTATCCAGTGGCTTATTACTATCAATGAGAAATTACATTCAAAGTCCTTAGACCAGCATTCAATACCCTACATGTTCCGGTCCTATCCCATTTTTTCCAGATGTACACCCTCCTCTCCCCTCTGTGGACCTATCACGCCAGCCCCAGTGAACCGCCTTCATCTTCCTCACCCTATGCTGATGGTCCTCTTTATCTGCTGAAATACTCTCCATTTTTCAGGCCAGCTTCACTGCAAGCTCTCCTGAATTATTTCTCAGATTTCTCTGAACTCTCTTTAGCACTTTACCTCTCTTTTGATACATCATATTATGACTTATGCTACAGGTTTTGTGTATATATATATATATATATATATTATTTATAGCAATAGATAAGAATCTGAGTCACATATTGTATAGAAAGTAGTACCTGACACATAGTAGATATTCAAAAAATGTATGAACAAAAGCCATCTTGAGAATTTCTCCAGTCAGATTTATAAAGCACATCAGCCCTGATAAATGTTCCTAATAGAGGCAGAGGTGGCCACAAATTCTGGTATTCCAAACAATACCCTGTTTTTCAGAGTTATAGATAGTGATTCTTTAACAGGATTGAATGGTCACACTAAATTCCCTTAAATACAAATGTTATTTACCCTATCACTGAAATGAATGCTAAAAAGCTATGTCTTACAGAGTTAAATCACACTCTTGCCCTCAAACATTAAAATTAAAAATGTCTATCAACTTACAGCAAATATTACTTGTGTGCGTGAGCTCAGTTGTATCAGACCCTTTGCAGCCCCATGGACTATACTCTGCCAGGCTTCTCTGTCCATGGGATTTTCCAGACAAGAATACTGGAGTGGGTTGCTGTTTCCTCTTCCAGGGGATCTCCCTGACCCAGGGATCAAATCTACATCTCCAGCATTAGCAGGCAGATTCTTTACCACTGCACCACCTGTACTCAAATACGATTTCTGTCAGTGGTGGCCTGGAGATAAATACTTCATTGTAAATAGGTAGCAGTGAACTCTAAATAGAAAATTCAAAAACTCGTATACCTCAGTACTTATCTTTTTAGGATTTTTAGCCCACGGGCTTCTTCTGTCCACAGACGGGTTGCTATTTCCTCCTCCAGTGGATCTTCCCAACCCAGGGATCAAATCCATGTCTCTTAAGTCTCCTGCATTAGCGGGTGGGTTCTTTACCACTAGCACTACCTGGGAAGCCCCGTTTTTTAAAGAGGTTAACCACAAAGAAAAGGTTGTTCATTTGCCACTTGGGTCAAATTGTAAAGGCCTGAAGTGACTGATTGGCACAATGGTGCGTGGTTAAAAAGAGAGAAAGAGAGAGAAAGAAAGTTTCGGATTTCTTTTCTGTGGTTACTGCATGTCAGAGATACTACTACAAAACTATAGATATAATGGTGTTTGTTTTTATTTTTTCTGCATCTTGGATGTTTTCACTAACTTTATGTGGAAGTTATAAAACCAAGCGAAACCAAAATGAAAATAAAAAAGGAAATGGAACGAAACAAAGAGCTTAACTCCTTGGCTTTGACCAGGCAGCTGATCAGAGGTGTATAAATAGTGGTGAAATTGGGGGTGGGAGGTGGGGAGTAGGTTTATTAATGGAACTGTGGGTGGTCAGTGAGTTCGGAGGTTCCATACAAAGTTCAATCTGATTCAGGAAAAGATTGGGGGAAAAGGCCCAACATAGATTGATTTCATGACTCCATTTATTCAACAAATATTTAGTCAGTGTCTGACAGTATAGATCCTGGGATGAGTAAGACAGACATAGTCCGTCTCCTCATGGAATTTACTGTTATGTGAAGGACATAATTAACAAATGACTATACAAATGATTATTCTGCTTGGTGACAACAGTTACTATGATGGATATGTATACAGTGTAGTCTGAGATTGTATAACAGAAGTCCCAGCCCCAACTCACCTCTCGGGCTCCAGAATTTTAGTATTTACCTCTACTATTTATCCAAAATTTGTTTACCTCTTCCCTTTATTTCTTTACCCACTCTATCAGTCTTGTCTATTCTAGCCCTCCCTCATCTCAAGAGTCCCAGCAAGTCATTAGACCAGTGTCACTTTCATGTATCCAGAACTGGGAAAACTAAAAACCCTTTTCTGCATAGTATCTAGGGTAGCCTCGACAGAGCTAATTAGAAAAATTACGATTGTGGATGATTCCAGACAAGATTCTTTTGATTCTTATCATTCCACAAGTGAATCTGCATTGTCCACAAAATGTAGTGTGAGAGACCTCTATTAAATGACAGAATTCCATGACCCATCCCTCCAAGAGTCGAAGAACCTTCTCTGCTCCCTTAAGTGAAACAGGGAGACTCACCACAGTCCCTCTGAGATGATGCCTCAGTGGAATGCCAAGAGCCAGAGTTTATTTCTGCTGTATTCTCAAGGGTTGGGAGCATTACTACTGCTTAGACATATATATTCAGGTCAGTTTTTTTCATCTTGACTGGGAAGGGCAATGTGCACAAACTAGGAAAGTTATTGATTTTCACATTAGTTTCCTCATTTTGTTTTAGATCATAAAGAAGGAGACTTGTTATGACCAAAGAGTCCATTTCTGTGGATATAAATCTATAGAGAAACAAATCTAGGGGTGAGGAAGATCAGCAGCACTGCATATGACCCATATATTCATACATTCAATCTATTCATCCCTTCTACATACCTTGTCTGGGTTCCATGCTACAGAGGACTCAAGATGAGAAAGCTGCTGCTGCTGCAGCTAAGTCACTTCAGTCACAGTTCCAATTTCTAGGCAATAAGTTGCACAGGACTGATAAAATAGGATCACCCTTAAGCATTAATATTGCTGGTAAAAAAAAAAAAAGTCTAACAAAAAATGTAATACAGGACTGCCCTGGCGGTCCAGTGGTTAAGACTCTATGATTCCAATGGAGGGGGTCCAAGTTCGATCCTTGGTTGGGGAACTAAGATCCCACATACCATGGGTGTGGCCAAAAAAAATAAAAATTAATACATTCTAAGCCTGAAAGCTACAAAAATTCCCAGGTACCAGAGAAACAAAACAGGACTTTGAGCCAAACCCCTCAAGAGAAGACTAGTATATCAATATAAGCCTCAGAGGCCAACAGCAGGGGCATTGGTGGTCTCATGGGGAGGAGAGGTGAGGCTTTGGGCTTCCCACAAAATCCATGGCTCACAAAGCTCTCTGCCCATGACTACAAAATGGAAAGACACTGACCACTGTCCAGGGAAGTGTCAGTGAAGCTCCCCTTTCTACCAGGGAGAGAGCCATCCATCAGAAGTCAGAACCCCAAATCTGTGCCACAAGGGTGGGAGGTTACAAATTCAAACAGTCCTATGGAAGAGGGAACGCCAAACCAAAAGATTAACTAGAAACTTTCCAGAACCAATGAAATCTTTAGGGCTCTAGCAAAGGCATTATCTTGAAGAGATGTCTACCATGCCAAGGATCCCCAAGACCATATTGAGTTTCAATGTTTTGCTAGGAGGACTCACAGAACTTTGCATATAGTTTTCCTCATGGCTAGGATTTATTACTCTGAAAGGATACAAAGCATAATCAGTAAAGAGAAAAAAGCACATGTGTGAAGTTAGGCAGAAACTAGTTAAAAACTTCCAAGAGTCCCTTCCCAGGGGAGTCACACAGGACACAGTTAAATCCCCTCAGCAAGGATTTGTTACAGCACATGTGATATGTTGTCCACCAGGGAAGCTTATTAAAGACTCAATGCCTAGGATGTTAATTGGGGGCTTGGTAATATAAGGCATCCTCTGCCTAGCTCATACCCAAATCTCAGACTCCCAGTAGGAAAGAATGTGTTCGTCATAAGCCAAATTGTTTGTACAATGTAAGCAGAGCGAGCCACTTTGATCAATTCTGAAACTAGTGGGGCCAATCCTGAAACCTAAGTGTGAAGAATGGAACCACAAAAGACCTTAAGCATTCTCACCCACACAAAAAAAGGTAACTATGCGATGTGATAGATGTGTTACATAATTTGATTGTGGGACTCATTTCACAATGTATACATATATCAAACTGTCACATTGTGTACCTTTAAACATAACAACAATTTTGTTCATCAATTATACTTCAGTAAAGCTAGTGGGGAAGCAAAAATAGGCAACAAAACTGAAATTCTATTTCTGTTGCTTACAACCAAGAATTTTGACTTATATAAAAACAATCTGAAAGAGACTTTAAAAATATATATATGGACTTTTGTAGCCTTAAGATTTTGACACTTCATGGAGAAGACAGACAAGCGAGAACTTACTGTATATAATGTGAAAAGTGCTTGTTTTCGTTGTAACAGACACACCTACAAAGCATTCTGAGAACCCAGTGAAGGGATTCTTTTTCTTTGTTGGTGAAGTTGGATAGACGGTCAAGTCAGACTTGATAAGAAAGTAGCAAGAACTGAGTCTTTAAGTGTCCGTAAGATTTCATCATACAAATAGACCTGTATTTAAAGTGAAAACCATGATCAAGTGTAGAGCAGGAGGGAAGAGATCCTGAGGATAAAGTATTAAGGATATGAGCACAATTAGGTATATGGCTGAGNATGGTCATCTCTAGGTCCATGATACACTTGAGCAATACTACTCTCAGATCTGGATAAGAAGTACCTCTGCCCTGGGCTTCATGCTTTAGCCTTGCTCTGCACACCACAAACCCTGCATATCATAAACACACACACAAATATCAGCACAGGCCTGCCACTTGTCATCTGACCGTTAGCACTGGCCCAGCACAACCTCTAACCCTAAACATGGGCTCCTGTCCAGACCCCAAGGGCATACTGCTTCCCCTGGCTAACCCTCTCTGGAATGGGTTCATGTGATTGTTAAGGCTGTCAAGTCTGAAATCCAAAGGGTTGGCCACCAAGACTAGAACTCTGGGGCAGAAATGAAACTGTAGACTTGAGGCAGAATTTCTTAACTGTGAAACCTCAGGTTTTCCTCTTAAGGCCTTTCAATTAATTGAATGAGACCCACTTACATTGTTGAAGGTAATCTTAAAGCCAACTAATTGTAGGTGTTAACCACATCTACAAAATACCTCCAAAGTAACACCTAGATTAGTGTGGTTGAATAACTGTCTACAATAACTGAGCCAAGCTGATACATAAAACTAACCATCATTTTTACATATGAAAAATATAAAATAATTTTATATAAAATAATACCTGTAAATACATAAATGTTTTTATTTTATAACAATTTAAATTTTTATAAATACATTTAATGTTTTGTATACCCTGAATACTTTATGTTTGATTTAGAAATGAAAAAGACAAACGTAGAGCCCAGGAAAAAAAAATTTGAAGTTGCAGAATTTTCATCTAATTTGGTCAAGTTGTATATCTGTAAAGAAAAATTTTCTTGCTTTTTCATTATATTTGATGAACAACTAAATTTCTGTTATGTTAATTCTAAACATAGAATTTCCAATATAATGTCATGTTTGCTAAGTTAGGATGACCATAGCCAGGTGAAGGCTGCTCATTTCCACTGTTTTCAAGTTTGGAACATTTACGTAGACCACCTCTTTCCAGAAGGGAAAATCCTGAATACCTGTGCTAAACATGCTTGGATTTGGCAATGTCCTCAAAATATATTTGAAATATATATTGAGCTTCCCTGGTGGCTCAAACTGTAAAGAATTGCCTGCAATGCACAAGACCTAGATTAGATCCCTGGTCGGAAAGATTCCTTGAAAAAGGGAATGGCTACTTACTCTAGTATTCTCGCCTGGAGAATTCCATGGACACAGGAGCCTGGGGAGCTATAGTCCATGGGGTCGCAAAGAATCAGACACTACCTGAGCAACTAACTTTCACTTTTCTTTCACTTTGAAATATACTGCAACCAGGAGAGAAGAATGTTTATGGTCACTGCTATTTTCTGTCACACTGCTTCACAAGAAACTTTATAACAACTGGCTAATGTAAATATTTTCATTTATTATCATTTTTTTTTGGCTAATTTGGTAAGCCAAACTGATGGTAAGCCAAAAAAGATATGTTTTTATTTTAATTATTGGTGAAGAGAAATAATTTCTCATTTGTACTTGAATTAACACTATGTATTACTAAAGCATGAAACCATTTATAGTTTATGACCAAGCAATTCTACTCATTAAATTTATTTTGGACAAATGGTCCATACTCAGAAGAACTGAAGAGCTATACTTAAAGCAGAAGATAGGTGTGAAAGTACTTTTTTCCTGGAGTTATTATATCATTGGAAAACTGGAACCAATGTTGAATGAGTGGAGACTTATTGTCTAATTATAATCAATTTATTTATTGACTTTATGCTGCCCCCCTCCCATGGCTGCTATATTAAGTTTATATGCCATCATGGGTAACAGGGCAGGAGGAAGGGGTGAAAAGACTCATAAGTGTAAAAAAGGTTAAAAAAATGCGAGATATTAATTACTCATACACTTTGAGTATATTAAGATTTTTTAAAATGCATTAAAAAGGCCAGAAGGAAATTCATCAAAATGTTGATCTTGGTTCTATTAGGGTCACAAGATCACAAGTACAATTTTTCTTCTTTAATTGCTTTTTTTGCTTTATAGAAAAACTTTTTGTATAAAGAGGTTATATAACTTTTTCCTTGTAAAGAAAAATGAAAAAATAATTCCATATATTCCACTAAAACTTTTGAACTCATTAAAAATTCTTTATTATTCAGAGCTAAATGAAATAGTCAAGTTTTTACTTTCTTTGAATCACCTCACTTCATGTTTTACTGTGAATGTGGAAACCATCTGAAGACTCCATCAAGTTTTCCTCTGTCACCTCCAAATGTCTTTATGTAATAAATTATTCTTTCCTATTGTCCCAAAGAAACACCCTGCCTATTTTCTAAAAGTAAGTCTTTCAATTGTATCCTTGGTTTGAATTGTTTCTTGCCCTCCAAACTTTGCCCTATCCATTATGGCTTCTCTCATGTGAATTTGCCTCTTTTTTCACTGGATTCTTCCCTGGGCCTAGTGCAAATCCAAAGTGCCAAATTCCTTATTCAATATTACTTAGAGCAGCAGCAGCAGATCATTGAGCCAGTTGCGCATCCCTTCTGAGCAGAGCCGTTTGATCGCGCAGTTCATGTGCCCCTGAAGCCTGCCCTGCCTGACAGACTCTCTCCTGCTGTGTTTGCCATCTCGGTGAACGGCACTGACATCTACCCAAATTCCCAGGTCATCGTTCTCAGCTTTTCCTCTCCCTATCCCTCACATCTAATAAATCACCAAGTCTTGAAAGCTCCCACTTAAATATCTCTTGAATTGGCCCACACCTCTTTATCCCTACTGCCAGTCTCCCTAATTCAGGCTCTTATCACCCCTCACCTAGAAGACTGCATCAACCTCTAACACTCTGGCTTCTCCCAACTCCCTCCTTCCTCCTCCACAAGTCAGCCAGGGAAATCTTGCTAAAAATGCAAATCTCATCATCATTCTTTCCCCACCTCCCCTACTGACAATATCTCAATGACACCCTTTGTTTGGGGGATAAAGTTCAAACACCTTAACCCGGCTTATAAGGCCCTTTCTGATGTGGTCCCTGCTTGCTCTTCAAGTCTTGACTCTCACTGTAACTCTCTCCCTCCTGGAGGCCATTCTTTCTCCTCTATCCTGATGTGTTATAAGACCCTCAGGCCTCCAGCTAAACTTCATAAAAAACTCAGAGAAGTCACACAGGTAGACCTCATGGGGAAAAATACAGAAATAGCTCCAGAGCTGGCCCTGAACCCTCCATGCCACAGGGCACAGGTTGCCTCTGCAGCAGCACCCCCTTCCACCACCCCCACCTCCCCCATCCTGGTGGGACCATGTGGTGGGGCAGAACAGTGTAATAACTAAAAGGAGGACCCCTGGAACCAGACTGCCAAGATACTTAATGCTTTCCTGCCTCAGTTTCTCATCTGAAAAATGAGATGAAATAGTATAATAGTGAAAATGAGAATAGTATCTACCTTAAATTCAAGATTAGGTGAGTTGATATACAAATACTTAGGACAGTTCTCTCGCAAGCTGTAAGCACTATCTGAGCATCATCGACACAACTAGAACCTGTTTCTGCTTCTCACTCCTGTCAGCCGATACCCACTATCCTTTCCAGTGCTCGTGACTTCTGCTCATTGACGGCTTTGGATTACTTATGTCTTCCACTTCTTCGTGGCATCTGCATGTTGTTTTCTCTTATGTGAGTTTAGCTTCCACAATTTGCCAACTGCTTGGCTATCTCTTGAAATGTCCTGATCTCCCCAGGAGACATCTGATGGGTCCAGAAAAATCACTGCAGCTCCTCTGGGACAACCTACTGCAGAGCTGAGGCAGGGGCCCCACCTGGGGCTGCTCCCCTCTGTGATGGTTCAGGGAAGGAACCTCTTAGAGGAGCCCTGTCTGTTTGGTCTGAACGCGTTCAATCAAGCTTAAAGTGCTGTGCTATCTCTGACTGCTGTCATTGCCTCATCTCCCACAGTCAGTTCTTATCCTTCTCTTCCTTTTTAAAAAGTTTATATTTTATGTATTTTGTATATTTTATATTGGAAAGCCATACAATACCTTCATTTTTAAATATTTCAAATCACTGCACATTTACTTCTGTGAATTATGCTGCCTGTGTCTTTATGTTAAATTCTAGAAGTAGTTTTAGCAGTGTAAGAAATTTCCAACTTAAATAGCAAAGAAATACAGCCCACTCGCTGATGATGACAGTTGTTTCTGTATTTCCTAAGTCTTTCAAATAAGTATCTTATTCAGTAAGATGAACTCTAATAGCAATTATGAAAAAGTCAGACAATTCCACATATACCCCAAAAACCTCACTGAAAATACTATGTTTGTATGGGATAGAATGTGGGTGTAGCTATAGTAACAGGATATACTTATGCTTCTTTTTCTTTTACACCATATGATAAAGCAAAATACATGATTTATTAAAATATGTATACTCATTTAAAAAATACTCAGGCATGCTATACATAAAAGATAAAATATAAATTATTTTATATAATGTGATGTGTGTCCTTGCCAGTTCATAAATTCATTTCATATCTAAATATCCAGGAATAATTCAAAAGCATGTTTAATACCCCATTGTGTTTGTTTTTTTCCTGTATTTTTCTGCCCAAAAAGTGGAAAGAATTGTCCAAGTGAATACATACGTGGTTTGTCTATCCATTCTTCTGTTGATGGACATTTGAGTCATTCCCATTTGGGGCTGTTATGAGTAAAACTGCCATAAATATTCCAGTATAATTCTCTTTGTAGATATATGATTTTATTTCCCTCTCTAAATGGTGCTTTTGATGAACAGAAGCTTTTGATTTTGATGAAGACTGATGTGTCAACTTTTCTTTTTTATGGTTAATTCATTGGTGTCCTAATTATGAATTGTTGCCTACCCTAACTCCATGAATATGCTATCTTCTGTGTTCTTCTAGTTTTACCTCTCACATTTATATATATGATTTAGTCTCAAGTTGCTTTTTGAGCACGTTATAATGAAGAGCCTGTTACTAGGGTCTTTTTATTCCATGTAAATATTAAATTGTCCCAATGACATTCATTCTTTTCCCACTGGATTGCACTGGTGACTTTGCTGTAAATCAAGTAAACACATATACATGGGTCTATTTCCAGACTCTCTATTCTGTTTCATTGATCTATTTGTCTGTCTTTGTGCCAATAGCACATAGACTTACTCTTGTAAACAAGATTTTAGATTAATTCTTGATGTCTGGCAGGTTAGTCCTGCAAATCCATTCTTCTTCAAGATTAACTATTTTAGATATTTTGCTTTTTTCTTATAAATTTTTTAAATCACTTGTGAATTTCTATAAAAAACCTGTTGATTGTTTATGTAATTGCATTAAATCTAATAGATATCTAATAGATAAATTAGATAAATTTATCTAATAGATAAATTTGAGGAGAATCATCACCTTTCCAGTCCTTGAAATGGTGTCTCTCTCTAATTAGGTCTTCCTTCATTTCTCCTGACAATCTTTTGTAGTTTTCAATTTATTGCATATCTCTGTCATTCCCAAGTATCTACTACCTTGTACTGTCATAAATGGTAGTTTTAACATTTTTATTTTCTAGTTGGTTGTTGCTAATATGTAAAAATATTTTCTCCTGTTTACCTTATATCCAGATACCTTTGCTAAATTCAAACTTATTATTTATCTGTGGACTCAACTGGATTTTCTGTGAGTAAAGAGAGTTTTACTTCTTCTTGGGTTTGATTCCTGGGTTGGGAAGATCCCCTGGAGAAGGTAAAGGCTACCCACTCCAGTATTCTGGCCTGGAGAATTCCATGGACTATATAGTCCATAGGATCGCAAAGAGTCAGACACAACGGAGCGACTTTCATGTTCACATTTCCAATTGAATGCCATTTATTTCTTTGTATTGTTGTATTGCATTGACAATATCTCTAGTACAATTTCTAGTACTGGATCTTCAGTACAATGTGAATAGAAGTGGTAAAAATACATATTATTGTCTTGTCCCCAGCTTATGGGAGAAATGTTAAATAGTTCACCATTAAAGTCACACTGACTGTTGTTTTGGTGTGTGCCTTAGCAAATTAACGAAGTTCCCTGTCCAGTTTGATGAGAATGGCACAGGGTTTTAAAAATTTCTTTGGATTCATATTTATATCTCTTCTTTCACACTGAAAATACTGGTCCCTAATAATGTAAACATAACTTTTTTGTTTTGCCCTGTGATACACATGAGCTAGTTTCAAAACTATGACATCAGAAGCAATACCATAGTTATTACTAAGTGCAAGATTACTTTGCCCAATTTTTCAGTATTATGGTGTATCTCACTAAGGATATATATAGTCAGAGTCCTTGTTCTAAAGACAGCCGAAATAATCCCTTTTACTTTATGGCTGTATCACCAACTTGATATACAGTTTAGATTAATTTGTTTCATTTTGCTTTCAATTTTAGAGGTTTTTTTTTTTTTTTTTTTCCAGGTAAACTATCATATAATCTGAAAATAACCCACTGGTTAAAACTAGGTGCTTCCATTGCAAGGGGCATGGTTTGATCCTGGTCAGGGAACTAAGATCCTGCATGCTACATAATGTGGCTGGGAGAGTTGGGGGGTGGGGGGGGAAGAGAGCGTTCTACTTCTTCCTTTTCAAATTTTAACCTTCTAATTATTTTCCACTTTGACTGATGGAGTTAATTTATTGTGGAGATGGTGATCATTCTTGTGTGCTCAGTCACTAAGCTGTGTATGACTCTGTGACCCCATGGACTGTAGCCCACTAGGCCCCTCTGTCTGTGGAATTTCCCAGGCAAGAATACTGGAGTGGGTTGCCATTTTCTTCTCCAGGGAATCTTCCCGACCCGGGGATCAAATCTGCACTTCCTGTGTCTCCTGTATTACAGTCGGAGTCTTTACCACTGAGCCACTTCGAAGCCTGGGGATCATTCTTACCTGGTTCCTAACTCAAACAGGGATGTGTATAGTTTTTTAGTAAGTAAGATCCTGCTCCAGAGGTAATTACGTGTATCTCTTAAAAGTGCTCCCTCCTCTATATTCCTATAAGTACAACTTTAAGTCTAACTTTCACTGCCTCTTTCTCTGCCTCAATCTTTTCCCTTCTACTCTATCTTCCCTTTATGGTTGATTAGTTGTTCAACTAACTTCTGTAAAATGCAAACACATTCTGCATGAACTGTAGCTATTACAAATATTAATAACACACAGATGGATTTGGGTTGGTTTTGGCTAGAATACAGACAGAAGATATAGAACCCCCAAAGGCATGATCTGGAGAATAATAATCCAGAGTTAGAATGTGATAGTCAGAGAGCAGAGACAAAGCTGGGAAATTCAGTCTTTGTTTGAGAGGAAATGACCTCTTTGAAGACTTGTGGCTGCTTCCCATTGATATTAACAAGGCACAGATATCTGGCTACAATTCACCTTTCCAATCTTCTTTTAAACTATTATCGTTGACAAACTCAGCCCAACTCACCTACTCTCTCCACCATTTCTACACTTGGGAATTCCGATTAGTTTCCTTTTGTTTCTGACACTTCAGGTTGGTCCTATGTAGTCATGTGCCATGTATCTGATGGCTGCCCCCCATAAGATTCAGACACTAGAGATGTGACCATATTCTCTCCTCCAGCTATTACTATGCATGCCTTCTCCTCAATGAGTGTTTCTTAATTTCTACTCCTAGAAATAATCCCTGGCTTCTCTGAATTCACCTATACTTTTACCTCTTTTATGATACCTTAATTCCTATCTTCTGCTGTGGTTATTAAAAAACAGGCTTATCTCTAAAACATTTTTAGATTCCCATAATTTCTAGAGTGATGACCTGAGCCATAGTAATAAATAAGCATGAATGTGTTCTGATCATTACAGAAAGACTGGCCTCCATTCCTCTTTTGTTATAATTTTAATAACACAGTCTAGTAATTCATTTTGCTTGCCTGGAAGATCCCATTGGCAGAGGAGCCTGGTAGGCTGCAGTCCATGGAGTCACGAAGAGTCGGACACACTGAGTGACTTCCCTTTCACTTTTCACTTTCATGCATTGGAGAAGGAAATGGCAACCCACTCCAGTGTTCTTGCCTGGAGAATCCCAGGGACTCAAATTCATGTCCATCGAGTTGGTGATGCCATCCAGNGTGTGTGTGTGTGTGTGTGTGTGTGTGTGTGTGTGTGTGTGTGTGTGTGTGTGTGTGTGTGAAGGGGGAGATGGGTGTGGGTGTGGTGGGGAATATTCAGAGAATAGAGGTCCAAGGTCCTTGAATTCCTTTACAGTACTCCAAAAATCAGTGGGTAGAGATCAGAGGCTGGGACTGATAGTCCCAAATAAAAGCTGCCTGGGGACTTCCCTGGTGGTCCACTGGTGAAGACTCTGTGTTCTCAATGAAGGGAAGCCCAGATTCGATCCCTGATCAAGGAACTGGACCCCAAGGGTTGCAACTATGACCTGGCACAGCCAAATAAATAAAAATAAATTAAAATTTTAAAAATAAACAAATAAAAGCGACCTTTAATCTATTAATCTTCTGGTATTTTCCTAAATTCATACCAGAGAGTCTTTCTCTTTGCTACTTGCCATCAGTGTTAACACCCACATGGATAAGTCATCCAACACTCTAGCTTCACCGTGGCTTGATATATTCACTGACCTTTGTTCCATAACAACTACTTCCTCCCATGGGCACACCTGGGGACCTTTGCACACCTATGTGCTCCACCTGTGATATAATGAATTCCAGTGAATTGCTCACTGACCACAGCCTTCCAGTTCTTCCACATCTTACTCCAGCCCTTGACCTTTGATCTAGTCAAGTAACCCCTCACACTGGATTGTCTCTTGTGTTTCCCCCTAACCTTCCTCCCTTCTGTCTTCTTTCTTTTTGTTACTCAGGCTAGAGGCCAGGTTGTATCAGTTCAGTCTCATCCCTGAGCTCTCCATCTTTGCCGCTATGCCTCTCATCACTTCATTCATCCATCCTCTCAGTCCCTGGATGCAGGTTGTTTTGGGGCTGCTGAGAAAATCATGTACTAAGGTCCTCCAACCTTGGATTATTCTTCCTCACAGCCCAAAAGTTACCCAGTGAATACTTTTATCAGATGTTTCTCCCATTCCTCATGGCAGCTCTTTCAAACTTCTGCCACTGTCCTTGACTCCCCTACACCACAGACTCAGGACAGGACCCTGACGGCACTTCACCAGTGTATTCAGCAGGAGGTGGCCACATACTTGGAGGATCATGGCACTGCACAGTCCACAGTGCGTAAGTGCTGTTAGAGGGAACCTCAGTATCTCCCTTGTGAAGTCTCCACATTTCCTCTGAATTGTCTTAAAGCCCTAAGGGTTTTCACAGCCACTGAGGGTCAGTCTGCCTTCCACATCCCAGTAGACATGGCTCTGGAGTCTGATTAGGACCCACTTCCTGACCTCTTGTGGGCACACATATTACTGGTACTTAACCAAACTAACTAGTTCTCTGACGATCCTGAAGGCGCTATCTGGAGTCAACAAAAATGGGCAGTCTCCTTCACATAATAATCATCTCTTCCAAGCCTCCTCCATTCTTAAGATTCTCAAATTTACAGACTTAAAGCAGAGGAAAGGAATAAATAAAAATATCCAAATATCTTTGATTCAGCTTTGATTAAATTGAATTCCAGATAAAAGAAGAGGTGGCACATATAAATACATATTTCAATAACTGGAACCTTGGGCAGATGAGACGCTGACACAGACATTTTCAGGTTATAAAATATTGAGCTGATCATTGCAGCTTATGAGAGAGATAAAGATCAAAGGCAGACTCTATGAACCAATCAGATGTTTTGAGGACAACTATAAATGTAAACATTAGCCAGGTGGGGGTGAAAGTCCCTTTTTGACAGATTTATGTTTCTTATGATGAAATTTCTGGCTCATGTACATTTAAAAAGTTCACCAGCTATCTCTTGATTTTTAACTACAATAATTTATTGTAAATAATTTACAATAATTTATTGTAAAATTATCCTTAATTTTGAGGATACTGATGCTTGCTTTACTTGTTTGTTTTGAGAAATTTTATTTCCTCATTGTTTATTACATGAAGTTCAACTTGAATTAAACTCATCAAATTGTAACTGATCTTATTGTAATTAATTCAAAAAGTATAATGGATTCTCCAAATTCTCTTGGAGTTAGGAAAAATATATCTATTTTCTTCCCTTCATGGGCTATGATTGTAAAATAAATCATGATTTTTTAAATCAGAATCTTTTGTTGGTATTCATCTGGGAAAAAGTATCAACCTAGGAACTTCCCTGGTAGTACAGTGGTTAGGAATCCACCTTCCAATGCAGAGGATGTGGGTTTGATCCCTGATCAGGGAACTAAGAGCCCATATGCCTCAGGGCAACGAAGCCCCTTGGCCACAACTACTGAGCCTGAGTACCACAACTAGAGAGAAGACAGAGAGTTGCAACAAAACATCCTGTATGCTGCAACAAAAATCCCACATGCTACAACTAAGACCTGATGCAGCCAAAGAAATAAATAAATATTTTAAAGAAAAAAGTCAACATACACAAAAAGGGCATGAACAGTACAATGAACCTCCAGTTACCCATCATCCAGATTCAATATTATTAAGAAGTTGCCACAGTTTAGATACATTTGAAAATTAAGCATAAATTTAGCTGTGTATTTAACAGTATAAACCTGTTCCTTGAAGCAGCTACCTCTCAGGTCCAAGGACACTAACAGCTCTGTGAAGAAACAGATCTATTCTCTCCCAAGAGCACACTCCAGGGTACTCCTACTTCTAATTGTATTTTTTTTTTATTTTTCTGCTTCATTGTTATGTGGATTTCTAAAAATTATTACTACATAAATAGTATATCCACATTATAATCCATCATCCACTACGTGGGAGTTGTTATTTTTTCTTTTTTTAAAGTTCCCAGTCTCTTCTTACCTCTGAGGTACTGATGGTTCACATGAACAGGTTGAGTTATATCATTTAACACTTTTCTGCATATCCACACAATTACGTGCAAACACATGGTACTAGTTATTAAGCCCTTGTCTTTCAGTTCCAAACTCTCCTTGTTTCAGGATGCTGGGATTGTAACTCTGAAAACTACATTTCTCCTTTATTCCTTAGATTCCTGTTAGGATCCTTGTATCTTTCTGGTTTGCTAATGGACCTCAGGAGAATCATCTGACCATGCTTCTTCAGTCCTGCAGCCTCAAGCCATGGCCCCAGACAGTAGCTGAACCCAACTGGTTTTCGAACAATTGCAGAACCAGAGTCATCACACCTCCTAACCTAGACTTTGCCAAGTTCTTTCAGTTTTCTACTTAGCAAATTTGTACCTCCTTCACAACTATTAATCATGCTGTTGCCGCTGCTGCTGCTAAGTCGCTTCAGTCCTGTCCGACTCTGTGCGACCCCATAGATGGCAGTCCATCAGGCTCCCCCATCCCTGGGATTCTCCAGGTGAGAACACTGGAGTGGGGTGCCATTTCCTTCTCCAATGCAGGAAAGTGAAAAGCGAAAGTGAAGCCGCTCAGTCGTGTCTGACCCTCAGTGATCCCATGGACCACAGCCTACCAGGTTCCTCTGTCCATGGGACTTTCCAGGCAAGAGTACTGGAGTGGGTTGCCATTGCCTTCTCCATATATAACACTAAGTTAAGTCTTCTCATTAGCTGCGTATTCCATTATATGGACAGACTGCAAAATATTCAGTCATTTGCCTGTTGATGGATGTAATACAAGTCCTAATTTCAGCTACAACCAAAAAAATGATACAATAAACATCCCGGTTCATATATCCCCTTATACTAATTTTCTATTACAAAATTACTGAACATGGGATTTCAGTATCAACAAACAAGATATTTGTATTTTTGAGACATTACATGTACCTAACTGAACTGGCCATACTCTGCAGTATATTACATACTATCATTACTGGTTCATTCATTACCCTTCATTCATACCCTTCTTTTGTTTTATATTTTCCTCTGTTACTGCTGTTCCCATTTCCTTTTCTTTTCTGTAAGTCCACACTCTAGTGACCTTTCCACAGCCACCTTATTACACCTAACAAAAATTTTTTGATTGTTTAAAAAAGATCCCTTTATGGTTGACTTATTTGAATCAGAATCCAAACAAGACCTATAGCATTGTATGTTGGTTGTTCTGTCTCTTGATTCTCTCAGTTTATAAAAGTTCCCTCTTACCTTCTCAACCACCCCCTCTCTGGCCTGCCATATCATTTATTTGTTGAAATAAATGATTATTTGTCTTACAGAATATTCCAGATTCTAGACTTCCCTTCTCCAGAGGATCTTCCTGAGCCAGGGATTGAACCCGGGTCTCCTGCACTGCAGGCAGATTATTACCATCTGAACCACCAGAAAACACTAAAATTCAAAGAATTGGATTTCAAGTACCTGAAGGTTAAATAGGTCTACAAACTGAGAAGACTGTGTTGGTTGCTCAATAGTGTCCAACTCTTTGCATCTCCATGGACTATAGCCCTCCAGGCTCCTCTGTCCATGGAATTCTCCAGGCAAGAATACTGGAGTAGGTAGCCAGTCCCTTCTCCAGGGGATCTTCCTGATCCAGGGATCAAACCTGGGTCTCCTGCACTGCAGGCAGATTCTTTACCATGTGAGCCCAGAGAAGCCTATTGTTTCCTTTTAGTGTTGCTTAACTTGCTCCTCTTACCTCATTTCTTGTAGACTGAAAATTAGAGGCCTGATTATATTTAAGCTCAATTTTTTTCTCCATGGAGGATTCTTCATATGTGGCGAGGTATGCTTCATACTACATCACATGATGATTGTCCTTAATGTCTAGTTGTCCCACTTACAATGACATTGAGATTGGTGCATGAATTCCAGTATTGACAGCCTGATCCACTCATTATAACGCTCCCCATCAACCTTTCATGTCATAGTTTTAGCAGCCATTAATGAGCATTCCTTAAAGCCACTGTTTTATTAGGGTTTATAAAAATGGTGACTTTCTTATTCTATCATTCCTTCTGCATTTATTAATTAAAATTCCTCAACAAAGAAGAATCTTCCCTTATCAACTCTTTAGTTACTCTAAAATACAGTTCAAACAGAAAAGACAGGCTGGAACCTTTTCTTAAGTAGTAGATTTAACTTGTCCAATACTTCCTATGATAGTGGTATATGGGTTTTTTTAACTTTCAGTTACTTATATTTTGCCAGAAAAAAATTTGTTCCCTCCACATTTTCAGTTTATTACCATAGACTACACAAGATTTTCTTGTATAATTCTTTTGACTTCTACTGTTATTTCCTTTTTCAAATTTAAAATGGTATGTGTATACATGCTTGCATGCTCCATCGCTTCAGTCATGTCTTACTCTTTGCGACCCTATGGACTATAGCTTGCCAGATTCCCCAGTCCATGAGATTCTCCAGGCAAGAATACTGGAGAGGGTTTCCATGCCCTCCTCCAGGGGATCTTCCCAACACAGGGACTGAACCTGAGTCTCCTGTAGCTCCTGCGTTGCAGGTGGATTCTTTACCACTGAGCCACTAGGGAAGCCCATATGTATACATATGTATATGTAAACATGTGTGTGTACACACACATGCAAACATCTGTTTGCATTCTTATTGATCTTTACAAAGAATTAATTTATATTTTATATAGTTTTGATGACCCCAAAAGTTGTTTTCCCTTCTATAGGTCACTTCCTAAGTACTCACACCTGTTTCACATTTGGAATTAGTCTGGAGGGTGGAGAAGGAATTTCTCAGGTAATTTGTAGTTCCAAATTACCTTTCTGTTATGTTTCCTCAGCACAGATTTAACTTCCAATATCTCACTTTACGGAGAAGGCAATGGTAACCCACTCCAATACTCTTGCCTGGAAAATCCCATGGATGGAGGAGCCTGATAGGCTGCAGTCCATGGGGTCGCTAAGAGTCGGACACGACTGAGCGACTTCACTTTCACTTTTCACTTTCATGCACTGGAGAAGGAAATGGCACCCCACTCCAGTGTTCTTGTCTGGAGAATCCCAGGGACGGGGCGTCTGGTGGGCTGCCCTCTATGGGGTCACACAGAGTCGGACACGACTGATGCAACTTCACTTTACTATGCAGAGACAAATTAGAAATCATCAGGAAAAAATTCCTCCGCTTTTTACTTTTCGTGTCAACAAATTTATTTGCATTCTTGCCTTAAAAAAAAAACAAACTCTATTACCATTCCCTTTCAAAATGAAAGAGGGCACTGCATCTGTCTCTCCAACATTTCTAGAGACCTTGATTAATTAATTAATGATTCTCAATTATCATCAAATGCTACCAACGTTCTTCCCTCAGTCTAAGTCTCTGCTATCTTAGGCGAATAGATACCTCCCTTTGTCCTATGCTCCCGTCTAGTTACCGCTGCATGTCTTTCTCCCCATTACAGCCAGCCCACTGCCAATGTTATCTGTAGTTTCCACTCATAGTCTTCTTCTACTCCCATTACTTCCTCAAATCTCCTCTTGCTACAGTTAGCAGTGGCTTCTTCCTTGATTAAAAATAATAATAATAACTTAAAAAACACTACGTACTCACCCCAGCAGCTGACGATGCTCTTGCCCTCTTTGAAGTACTTTCCTTACTCAACTTTCTGAGACCCCACCCCACCAGACCCTCACACTTTTCCTGACTATTCTTCTACGTTTCTAGCTATTACTTCTTATCCTCCTCTGTGGATTCCTCTTTCTGAAATAGAGAAGACCTTCAGATGTCAGACTTCCTAGCACCCTGAGCCTTCTTTTCCCACTTACCTTGGAAGAAAAGGGTGCCAATTAATATTTACAGTGTGATGGCTTCCAGAGCTGAACTCTAATCCAAAACATTCTCATAAGATCATCTGTGTCCACAGTGGACTTGCCTACCTGTTATATAAGCACCCAAAAGGTAAGGTGTCCAAATCTGAACTCATTATTTTGCCTCAAAACTTGTTTTCCCTCCCATTCTTCCCTCTTGATAAATGGTATTACCATCTATCCAATGATCCATGCCAGAGATCTTGTATGACAGTATGAGATGGTGTGATTACAAAAGAGAAAAACCACTGGATCTTGCAAAAAAGAAGATATATCACATGCTTAAGAATAATCTCATGAAAGGCATGTGTAAGAATTATAATCAGCTCTCAAAGAGGATCTTTCCTCTAACTCTGTATTTCCCACTTCACTTGAGTTTTTCTTTCTTTTTTTTGTTTTCATTTGTTTTCTCCCTCTGTGAACTAGATTTTTCTGATAANTTCCAGTACTTTGGCCACCTCATGGGAAGAATTGACTCATTGGAGAAGACTCTGATGCTGGGAGGGATTGGGAGCAGGAGGAGAAGGGGGCGGCAGAGGATGAGATGTTTGCATGGCATCACCAACTGAATAGACATGGGTTTGCGTGGACCCTGGGAGTTGGTGATGGGTAGGTATCCTGGCATGCTGCAGTTCATGGGGTTGAAAAGAGTCGGACATGACTGAGCGACTGAAATGAACTGAACTGAACCTTAGCTCTCTGGCCCTAGTGTATTTACTTTTAACCATTATGGTATGTTATTTCTCATAAAATACTTAGCATATTCCCTATCATTTAAGGCACTCTAGACGGATGCAGCACTACAGATGTTCAAGCTGAATTTAGAAAAGGCAGAGAAACCAGAGATCAAAATGCCAACATCCATTTGATCATTGAAAAAGCAAGAGAGTTCCAGAAAAACATCTACCTCTGCTTTATTGAATACGCCAAAGCCTTTGACTGTGTGGATCACACTAACCTATGGAAAAGTACTCAACTGATGGAACACCAGACCACCTTACCTGCCTCCTAAAAAACCTGTATGCAGGTCGAGAAGTAATGGTTAGAAACAGATATGGAACAGCAGACTGCTTCCAAATTGGGAAAGGAGTACATCAAGGCTGTGTATTGTCACCCTGCTTTTTTAACTTGTATGGAGAGCACATCATGAGAAATGCTGGGCTGTATAAAGAACAAGCTGGAATCAAGATTGCAGGAAGAAATATCAATAACCTCAGATATGCAGATGGCAGCACCCTTATGGCAGAAAGCGAAGAACTAAAGAGCCTCTTGATGAAAGTGAAAGAGGAGAGTGAAAANGTATAAAGAACAAGCTGGAATCAAGATTGCAGGAAGAAATATCAATAACCTCAGATATGCAGATGGCAGCACCCTTATGGCAGAAAGCGAAGAACTAAAGAGCCTCTTGATGAAAGTGAAAGAGGAGAGTGAAAAAGTTGGCTTAAAACTCAACACTCAAAACAATGAAGATCATGACATCTGGTCCCATTACTTCAAGGCAAATAGATGGAGAAACAAGGCAAACAGTGACAGATTTTATTTTGGGGGCTTGAATATCACTGCAGATAGGTGACTGCAGCCATGAAATTTAAAGATGTTTGCTCCTTGGAAGAAAAGCTATGACCAACCTAGATAGCATATTAAAAAGCAGAGACATTACTTTGCTAACAAAGGTCTGTCTAGTCAAAGGTTTTTCCAGTGGTCATGTATGGATGTGAGAGTTGGACTATAAATAAAGCACTGGGATGACCCTGAGGGATGGGATGGGGAGGGAGGTGGGAGGAGGGTTTAGGATTGGAAACACATGGGCACTTATGGCTGATTCATGTCAATGTATGGCAAAAAAAAAAAAAAATACCACAATATTGTAAAGTAATTAGCTTCCAATTAAAATAAATTTTTTTTTAATGAAAACCAATAAAGCCTGTAAGTGTATATTTTTATGAAAAAAAAAAAGAAAGCTGAGTGCCAAAAATTAATGCTTTTGAACTGTGGTGTTGGAGAAGACCCTTGAGATTCCCTTGGATTGCAAGGAGATCAAACCAGTCAAGCCTAAAGTATATCAGTTCTGAACACTGATTGGAAGGACTGATGCTAAAGCTGAAACTTCAATACTCTGGCCACCTGATGTGAAGAAATGACTCATCTGAAAAGACCCTGATGTTGGGAAAGATTCAAGGCTAGAGGAAAAGGGGACAGAAGAGGATGAGATGGTTGGATGGCATCAATGACTCGATGGACATGAGTTTGAGCAAACTCCAGGAGTTGGTGATGGACAGGGAAGCCTGGAGTGCTGCAGTCCATGGGGTTGCAAAGAGTCAGACATAACTGAGTGCCTGAACTGAACTGAGATGAATGTAGTTACTCTTTTCACCATTTTATGTTTACTAGTCAAGTTTCCTTGATGCTTTCCATAGTCTTTCTAGGGTTGCTAATCTATACTGAACCTTCTCATTGCTTGATTACCTTACTCTTTATTTATTTTTTTTTTTAACTTCCAGTCTTATTTGATGCCAGACTCCTCACTACTGCTTTGGACTTTGGATTATCCTCTTTCCCAAATTATTATTTCCTAATTATTTGGCTAGCCATTGGAAATGTGACTCCAGTTTGCTTTCTTTCCATGTAAACCAAAACTAGTTGTTTCTTTTCAAGTCACCCATTCATCTGGTTTCACTGCTGCTGGAAAAGTCTTCTTTTAACCTGTACAAAGTAGTTATTTTTTCTTTACTTAGGATCACATCTATTCTTACTTTCCTAAGACCCAGCTACTGGAATTATTGCCAGCAGGAAGCCTTCAGCTGTTCCTACCTATGGTGACTGCCTCAGTTCTAGACATCCTCCTAGCCCTCAGTTATACCAATTTCTAGGCCATCTCACACCTAATAACTTATTTGTGTAGGAATAAGATGACCTAGCCACCTTAGCCTGATTTAGAACAATTGTTAAAGGCTATTATACCTATAGGATTTCTAGTAAAGTTGCTTGAAACTATTATTGGGTCTGTATCACAGCTGATGTCTCCTGGAAAATTCACCTTCTTTCCACAGAGTCTATTCCATGGTTAATCTCTAATAAACATCCTATCTTCTTTCATCTTAGAGGCTGTTTAATGCAGGAGCTCATCATATCAATACTGGAGCTTCCCTAGTGGCTCTGACATTAAAGAAATTGAAAGTGAAGTTGCTCAGTCGTGTCCATGGACCGTACCCCACCAGGCTCCTCTGTCCATGGAATTTTCCAGGGAAGAGTACTGGAGTGGGTTGCCATTTCCTTCTCCACGGGATTTTCCTGACCCAAGGATTGAACCCTGGTCTCCAGAATTGCAGGAAGACACTTCACCATCTGAGCCACCAGGGAAGCCCATGAAAGAAACCACCTGCGATGGAGGAGACTTGGGCTAGATCCCTGAATTGGGAAGATCCCTGGAGAAGGGGATGGCTACTCACTCCAGTACTCTTGCCTGGAGAATTCCATGGACAGAGGAGTCTGGCAGGCTATGCTTATTGGAAAAGACAGTGATGCTAGGAAAGATTGAAGGCAGGAAGAGAAAGAGGAGACAGGATGAGATGGTTGGATGGCATCACTGACTCAATGGACATGAGATTGAGCAAACTCTGGGAGATGATGAAGCACAGGAAAGCCTGGTGTGCTGCAGTCAATGGGGTCATGAAGAGTTGGACATGACTTAATGACTGAACAACCACATAATTAATTCATTATTGTATGTCTCTCCTGGGACTTTGAGCTCTTCATTTTTATGGGGTTTCTCTAATAGTATTTGCATATATTCAAGTCAATTTTATATTCCAATGATAATGATAAAATCTCTCTCAACTTTATACCATAGTAATCTCTCTCTTAATTTTGATCAGACATAGTATAATGCTTGAGTTGTTGTCCACATTATCTATCTGCATTATTTATTTTAATCTCACTGCCTCCTTAACGGAGAAGGCAATGGCAACCCACTCCAGTACTCTTGCCTGGAGAATCCGATGGATGGAGGAGCCTGGTAGGCTGCAGTCCATGGGATCACTAAGAATCAGGTACCACTGAGTGACTTCATTTTCAATTTTCACTTTCATGCATTGGAAAAGAAAATGGCAACCCACTCCAGTATTCTTGCCTGGAGAATCCCAGGGACAGAGGAGCCTAGTGGGCTGCCATCTATGGGGTTGCACAGAGTTGGACACGACTGAAGCGACTTAGCAGCAGTAGCAGCAGCCTCCTTAATGCATTGCCATATGTTTGCAAAAATGTCATTTCACAAAAACCGCTCTTGTCAGGATTAACAATTATTCTGAATCCTATATTCACTTTCTATTTACTGTATTTGAATTTTACTTTTAAGCATAATTTTCTTCTCTCAAACCATGTTAATTTTTACCATCAGGAGTACCTTTCATTTGATTTATACTCTATACCTCCAGCTATTCCTTTTCTGTCCTTTTTATGGTTCTTCTTTAATGATTCTGATCACTAATTACAACGTAGTGGCTCTATACCACCAAGCAGTTCTTATCCCACACAAGCTGCTTATCCCACAATTCAAATCAATTTTGTCATTATCTATCTGAAGATATCATCACATCCCACAGACTAAGTTCTCAATCCTAAAAGACTGCCCACTCCCTCCACTTCAAATGCCAATCACAAGCCCAGATTGTCAGTCAATGTGCTACCTGACTGGATACAGACCAGAAGTTCCCATGATCTCTTCCTAAGGTTCCATACATTTGCTACAGCAGATCACACAACACAAAGGAACATTTTATTTCCTGGTTTGGCAGTTACAAGAAAAGGAACAATCAGATGGAAGAGATGCACAGGGAAAAGTACAGGGAAAAGGCATAAAACTGTTATGATCTCTTCAGGCATGCCCCTTTCCTTAGACCTTTCTCTATATGTTTACTAACCTGAAAGCTCTCCAAACCCTATCTTTTGGATATTTGTGAAAGCACTTCACAGATATTATTTACTGATTAAATCACTGAGTACTGGTGATTGAACTCAAACTCTTCTCCTTCTTTCCTCCCCAAAGGTTGGAAGGTGGAACTGAAGTTTCAACCATTTAATCAAAGGTGTTGTTTCCCGTGGCAAACAGCCCACATCATTAGGTTACCAGGCACTTTCCAAAGTTGCCTTCTTAACAAAGGACATCTTTAAGCTCTCATCACCTAGGAGAATCCAAATGGTTTTGGTGTTTTACCAGAAACAGGGATGAAGGCCAAATACATATTTCTCATTATAAAGCACAATATCATACCTTTCTTCTTCCCAATAATTAATGTTGTTGCTCTTGACCCATTCTGTGCTTGGCTTAATTCTCATTCTTTATATTATTTTTGAATCATCAATTCATCTAACTTCAAAAGACTATTTGGATACTATTGTTGACCTTAAACAAATAGACTGTCAGATATTACTTCAACATGGATGGGTTCGATGAAATAAAATTCAGGTTGGACTGTGAGTCTGGGGTTACCAGATGCAAGCTATTACATATAGAATGGATAAACCAGAAGGTCCTATTGTACAGTAAGGGGACTATATTCAATATCCTGTAGTAAATAACAATAGAAAGTGATATGAAAATGCACATTTAAAAATAAATAAAAATCATATTTTATGGTAAGACAAAAAAAATTTAACATAAAATTTAAACACAAAATTTTCTTTGCTACCCTCCCCTTTAGTGTGCATTGTGCATCTGCAGTAACCAGAACTACTTAGGAGACAGCATTCCTCCTTAATCTCATAAAGGTCACAGCTCCTTAGGAGATAGTCTTCTTTCTTAATCTTGTAAGGGACCAGGATGACCCATAATTCACTACTTGCTTTGTATGTATAGGTATGGATTGTATAAATTGTCAATAATACATCATTGGACCTATAACTCTTTGTCTTGAAAACTTAGATAACTGTGCTTTGACCTCAAACAGCAGGAAAAATCCTCAGAGCTTTCTAAAAGACTATGTTATAATCCTCAAGTTGGCCTGAAAAAAAATTGTTCCATTTCTTTTTTTGAAAGCCTTTTAATTAATTTTTTTCATTGGCAGATTTATTTGGGATCAGCAGATAACTGCAATCAGGGTCTGTAACAATGGTTAGTTATGTGCAAGTCCCCATACTTCAAGGGAAGAAGAACATTCTTATAGAGGAGAAAAAGAATTTGGGAGGGCTATAGTCAAGAGTCAATAACTTCACTAAATTGAGTCTTTGTCAGAAAAGAAGAGCCTTTCTTCTTCCTGTTGGCCATTCTTTGCAGAACATGAGAGCCCCTTCTTCTGGCCTCCTTACTCTACTTAACTGAAAGTGTCAGTCGCTCAGTCATGTCTGACTGTTTGCAACCCCATGGACTGTAGCCCACCAGGCTTTTCTGTCCATAGGGATTGTCCAGGCAAGAATATTGGAGTGGTTGGCCATTCCCTTCTCCAGTGGATTTTCCCAACTCAGGGATCGAACCTGGGTCTCCCATATTACAGGCAGATTCTTTACCATCTGAGTCATCAGGAAAGCCACTTACTTGATGTTGAGATTTTTATTAAATTTTTACACCATATTTCACAGCAATCAATACTTGCTAAGTTAAAGCATAATAAAGAAGTTTAACCTTTAAGGGGAATTTAAACTACAGAGAGAATTTATGGAAATTATTTTCAAAAGATATAAGGGCATAACATTTTCTAGAAATGAAAATAGTCTTCATGTATAATACTCACAAGTCAATATAATATTTTGAAAAATATGTTAGAGAAATAAATCTTAAAATATTAGAAGATAAAAAATAAATTGCAAAGTATTTCCAAAAAAAAAAAAAAAAAGGTTTACGCTGACAGTGTATTTCAGATCAGCTACATACATGCAAGAAGTCAGTGGTATAACATATTCCAATGGCCATGGGGAGGGGAGGCAAACAACTGCCAGTCTAAACTATGTCTAAACAATGGAGATGAAAAATTTCAGACATGTACTTTTAGAAGTTGTCTTGATTATCTTGTACCTTAAATATTTGGAACTATTGGATCTGTTGGTATATAATTTATACTAAGTTTAGAAAGCCTTTATTCATAATTATTCAAATAATATTTTCAGTTTCTCCACTCTGTCTTCTTTGCGGTTTGCTATTACACATATGGAACGCTGCTTCAAGTTTTCCAGCAGTCAACTGAAGTTCTATTAATCTTTTAAGTCTTTTTTTTTTCTTTCTGTTTCATTTTGGATAGTTCTTATAGCTGGTCCTTAATGCCACTAATTTGGAAACTCAGCAGTGGCCACAGGACTGGAAAAGGTCAGTTTTCACTCCAATCCCAAAGAAAGACAGTGCCAAAGAATGCTCAAACTACCACACAATTGCATTCATCTCACATGCTAGTAATGCTCAAAATTCTACAAGCCAGGCTTCAGCAATATGTGAACCGTGAACTTCCAGATGTTCAAGCTGGTTTTGGAAAAGGCAGAGAAACCAGAGATCAAATTGCCAACATCCGCTGGATTATCGAAAAAGCAAGAGAGTTCCAGAAAAACATCTATTTCTGCTTTACTGACTATGCCAAAGCCTTTGACTGTGTGGATCACAAGAAACTGTGGAAAATTCTGAACGAGATGGGCATACCAGACCACCTGACCTGCCTCTTGAGAAACCTGTATGCAGGTCAGGAAGCAATAGTTAGAACTGGACATACAACAACAGACTGGTTCCAAATAGGAAAAGGAGTATGTCGAGGCTGTATATTGTCACTCTGCTTATTTAACTTCTATGCAGAGTNGAGGGTTTCCATGCCCTCCTCCAGGGGATCTTCCCAACACAGGGACTGAACCTGAGTCTCCTGTAGCTCCTGCGTTGCAGGTGGATTCTTTACCACTGAGCCACTAGGGAAGCCCATATGTATACATATGTATATGTAAACATGTGTGTGTACACACACATGCAAACATCTGTTTGCATTCTTATTGATCTTTACAAAGAACTAATTTATATTTTATATAGTTTTGATGACCCCAAAAGTTGTTTTCCCTTCTATAGGTCACTTCCTAAGTACTCACAACTGTTTCACATTTGGAATTAGTCTGGAGGGTGGAGAAGGAATTTCTCAGGTAATTTGTAGTTCCAAATTACCTTTCTGTTATGTTTCCTCAGCACAGATTTAACTTCCAATATCTCACTTTACGGAGAAGGCAATGGTAACCCACTCCAATACTCTTGCCTGGAAAATCCCATGGATGGAGGAGCCTGATAGGCTGCAGTCCATGGGGTCGCTAAGAGTCGGACACGACTGAGCGACTTCACTTTCACTTTTCACTTTCATGCACTGGAGAAGGAAATGGCACCCCACTCCAGTGTTCTTGTCTGGAGAATCCCAGGGACGGGGCGTCTGGTGGGCTGCCCTCTATGGGGTCACACAGAGTCGGACACGACTGATGCAACTTCACTTTACTATGCAGAGACAAATTAGAAATCATCAGGAAAAAATTCCTCCGCTTTTTACTTTTCGTGTCAACAAATTTATTTGCATTCTTGCCTTAAAAAAAAAACAAACTCTATTACCATTCCCTTTCAAAATGAAAGAGGGCACTGCATCTGTCTCTCCAACATTTCTAGAGACCTTGATTAATTAATTAATGATTCTCAATTATCATCAAGTGCTACCAACGTTCTTCCCTCAGTCTAAGTCTCTGCTATCTTAGGCGAATAGATACCTCCCTTTGTCCTATGCTCCCGTCTAGTTACCGCTGCATGTCTTTCTCCCCATTACAGCCAGCCCACTGCCAATGTTATCTGTAGTTTCCACTCATAGTCTTCTTCTACTCCCATTACTTCCTCAAATCTCCTCTTGCTACAGTTAGCAGTGGCTTCTTCCTTGATTAAAAATAATAATAATAACTTAAAAAACACTACGTACTCACCCCAGCAGCTGACGATGCTCTTGCCCTCTTTGAAGTACTTTCCTTACTCAACTTTCTGAGACCCCACCCCACCAGACCCTCACACTTTTCCTGACTATTCTTCTACGTTTCTAGCTATTACTTCTTATCCTCCTCTGTGGATTCCTCTTTCTGAAATAGAGAAGACCTTCAGATGTCAGACTTCCTAGCACCCTGAGCCTTCTTTTCCCACTTACCTTGGAAGAAAAGGGTGCCAATTAATATTTACAGTGTGATGGCTTCCAGAGCTGAACTCTAATCCAAAACATTCTCATAAGATCATCTGTGTCCACAGTGGACTTGCCTACCTGTTATATAAGCACCCAAAAGGTAAGGTGTCCAAATCTGAACTCATTATTTTGCCTCAAAACTTGTTTTCCCTCCCATTCTTCCCTCTTGATAAATGGTATTACCATCTATCCAATGATCCATGCCAGAGATCTTGTATGACAGTATGAGATGGTGTGATTACAAAAGAGAAAAACCACTGGATCTTGCAAAAAAGAAGATATATCACATGCTTAAGAATAATCTCATGAAAGGCATGTGTAAGAATTATAATCAGCTCTCAAAGAGGATCTTTCCTCTAACTCTGTATTTCCCACTTCACTTGAGTTTTTCTTTCTTTTTTTTGTTTTCATTTGTTTTCTCCCTCTGTGAACTAGATTTTTCTGATAATATATGGCTCAATAAGACTCAAATACTCATGCCTGGAAAATCCCATGGACGGAGGAGCCTGGTAGGCTGTAGTCCATGGGGTCGCGAAGAGTCGGACATGACTTAGCGACTTCACTTTCACTTTTTACTTTCATGCACTGGAGAAGGAAATGGCACCCCATTCCAGTGTTCTTGCCTGGAGAATCCCAGGGACGGGGGAGTCTGGCGGGCTGCCATCTAAGGGGTTGCAAGAGTCTGACATGACTGAAGTGACTTAGCAGCAGTAGCAGCAAGACTACTTTAACTCTAACCCAGCATGACCTTTCAGGCCAAGCCCACATCAGCATTTCTCTGATGTCACTGTTCATACCAGAAGAGACTCAGATTGCCCCAACCTAACTGACTCAAATGGTGCAAATATGTCATGCCTATGTCCTCTGCCTTAACTGGAGCTGTAGATAGAATAGATGCTTTTTTGAATGAGTTGTGAGAAAGATAGACTGTACGTCAAGAGTTCTTGACATTTTACTCTTCACAAATCCTTCATATCTAAGAAATAATGAAATTCTGTCAAATCTGCCTTTTCTACCACTTCACAAATCCAGCCACTTCTTTTCATCCCCCCGTCACTTCTCAACTTAACGCTGCCCTTTCCTAGATCCTCCCAACCAACCTCTACCATGTAGACAAGTGACCTTTTTAAAGTACCAATAATGCCACTTCTTTACTTAAATCTTGTCATAGGACATGTCAAGGCTGACACCTGACATACATGTCTGTATGTTAGTTCAAACTCCTTATTATGATTATGTTAGTTGCCCAGGGCTGATGTAACAGATTGCCACAGATTTAATGACTTAAAACCACAAAAATATATTCTTTCAAAGTTCTAGAGGCTAGAGGTCCAAATTCAATATGTTGGCAGGGCCATGCTCTCTCTGAAGTCTCTAGGGAAGAATCTTTCTTCCCCCTTTTCTGGATTCTGGTATCTCCCAGCAATCTTTGGCATTCCTTGGCTTGAGCTGCATCACTCCAAGCTCCACCTTCAGCTTCACATGACCTCCTTCTTTGTGGTTCTGGGTCCTCTCCTCTTCTTCTAAGGACACCAGTCATTGGATTAAGGCCCACACTTAATCCAGAAGGATTTCACCTTGAGATCCTTAACTAAACTCATCAGTTAAGACCCTATTTCCAAAAGCTCACCTTCTGAGGTTCAAGGTATAATCAGTTCCCAAAGGAATCTTTTTCCAGGTATAATTGGTTCCCAAAGGAATCTCTTTCCTCAAACTCTGTATTTCTCAACACAACTTCACTTGAATTTTTTTTTCTTTTTTTTAAACTTTCATCTGTTTCCTCCCTCTGTGAACTAGATTTTTCTGCCAATATATGACTCACTAAGACTACCTGAACTCTAACCCAGCATGACCTTTTAGGGGGACACTATTCAACCCAGTGCGATGGGCTATAGGCCTTTTATGATATGGTGTCTACTCATCTCTCCAGCCTCATCTCTTATCACACTCCATCCCTCATATAATCTCTAATCATAATAGCCTTTTGCAATTCTGGGGCCATAAGACACAAGAAAGACTGACTTCTGGATTTTTGCATTTCCTGCCCACCTCTGTTTAGAATGTCCTTGCCATCTCCCTTTGCCCGGCTCTTACAATTTTTCAGATTCTGGGACTCTAGAAAGTTTTCCCAAGTCCCATCCATCATTGCTGTGTGCTGTCTCATCCCAATTCTCATTACCCCTTCCATTTACCTCAAGCATAGCATGTATCCCACTACTTAGTAATTTTAATTGCTGTCTCAATTCTTTCCCACTCAAATAATCAGTAAGGGACCAATCACTTCTCGTTTTCTTTTAATTTGCTTTTGTCCTCTCAGTGCATAACACAGTGCCTAATAGGCACTCAACAAATGATTATAGAATGAATGAATGTCTTTGAAAAGTAGTTCACACATGGTAAGAATTTCCAGGTGTCAAAACTGATATGCAATTGCATCTGTGATGGTTTCTTTATTCAGATTTGTCCGTTAGAGGGAGTAATGACTTCGTATGAGGAAAGTGAGAGAAGCACTCCATGAATACTGAATATTATATTAGGCAGTATTAAATCACCCCATTTAGTTTTGCTGTTGCATGTGTTGAAAACTCATTTTGATCTGACCACAGTCCTATTCATTTTGATTATCCTTAGATCAAATAATGCAAGATTCTCAATTATAGCCATAAATTTGAATGATAGAATTACCATATGAACGGGTTTGAATTCCATATTAGCATTAACCTTAAAGAAAACTATGTAGGTTCTTTTCTAAAGCGAAGGAAAGTGTCTGTTGAAATTGGGAAATGTGTATACCCACAAGTGAAAGAACTTGAAATAGAGCCTTAAAGAAAAGAGAAAAGTTGAAGTAGATAGTGTTGATTACTTTCAGGTAGCTCACCACTTTCATTACCAATAGAATTTAATTATATAAGCACTCTGAATAAAATGAAGACAGAAAAGATGTTATTAAGAAGATCACATTCCTTTTAGTTAAATCATTTTTGGAATAAACGGCTCCCAGGATTCTTGAATGTTTTCCTTTTTGGTTAATATAGCATCAAGGATTATATTAGTATATAGCAGGCATACATACTTATATATGGGTTGCCTGAACTAAAAGAGACTACAAGCTAGTTGTGTTTGAAGGGCATCAGCAAGTAGGACATCAACGATGAAGACAGTTTCTGGAGGCCCTTGGCCTCCTGAGCAACCCTGAGACACAGTTATGGGGAAGTCCTCGCAGCTGTGTTTAAGGAGTTTTGAGAATCTGTCAAAGGGCAGCTGGTAAGACCAATGCAATGTGGTGAAGTTCTCCAGACTGACACAAACCCAAGCTCCCAAGGAACATCAAGAACAAAATAACTCAAAGGTGGAGAAACTGAGCTGTGATGAGACCAAGAAAGGGATTCTCTGGTGGCCACTGGTTTTCAGACTGTGCTCTGGGAACCCACTCAGCAAAATGGAAGAGGATGACTTATAGAGAAAAAAATGACCCCTTTGCTTCACTTCTTCCCTCCTTCCTCTCTTTCAAAATCTCTGTCTCACACTGACTCTCTCTGTTCCTCTCTGGATACTAGAAAACAGAAATAAAAGCAAGACAAATCCCTGCTCTTCACATAACCTTTGCCTACAGCCCATTTGCCTGTGAACAGAGGCCATAGCTGGAAAGAGGTAGATATTCTCTTGTGAATGCGTTAGTTGTTCGGTCGTGTCCAACTCTTTGTGATCCCGTAGACTGTAACCTAACAGGCTCCTCTGTCCATGAGATTCTCCAGGCAATAATACTGGAGTGGGTTGCCATTCCTTCTCCAGAGGATCTTCCCGACCCAGGGATCAAACCTAGATCTCCCACATCGCAGGCAGATTCTTTACTGTCTGAGCCAACTGGAAAGCCCACAGATATTCTCTTACAGCCCTCAATTCTGAAAATCTATTCATTCATTTTTTTGGTCATTCATTCATTTATTCATTATTCAACAAACATTTATTGAACCTATCTTTTAGGTATATAATTTGTCTTCCTGATCAGTTATTTTCAATTCCTTTCAAGTCATGCAAATTTTTTTCCCACTAAAAGTTTGCTGATGTTCAATATGGAAACGTGAAAGCTGCACTGAGTGAATTGAAGTGGGAACATAGAACTGGCCAGCTCCTGCCCTGCCCTCTTCTGCAGCCACTGAAGAATGCTTTGTGGAGCATAGCACACATACACCTGTTCTATGGTGAGCACTCCCATACATTGCAGTGGGAATGTGAATTGGTACAATGACTGTGAAAAACAGCCTGATACATAAAGTGAACAATATGCCCACCCAGTTCCTCCCCTGGCTATACACACTCAAGACTGAAACTTACACATATGAGAACGAGAGAACGTATCAAGAGTAAGCATAGTTTATAAGAGGCACAAAAGAAAAACAATGTTAATTTCCAGCATCAGTTGAATGGGTAAGTAAAAATATGGTACAGAATAATCAAAATGGAAAAACCAACTACATGAAGCAGCATGGGTGAATCTAACAATGCTGAATGCCAGAAACAAGAAAAAATAATATGGACAGTATTTTTTAAATGTTCATTTACATAAAGTTCAAATGTAAGCAAAACTAAACTATATTATTGAGGAAATACCTACTGAGATGGTTTTAAAAGAACACTAGAAAGTAGAACAAAGAAGTGATTACCATAGTGAAGTCACCTCTAGGGAAGATGACGAGGGATATTAAGGGGAAAGGTCACAGGGAGTTAGTTGTAAGTGTTCTGGGGATGCTAGTGTTATTCTTTGCTTTGGGAAGTGATCACACTACTGTTTGTATTATTTCTTGTGGGTGATTATATCTGCATTATTCTAATTATTCATTAAACAGACTTTTATGTTTTATATCTTTTCTGCAATGTTTCACGCTTACTTAAATGGCTAAGCAAACAAAATACCATTGCTTGATTCCAGGGAAGTGGGAACAGGAGGGAAAACGACCAATTTCAAAGATTTTGGAGTCTCTAGCTCCTGGTATAATGTCTACCTCAGGCAAAAGACCTATATAGTAATGTTGGCTAAACCAAACTGGCCTAGGCAATGTGACATGCTCTGAAAGAGTAAACATCTTGTAGAGCCTACAGGCCACATCTAAAATTCTCATTTTTACTCCATGTCAAAGACAAAATGCTGTTGTGGTTCTGTGTTTCTGTTTAGCTTCGGTTCAGTTCAGTTCGGTTGCTCAGTCATGTCAGACTCTTTGCGACCCCATGGACTGCAGCATGCCAGGCCTCCCTGTCCATCACCAACTCCCGGAGTTTAACCAAATTCATGTCCATTGAGTCAGTGATGCCATCCAACTATCTCATTCTTTGCCATTCCCTTCATCTCCTGCCCCCAATCCCTCCCAGCATCAGGGTCTTTTCCAATGAGTCAACTCTTCACATGAGGTGGCCAAAGTATTGGAGTTTCAGCTTCAGCATCAGTCCTTCCTTCCAGGGAACACTCAGGACTGATTTCCTTTAGGATGGACAGGTTGGATCTCCTTGTAGTCCAAGACACTCTCGAGTCTTCTCCAACACCACAGTTCAAAAGCATAAATTCTGCACTCAGTTTTCTTTATAGTCCAACTCTCACATCCATACATGACCACTGGAAAAACCATAGCTTTGACTGCATGGACCTTTGTTGGCAAAGTAAGGTCTCTTCTTTTCAATATGTTATCTAGGTTGGTCATAGCTTTTCTTCCAAGGAGTAAATGTCTATTAATTTCATGGCTGCAGTCACCATCTGCAGTGATTTTGGAGCCCCCCAAAATAAAGTCTCTCACTGTGTCCACTGTTTCCCCATCTATTTCCCATGAAGTGATGGGACCAGATGCCATGATCTTCGTTTTCTGAATGTTGAGTTTTAAGCCAACTTTTTCACTCTCCTCTTTCACTTTCATCAAGAGGCTCTTTAGTTCTTCGCTTTCTGCCATAAGGGTGCTGTTATCTGCATATCTGAGGTTATTGAGATTTCTCCCAGCAATCTTGATTCCAGTTTGTGCTTCATCCAGCCCAGCGTTTCTCATGATGTATTCTGCATATAAGTTAAATAAGCAGAGTGACAATATACAGCCTTGACATACTCCTTTCCCAATTTGGAATCAGTCTGTTTATCTTGCTACACATTATTTAATTCATACTGAATAAAAAATAATGACTTTCTTTGAGGACATCAGTGTTTTTAATGGATTTTTGTTCAATTCAGTATTGACATTTAACTTCAAACTTTATAAAACATTTTCTAAATCTAGACAAAACAACTAACCTCAGTTTCTAATGGAGCCAAACACATACTGGAAATTTGGAGACAGACACACAGTATACATATGTTTTTAATTTTTCCTGCTTCTCATTAAAAGATTGACCAAAGGAAACTCTGATTATTTGTGGGTTTATTTTGTTCCAATCAAGAATTCACTGTATTCTGTGCTATGCAACTAAATTAAAATGCTTCATCATTTTAGATAATAGCTATATCTTTCTACTAGTCAAATATTAATGACAAATCAGATTCTTTACCTGGTTTCACACTGTCTATGATAATAGCCAATCTTTTGAAAATTATTAGCTTCAGATGCAATTATTATAAAGACACATTTTAATAGTTTTCAATGTTTTAAACATAGAATTGAAAAATAATTTACTTTTCTATGATAATAACCAATATTTTGAAAGATATTAGCTTCAGATGCAATTATAAAAAGACACATTTTAATAGTTTTCAATGTTTTAAACATAGAATTGAAAAATAATTTACTTTATATATATCATATATAATGCTGTGTTTTTTCAATAATTTTATTTGTCACATATAATAGCTGTAGAGCTTTAACATAAATTAACATAAATTGAAATAAAATGAAGAAAATTTCACTCAGAATCCCAATGCCACCACAAATCAAACTGTTTTCAGTTTTAATTATATAATTAATTCCCTACTTTTAAACTAATGAGATCATTTTATTTTATTTTTTTTTTCTGGCAGATTAAATAATTTTATTCCCAGTTTCTTTAGTCAGTTCAGTTGCTCAGTTGTGTCTGACTCTTTGAAACCCCATGGACTGCAGCACACCAGGCTTCCCTGTCCATCACCAACTCCCAGAGCTTACTCAAACTCATATCCATTGAGTCGGTGATGCCATCCAACCATAATGAGATCATTTTAAAAGTCACTTTAGTCTTTGCTCTTCTGTAAACTAGAAAGAAAAATATTTACTATTTTTTGTTTCACACTTAGTTCAAAATTATATGAAGGATTCATAGAAGATGTTAAAAATTCTATCTATGCTTTTATATTCCAATGTATAAATTGTTCTATGAACATTCACTCATAAGACAAAGATCTGAAATAAAACACATCAAACACAAAGCAAAATGAATAAGTAGTCATGTTTATCTCATATAAACCCTAGAAACAAAAATGTGGTTTTATATTTAGTAATAAGTGATACTATATTCTCATAACTTATCCTCGCATCTTTTATTCAGTTATTAAAGATAAATAACATGTATTTAAAATTATCGAAGATAATAGTTGCTTATCGTCAAGACTGGCTTTTTTTTAATGATATATAAACTTAGTCAAGGCCCACATCTCTGTGGTAGTTGTTTGTTCTTATATAAAATGAAGCTACAAAGAACTCTATAGGTACCTTAAAAGCATCAGGAAACAACCCACTGAAATAGTTTTATTAACTATAAAGTATTAAACCATTGGGGAGATTTATTGTACATAAGGAATGTTTCAACTCACTGACAAAAGATAAATGCAATAAACCAGAAAAATCAAATGAGATGATAACAAAGTTCAGAAAAGGTGGTCTTTGATGTAGAACACAAAGAATGAAAGTGTGATGGTGTTCCCTGGTGGGAAGCTTCAAGCTAGAATTAGGATTCAAGAGTTCCTAGAAAAAGTCAACAAAGGAAAAACCAAAACCAAAAAATCCTTAGTCTATCATCTAAAACAAAACGGAAACCAAGCAAAGGAAAGGAGGCCTGAATGAGATTTATCTTGTATTTAGGGGCAGAATTTTTTTGTCCTCTTCAGGGTGGGGGTTAGTTCATGTGAATGTTGCCACTGCCAGTGTGCTCAAATACTGGAAGAAAATTATTACCCTGGTATTAGGGCAAGAAAACCTTTCACTTGGGGTAAAGAAACTGAAAACAAATTAAAATTAATGGTTACACTATTTTTCAAAAATCCTTCTTTTGTACATCAATAAGGAATAAAAAAAATAATATATTGTTCACTGATTTTTCCTTTTACTGTATTAATGTTATCTAACTATTGCTGACTTATATCTATGGATCATAATACACAAAATGATCTTGTATATATTTTATCATGATGTCTAAAAACACACAAAAAAATCCATGCTAAAGTCTTAAATGACTTTATCTTTTCTTCTTGCACCAGATCCTGGGACACAGGCTGCATTTTTCATCCTTCATCCTTGTCTCCCTGGCCATAATCATGCTTATTTTAAGGAATTTTCCTGCTGATCATTCTGGAAAACCTATTTTATATCCATTCTCTCCTCTCACTCCCAGGTAAACTCCTTAGGTGTTCCTTACATATACAGTATCCATTTTCTTTTTTCTCTTCAATTTCCAGTCTGACTTAGACCCTCACCATCCACTGAAATGACCTTCTGATGGCCTAAGCCAGTGGATGAGAAAGAGTCAAGACTGTAGGCAGATATGTGCATAACAGAGGAGGCTATTATCCCAAACCCAGGTGGAAGAAAATGGTTGCTGGAAACACAGTGATGTTGGTGAGGGCGGACAAGGCTGGATTCCAGTTTTGAGACAAATCACAGGTGACTGGGTTGATGCTGCCACTTCTTGATACCAGGAACTGCAAGTTTGTGTCAGTGCGGGAGGTGGAAAAGAGGGTTTTTATTAAACTGACTCTGTACAGGGAGTTCAGTTCAGTTCAGTCACTCAGTCATGTTCGACTCTTTGCGACCCCATGGACTGCAGCACACTAGGCCTCCCTGTCCATCACCAACTCCCGAAGTTTACCCATACCCATGTCCATCGAGTCGGTGATGCCATCCAACAATCTTATCCTCTGTCAGCCCCTTCTCCTCTTGCCTTCAATCTTTCCCAGCATCAGGGTCTTTTCAAATGACTCTTCACATCAGGTGGCCAGAGTATTGGAGCTTCAGCTTCAGCATCAGTCCTTCCAATGAACATTCAGGACTGATTTCCTTTAGGATGTACAGGGAGGATCATACTAAACACGAGGGAGGACTTTCCCAAACCAGGTGTCTGATAGAGGGCTTCCCCATCTACAAGGGACAGGGAGATTTGTCCCCTTAAAGATTTCTGAAAAGTAAAATTAGAGAAGCCAAATCTTCTTTTCTAGAAACAAAGGTTATTCATTCAAACAAAAGAATGTAACCCAATATCAAAGCAGCACTTGTGACAATGTCTAAGGCTGGAATTGTCTGTACAGGGATGTTGAACTGTTTCTGCTTCAGAAGACATTACCACGTGAAGGATAATAATAACAATTATCAGGACTTCCCTGGTGGTCCAGTGGTTAAGAATCTGCCTTCCAGTGCAAGGGACTACGGTTTGATCCCTGGTCAGGGACCTAAGATCCCCCATGCCAGGGGGCAATTAACCCTGTGTGCCACAACTAGAAAGCCCACAAGCTACAATGAAGAGCATGTGAACTAAGACCCAACAACCAAAAATAAACAAATATTTTAAAAATTATAACAGATATTATTCATCAAACATTTTTTTAATATACCAGAACTTAAAACATCATGCTAAGAATTTTTCATACAGTGTTTGGCTCATTCTTCATAGCAGTCATACAAGGCAGAGAAATAATATAATTGCCATTTTAGAGGTGAGGATGCAAAAACACATGAAACAGAGTTAAATACGTGGCTGAGGTCACCCAGCTGGTAAGTGACAGAGCTAGAAGTTGAACCTAGGCAATTCAGTGCCAGAACCCACCCTCCCTATCGTGCGGGTGCATAAGTGTCAGTCACTATTCCTCAGACCTGGGTTCTTGGAGGTGATCTAAGAGGATCACAGCTCCTTTGATGAGACAGCTCTGCAGATAAGGAAGAAGGATCTGAAATTTGGACTATCTAACTGTAGACCAAACCTAAGAAAGAGAGGTGACCAACATTATTAAAACACTCCCCTATTGCATCTTGGACAGTGGGATCCTTCCGGTTACAAGACAGCCTACATTGATTTTCCTGCTTTATGAGAGAAACAAAAGAGCCATCTAATCAGAAAGTCTTGGGAAGGGGCAATATAATCAGTGTACCAGAGAAGGGGTGAAGGGGCAGTTCTTGGATGCAAGGTCTGATTGATAAACGAAGATAAAATCAGTCCCTCTGCAAGAAAGTAAATGGTTGCAATGACAGAAAGAGAGCTGAAGTCTCAACAAAATAAACCCTTAATATTTTACGGTATTAACACTGTGATCTTATTCAAACACATGTTTCAGCCTCTTTTTAAAGTAGCACTTTTTTGGACTTCCCTGGTGGTCCAATGGTTAAAAAATCTGCCTGTCAATGCAGGAGACACAGGTTCAATCCTTGGTCTGGGAAGATCCCACATACCTCGGGGCAACTAAGCCCATCCACCACAAATACTGAGCCCTCTCTCCAGAGTCCATGGGCCGTAACTACTGAAATCCGTTGCCCTAGAGCCCACGCCATCACAATGAGAAGTCCATGCACTGCAACCAGAGAGTAGCCCGTGGTGGTCATAACTAAAGAAAGCCCACGTTGCAGCAATGAAGACCCAGAGCAGCCATAAATAAATAAAAATAAAATAGAGTAGCATTTTCACCTTTCCTAACTTTCAATTATAAATAAAGTCCACTTTCTTCTTCCTTGATGAATATCACAGAATTTGATCTCTGCTTCCTAACTGTCAGGGTGTCCTTTTCTCCTTACCTGAGAGAGTCTCGGGCTACAATATCCCCACTGACCACAGGATCTCAAGTTGTCCTTTTAAGAATAAAATGAATCATATAATCTTGGTGTGTTAAGGAACCAGGCTGTGACGGTCTTTGGGCTACTTGCTGCTAAGCATTTCCTTCCTTCCTTTCTCATTGCCATGCAATTGTTGGAAACAACAAATATTTATTTTTAAATTTTGAGTCTTTGGCCTTTTTCTTTTCATCAGCTTGTGGGCACAAGCAAGCTGAGGATGGCCTAGGTAGACTATGGGATGTCCCCTTTACATTGTCTCCACTCCTCACGGAAGCCAGAGTTAAGTTCTGCCCCAGGGTATTTTCAGATCAGCAACACTTGATTTTTCTGACAGGGATTATAAACTGGAGGTATCTGCCAGAATCCACACCAGCTCTCTCCACCTTTAATCTCTTTCTTATAACCCTTAAACATTGGATAAATTTTTGTCTATAAGGCAAAGTGACTTTCTATAGGAATTCTTCAGTCCAAGAGTCAGGAAAGGAGGTCTCTGAGCTCACATGGAGCGAGGAGAACCCTAGTGGCCAGACTGTGTTCGCTACAGATCGTTCCTCATTAAGAGGTTCTCTGGAGGAGTGGCTGATTCCAGAGACTACTAGGTTCATATCAAAAGAACTTAGGAACCTTCTAGAATAAGCTCTCACCAGCCCAAAATGGTAAGTTTGAACATTACTGAGGTTAATAACTGCAACAGATTAAAACACATCAAATGTATTTAAGCCTTGTGTTTAAAATGATACTTTCAAAAAATCCAACTAATTGGTCACTTTTGCAAGGTGCTGGTGAACCGATTCATTACATTTGGAAACTGTTAAACAGAGCAAAGAATTCATCATTACTCCTGTATTTCCTGTACACACTACCTCTGAGTAACCAATACTTGATGATTAAATTTGGTCTTTATAGAATTACAGATGGAAAAAAGGAACAAGAGAATTAGAATATCAGCGTCTTACAATCTGTAATGAATTTATCTAGTCAATGATCATCAGTGAGGCTGCTAACATGACAAAGAACACAACTGGACTTTCTGCACCACATGACAGAAGTACACACACCACCACTCGCAAAATTCTCTTGGAAATTAAAAATCTGATGTCAATCTGGTTAATCATTAGATTCAATTTACAGGAAATATAAAGGACAGAGAAACATATTAAATGACAAGATTGGAATGCGAACTCCAGTGGGCAGTGGAAATACAGGAAATACAACCCAGTTTCTTTAACAAAAAATTACTACAAGGGCAAAAAGAAGGGGTGGGAGCGGGTAGATTTATGGAAGTATTAATCAAGGTTCTCCAGAGAAACAGAATCTATAGTACAGATAGATAGACAGACACACAGATCTAGAGAAGAGTGAACTATTGTGAAATTGGGTCACTTGGTTACAGGTAACTGACAAGTCCTAAGATCTGCAGTCAGCAAGCCAGAAACACAGGCAAGCTGATGGCATACTTCTACTCCAAAAGCCGGCAGGTTCTAGACCCAGGAGAAGCTAAAGCTCGAACCCAAAGGCAGGGGAAAAAATAACCCAGCTTAAAGTGACTGCAGCCATGAAATTAAAAGACGCTTACTCCTTGGAAGAAAAGTTATGACCAACCTAGATAGTATATTGAAAAGCAGAGATATTACTTTGCCAAGAAAGGTCCGTCTAGTCAAGGCTATGGTTTTTCCAGTGGTCATGTATGGATGTGAGAGTTGGACTGTGAAGAAAGCTGAGTGCCAAAGAATTGATGCTTTTGACCTGTGGTGTTGGCGAAGACTCTTGAGAGTCCCTTGGACTGCAAGGAGATCCAACCAGTCTATCCTAAAGGAAATCAGTCCTGGGTGTTCATTGGAAGGACTGATGCTGAAGCTGAAACTCCAGTACTTTGGCCACCTCATGCGAAGAGTTGACTCATTGGAAAAGACTCTGATGCTGGGAGGGATTGGGGGCAGGAGGAGAAGGGGGCGACCGAGGATGAGATGGCTGGATGGCATCACTGACTCGATGGACGTGAGTTTGAGTGAACTCCGGGAGATGGTGATGGACAGGGAGGCCTGGTGTGCTGCAATTCATGGGGTCTCAAAGAGTCGGGCACAACTGAGCAACTGAACTGAACTGAACTGAACTAAACTGAAAAGCAGTCAGGTAGGAGGAATTCTCCCTTTCTCAGGAGACGGTCAGCCTTTTGTTCTATCCAGACCAGGAACTGATTGGGTGAGACCCACCATCATTTGAGAGAATAATCCACTTTACTCCATCTACTTATTTAAATGTTAAAACCACCAAAAAAGGAACAAACCAAAAAACCTCTCACAGAAACAACAAAATAGTATCTGACCAAATATTTGGGAACTCCATGGCCTAGTCAAGTTGACATGTAAAATTATCTAGCACAATGGGGTAAGTTTGGATTAAAAAAGACTAACTAAAGACATGTGTCAATAATAAATGGAACATATTTGGATTCTAATACTGACAAAACAACTGTACAATTTTTTTAAGGAAAAGGATAAGGAAAATTCGAACACAGGTTATTTGATGATATAAATGAATTCTTTTAAAAACTTTTTAGGTGGAAGAATGATACAGTTAAGTTTTTAAAAAGAATTCTACATCTTCAGTAATACCTATTTAAATATTTACAGATAAAATTCTATGACATTTGGGATTTGTTTTAAAATAATAATATAATCGGGGGTGGTGGAAATGGAAGATATAGATATTGGCACTGTGTTGATAAATAGTGAAGCTAGGTGATAGGTATGTGGAAATTCATTGTATTATTTTCTCTAATTTTGTAAATATTTGAAATTTTTCATATAAAAGTTTTTTTAAGGCATTATTTTTCTACCTCTAATAAAATAACTAATTAAGGTAAAAATCAGTGGATGTTAAAAAAAATGAGTAAATGATTAATAGGAAACTTTTATAATGAAAGACTCAAGCTTTCAGTGCTGGAATCCACTTATAAATGTAATCTGTCAAAGTGGGATAACTGGGAACTTCCTGGAAGTCTAATGGTTAAGACTCAATGCTTCCAATGCAGGGGGTGTGGGTTCCATCCTTGGTCAGGGGACTAGGATCTGACATCCTTTATAGTGCAGCAAAAAAAAAAAAAAAAACCTTAAGTGGGATAATTGGACATTATGTACATCCTGATATGATGGATTATGAAGTATATAGTGCTACCTATGAAGTATTCTTGCCAAAAAGACCTTATCAAGGGATTAGATCTAATTTTCAACACATGGAACATTTAAAAGCTAAAGAAACAAGTTAAACCACACCATGAAGAAATATCCATTCACATTATTTTGTTGAACATCCCACAGCACAGCTCATCAGTTTCTTCAAAAAATCAACAGCATAAACGAGTAGGGGAGAGAAGGGAGGAATGTTGTTCTGGATTAAAATTACTTGAGAGAAGGGATTCCCTGGTGGTCCATGGTTAGGACTTGGCGCTTTCAATGCCAGGTGTCCAGTTCAGTCCCTGGTAGGGGAACTAAGATCCTGCAAGCCAAGTGGCCTGGCAAGCCAAGCCAAAACAAACAAACAAAAAATACTTCAGAGACATAACACCCAAATACAGTATATGGTTATTGTTTGGGAACAAACTAACTGAAAGAAAAAAAAAAAACNCAAAAAAAAAAAAAAAAAACCTTAAGTGGGATAATTGGACATTATGTACATCCTGATATGATGGATTATGAAGTATATAGTGCTACCTATGAAGTATTCTTGCCAAAAAGACCTTATCAAGGGATTAGATCTAATTTTCAACACATGGAACATTTAAAAGCTAAAGAAACAAGTTAAACCACACCATGAAGAAATATCCATTCACATTATTTTGTTGAACATCCCACAGCACAGCTCATCAGTTTCTTCAAAAAATCAACAGCATAAACGAGTAGGGGAGAGAAGGGAGGAATGTTGTTCTGGATTAAAATTACTTGAGAGAAGGGATTCCCTGGTGGTCCATGGTTAGGACTTGGCGCTTTCAATGCCAGGTGTCCAGTTCAGTCCCTGGTAGGGGAACTAAGATCCTGCAAGCCAAGTGGCCTGGCAAGCCAAGCCAAAACAAACAAACAAAAAATACTTCAGAGACATAACACCCAAATACAGTATATGGTTATTGTTTGGGAACAAACTAACTGAAAGAAAAAAAAAAAACTTTGTTGACAATCAGAGAAGTTTAAATAAGAAATGAGTGTTAGATTACGTTAAGAAATTACTTTTTATTTTGTTAGTTACAAAAAATTATTATTTTTAGGGTGGCCTATTGGATTATTTAGGGGTGAAGTGGTATGATGCCTAAGTGTTGCTTTAAAATATTCTAGCAAAAAAATATAAAAGTGCTTGTTCAAAAAAGATTGTTAACTGAGTGAAGAGTACATTGTTAATCTCTTTTACATTTCTGAATAATTTTGGAAATTTCCATAATAAAAAAAACAGACTGAACCATTATGTGCCATTCTCCATAATTTGGAATAGGTTTGCAAAGTTTGAGCCTAAATTATAGTTTTCTCTTACTAGATTCAAGGATCAGGATGGACTTCTGTTTTTTGCTTTTCTTGAAGCAGACACCTCAAGTCAACACTCTCTATGAGACTTCAGGTTTTATGATTACTCCTTCCAGCACTAGTCCAGAGATTGAGACACAACATTGGAGATGGACCATTTTTCTTGGAAATTCCAGACAGAATTTTCTCTCATTTTCCTTCCCTCCCTACTGGATTCTTCTCACCAGTAATTAAATATATTAACAAATTAAAAACAATCCTCCCCAGATGAGTGCTTCTGAAAATTTCATAAACATAAGAATCACCTGAGCAACTTGTTAAACAGCAGATTCAAATTTAGTATGTTTGTGATAGGCCCAAGACGCTGAATTTCTAATAAGGTAATGAAGAGATGCTGATGTTGCAAATCTTTGAATCAACTTTTGAGGGCAAAGAACCTAGCTCTTATTTCTCACTCTGTACCATGCTGTGCTTAGCTGTTCAGTTGAGCCCGACTCTTTGAGACTCCATGGACTGTAGCCCACCAGACTCCTCTGTCCATGGGGATTTTCCAGGCAAGAATACTAGAGTGGGTTGCCAAGCCCTTCTCCAGGGGATTTTCCCAACCCAGGGATCAAACTCAGGTCTCCCACACTGCAGGCGTATTCTTGACCATCTGAGCCACCAGGGAAGCCATGAATATTGGAGTGGGTAGCCTATCCCTTCTCCAGGGGATCTTCCTGACCCAGGAATTGAACTGAGGTCTTCTACGAGGCAGGCAGATTCTTTGCCACCTGAGCTACCAGGGGAGCCCACTTTCCACTCTACACGGAGCCAAACTTCTCGAGAGTGTCCACACTCTTGTCTCGATTTCCCTGTTTCCCATTGCTGCTTCAGTCCATCCCCCATTCCCTGAATAAAATAGTCCACATTAAGTTCCACACTACAAATCATATGTGTTCTGTGTGTCACTGTTCATCATACTGGCCCTCTCAGTAGCGTCTGTTGGAGATCCTCTTTGAAGCCATTCTCTTCCACTGCTACTATGACATCACACGCTCCTGACTGCCTTTCAGTCTCTCAATCAGAGCTTCTCATTATTCACTGCCAAATCACCTACACAGGGTGGACATTTTTAAAGCTTCAGGCCTACCTACCCTTTCTTCTAATTCTCCTGTCTCTGTCTCTGACACCACTCCCAGCCATGCTTCAACTGTGACCTCATGAGACACCTAAGCCAGAACCCTTTGATCAAGTCACTCAAATTTCTGACCCATGAAAACAATAAGAAATTATAAATGACTCCTATTATAAAAAGCCACTAAGCTTTGGGGTGATTTGGTACATCGAGCAATAGATATTCAGAACATCCCCTGACTTCCACAGACATCTCCCCAAATAACTCAGGACACACCATCCCAAAATACGCCACTCTGGCATAGTGATTATTTTGAACTGAAGGCACTTGAGAAAAAACAGGTACAGGAAGGGCTCTCTGATCTCTCTTTTTCTCGTGAAAAACAGGCCATAAAATCTCCCATGAGAAAGGTACCCTTCCTATAGCAGGAAGAAAAGAACACCCTTATCACTAGAAACTGGAAACTGATGCTGAATTGAATCTATATAAACTTACTAGAATGGCTTACCAGGTAGCACAGTGGTAAAGAATCTGCCTGCCAATGCAGGAAACCCAGGAGACATGAGTTGGATTCCTCAGTTGGGAAGATCCCCTGAAGGATGAAATGGCAACCCACTCCAGTATTCTTGCCTGAAGAATCCCATGAACAGAGGAGCTTGGTGGGCCCCACTCTGTGGGGTTGCAAAGAGTCAGACATGACTAAGCACACAAGCATGCAACAGCACACACAAAACTCACCAAAATAACCCTTCATCTTCCACTGGTTTCCCCTGTGTATCTTTGGTCACTTCCCCACAATGTATGCCCCTACTGCAAACCTCTTGGGCTTCCCTGGTGGATCAGATAGTAAAGAATCTGCCTGCAATGCAGGAGACCCAGGTTTGATCCAGAAGATCCCCTGGAGAAGGGAATGGCAACCCACTCCGGTATTCTTACCTCGACAATTCCATGGACAGAGGAGCCTAGTGGGCTATAGTACATGGGGTCATAAAGACTTGGACATGACTGAGTGACTAGCACTTTCACTTTCACTTCAAACCTCTGACTTATCAGTTCTTCAGAAATGTATTGTCTCTTTCTCTAAAGGGTCACTTCTTTGGGCTTTCATTTTCTTGTGAAGATTCCCATGTATATATAAAATTCTAATAAAATGTGTATGTTTTCCTCTTACTAACCTGTCTTGCTGCTGCTGCTGCTGCTAAGTTGCTTCAGTCGTGTCCGACTCTGTGTGACCCCAGAGACGGCAGCCCACCAGGCTCCCCCTTCCCTGCGATTCTCCAGGCAAGAACACTGTCAGTTTAATTCTTAGGCTGAGCTGGAGACTCTGAGAGAACAGAGAAGAAATTTTTTTTTTACCCCTCTATGGTTCTGTTGTTTTATAGGTTTCCCCTCTTGCTGAGTAGTTTGTTGTCTTCGTATATAACCCACCTCCCATCTCCAGAAACTTAGCTTCATGTTTGCTTTTCATCTGGTACCTACAAGTATCCTTCTGTCAATTTTCTGTATTTACTAATCTGTCTTGTTTTCCCTATAATTTTTATTTGGTAGCATCCTAGGCACTTGTGCAGTATTTTTTTTTTTTAAATTCCCCAAGTGCAGCCAGGGCAGACAAAATACAAACGAGACTGACTCTTACTCATGTATGCATAACTCGGAATACAGATCCAAGTGTTTTTCATGAAAATAATTACCTGTGATCAAAGCAGAACCGTTAAACCCTGACATGAGCTGTGAACAAAAACAATTTGTTTTCTTTAAAAGAACATTAAAATAATTAGATACAAAACTATTTAGGGATCTACGTAGTAAAGGTATTTCTAAAGCTAGGAGAAAGGTCTGAATGGCCAATGGTCTGTGGAGAATCCAATTTTAAAGACTGATAAGAGACCTGGATTTGCCTGGAGAATCCCAGGGATGGGGGAGCCTGGTGGGCTGCCGTCTATGGGGTCGCACAGAGTCGGACACGACTGAAGTGACTTAGCAGCAGCAGCAGCAGCAACAGAGGCCTGATTAGCCATATCTTCAGCCAAAGCACTGTTTTTGTATATACACCTCACCTACTCATTCCCATCAAGTAATAAAAGGATACATTTTTCTAGGACTTTATTTCTCTTGACCTTGACCTATAATCGGGATAGAAAGAGCTCAGTTCAGTTCAGTCGTTCAGTCGTGTCCGACTCTTTGCGACCCCATGAATCGCCAGGCCTCCCTGTCCATCACCATCTCCTGGAGTTCACTCAAACTCACATCCATCGAGTCAGTGATGCCATCCAGCCATCTCATCCTCTGTCATCTGTCATCCCCTTCTCCTCCTGCCCCCAATCCCTCCCAGTATCAGAGTCTTTTCCAATGAGTCAACTCTTCTCATGAGGTGGCCGAAGTACTGGAGTTTCAGCTTCAGCATCATTCCTTCCAAAGAACACCCAGGGCTGATCTCCTCTAGAATGGACTGGCTGGATCTCCTTGCAGTCCAAGGGACTCTCAGGAGTCTTCTCCAACACCACAGTTCAAAAGCATCAATTCTTTTGCGCTCAGCCTTCTTCACAGTCCAACTCTTGCATCCATACATGACCACTGGAAAAACAATAGCCTTGACTAGATGTACCTTTCTTGGCAAAGTAATGTCTCTGCTTTTCAATATGCTATCTAGGTTGGTTATAACTTTTCTTCCAAGGAGTAAGTGTCTTTTTATTTCACGGCAGCAGTCACCATCTGCAATGATTTTGGAGCCCCCCAAAATAAAGTCTGACACTGTTTCCCCATCTATTTCCCATGAAGGAGGAACTAAAAGGATCTTTGTCAGAGTAAAGGAAAGAGAGAGGAGTAGAAGAAGGGTGAAAAAGACTAGAAATTCCCAAGGCAGGAGGAAATGGAGCGAGAATGACACACACATTAAGGGGGGTTGTGTCCTGGATAAGGTCATGTGGAATTTCCTTTGGGGGGCTTCCATCAGCATACCTCTTGCTCAGAAAGAAGAGTTCTCTGCCTTGTCTTGAGAAGAATGTTGGTCACAAATGCAAATAAATAGAAAAATGCCATTGTAGTGTAACATCTAAATACACAGAATTATGAGCAACGGAGGAGAAAGCAATGGCACCCCACTCCAGTACTCTTGCCTGGAAAATCCCATGGATGGAGGAGCCTGGAAGGCTGCAGTCCATGGGGTCGCTAAGAGTCGGACACGACTGAGTGACTTCAATTTCACTTTTCACTCTCATGCATTGGAGAAGGAAATGGCAACCCACTCCAGTGTTCTTGCCTGGAGAATCCCAGGGACAGCAGAGCCCAATGGGCTGCCGTCTGTGGGG
>SJYV01040610.1:634921-664326 GCA_006410875.1 Neotragus pygmaeus | reverse complement strand
GGGGGGGGGGGGGGGGGGGGGGGGGGGAGAGGCAAAGGGAACGGGAGAGAGAGACAGAGACGAGGTAATCCTTCAGAAATTCTACCAGGAAAAAGAAAAAAAAGACCAAGTTCTGTGTCATTGATACTGCAATGTATTGGAACATAAAATAAATCAGTATTTCAGTCCCTAGATATTTTAACACAACTAAATAACTCACGTAAGGTAATGCATACTTAATAGATAAGGTCCAAACTGAGCCACCGAAGTAATTCAGAATGAACATAAACAGCTTCTGATATTAGGATCATTGAGTGTGATGTGTTTTGAGAAAACAGCTCTCTCTGTTTCTGACAAATACCACATCTGAGATGATATCTGAATAATATATTTAGCATCAATAATACATTTTCAGAAGGGATGTGTTATCCTGGATGCAAATTTTCAAATAATAAACAGCACTTCTTGTTGTCACCTCCCATTACGCGTCTTTCGTCACCTATTTAGCCAGCTGTGCTGCTATGCAAGCAAAAGCAAACATGTAACAGATGTTCCTAGAACTTAAAGCACGAGATGTTTTCAAACATGGCTAGCTACACTGGTTGGAGACGGTCTGCACTAGTAAACAGCTTAGTTTATCCATTAAGACTGGTAGATAATGGAATAAAATCCACCACTTGCTAGTTACGTGATCTTGAGCTAAATTACTTAACTTTCCAAGCCTCAGACTTCTCATCTATAAAATGAGAAAATTCCGGTTCTCCAGTGGTTGAGAGTTAGCCAGCCAACATATGGGACATTGGTTCAGTCCCTGGTCTGGGAACTAAGGGGCCAAGTCAGGGGGCAACTAAGCCTGTGAGCCACAACTACTGAAGCCCATGTGCCTGGAGCCCCTGCTCTGCAACAAGAAAACCACGGCGATGAGAAGCTCACACGCTGCCAAGAGTGGCCCCTGCTTGCTGCAAGTAGAGAAAGCCCATGCACAGAAACAAAGACCTAACACAGCCCAAAAGAAATAAAATAATTGTTAAAATAAAATGAGAAATCATCTCTAATAATAGTATGTAGTTCCTAGGATAGTTGTGACAATTAAACAAGTTAATCCATGTAAACCCTTAATAACAAACATACCTAGAAAGAAAGAAAGTGAAGTCGCTTAGTCGTGTCCGACTCTTAGCGACCCAATGGACTGCAGCCCACCAGGCTCCTCTGTTCATGGGATTTTCCAGGCAAGAATACCGGAGTGGGGTGCCATTTCCTTCTCCAGGGGATCTTCCCGACCCAGGGATTGAACCCAGGTCTCCCACATTGCAGGCAGACGCTTTAACCTCTGAGCCATCAGGGAAGCCCCAACAAACATACCTGGCACAGAGTAAATGTTCCGTAGACGTTACCTACTTATTATTCCACGTTTTTGAATTGTATATGTAAGTGCTTTGGCTTCCCAGGTGGCGCACTGGTAAAGAATCTGCCTTCCAATACAGGAGATGCAAGAGACTAGGGTTCGACTCCGGGTCAGGAAGATCCCCTGGAGGAGGAAGTGGCAACTCACTCCAGTATTCTTGCCTGGAAAATTCCATGGACAGAAGAGCCTGGTGGGCTACAGTCCATGGAGACACAAAGAGTTGGACACGACTGACTGAGGATACACACACAAGAGCTTTAAACAGTAAGGAAAGGATGTGAAGAAAGCAAGTTGGTTCAAAGCAATGGTTCTATAGAGCTGCTGCTGAGGCTGCTGCTTGGTGGAAGAAGGAGAAGCGGGGAAGGAGAAGCAGAAGGAGGAGAAGGACGGGGAGAGGAGGGACATTAGGAGCCAGAAGTGGAGGGGGGAGGAGTGTGAGTGGAGAAGTTCAACTTCTATCCTCTATATATGACAGTTCTGTGTAAAATTTCAATTAAAAAATAGCTAGTTATTTTAAAATAATTCAAAATAAGGGATAGTGGGGAGAGCCTTTGACTGCAGATCTGCAATTATATATCTATAATAAACTCTAAGAAAACTAGGGATTAAAAAAGACTTACATAATATGACAATTGATATCTAAAAAAAAAAAAACCTAGAGCAACTATATACTTATTAGTAAAATGTTGAAAGATTTCTCTCCGAGGTAAGAATGAAAAAGTGATGTCTGCTCTCCATTCAATGTTGCACTAGTCAGTGATGCCAAGCAGGGCCCTGTGGAACTCCCAGGCCCAGAGAACTTTTCGTCCCCCATTTCTTACAGGTAAAACTTCAGTCTTCATGACCTTCTCTGAGTTCCAAAAGACAGAACAGTTGCTGATCAAGGTAGGAACAGTCATGAACCCACCTGAGACAAGATTAAAGGGACCAGAGAATCTCATCAAGGTTAGGAGACCTAACTACCTGATACTCTTCACACACCATAAGCCTGTCAGCAAGCCCATTCTTTTGAAACTCTGCAGAAGAAAGAATACAAGACTGTTACTGCCTTAACCCTTTTCACATAGCCCTGACTGACTATATGCTGCTGCTGAGTCACTTCAGCCGTGTCCGACTCTGTGCGACCCCACGGACTGCAGCCCACCAGGCTCCTCCGTCCCTGGGATTCTCCAGGCAAGAACACTGGAGTGGGTTGCCGTTTCCTTCTCCAATGCATGAAAGTGAAAACTGAAAACGAAGTTGCTCAGTCATGTCCGACTCTTTCTCGACCCCATGGACTGCAGCCTACCAGGCTCCTCCGTCCATGGGAGTTTCCAGGCAAGAGTACTGGAGTAGGGTGCCATTGCCTTCGCCGGACTGACTATATAACCTCTCCCTACTTCCCAAGGAGAGGGATCACAGTTATGGAGGCACAGCCTACTGGTTCCCCCTTTCTCCTCCATAACTCTGTCTCCCTATTTCTGTTCAGCATCAGGGCATGGACAGCCAAGATTTTGACAGCCCCAAGAAAAAGAAATAAAAGTTACAAAGATTGGAACTGAAACAATATGTGTGATAATTTCAAATAATATAATTTTAAACATACAAATTCAAAATAGCCCATAGATAAATTGGAATTAATAAAATTTCATTAAAATTGATGGGTACAGGACTTCCCTGGTGGTCAAGAATCCACCTTTCAATGCAGGGGATGTGGGTTTGATCCCTGGTTAGGGAATCCCACATAACGAAGGGCAACTAAGCCCACAGGCAGCAACTACTGAGCCTGCACGCCACAACAAGAGAGCTCACAAGCCACAGCTACTGAGCCTGCTCGCCACAATGAAAGAACCCACATACAAAGATCCTACATAGCCAAATAAATAATTTTTTAATAAAATAAAATTGATGGGTGTGAAATCAATATACAAAGCTCAATTCTATCTTGATCCCCAAGCAACAAATATAAACTAAGTTTTTTAAAAGACAGTTTTCTACACTTTCAAAACATCAAATATGTGGTAGCAAATACAGCAAATGAAATGTTATTGGGATAAATTTTTAAAAAAACAAAATAAAGGGATATAGCATGTTCTTAGATTAGCAGCATGCTTAATGTTAAAAATATGTCAAGTCTTCCTAAATTGACTTTCAGTTTAACATAAATTCAACCAAAATCTCAACAAGAATTTTGTAACTTGAGAAGGTAATACTAAAATTTACATGAAATTGCAAATGGCTAAGATACTGTTGCTGCTGCTGCTGCTAAGTTGCTTCAGTCGTGTCCGACTCTGCACGACCCAGTAGGCGGCAGCCCACCAGGCTCCCCCATCCCTGGGATTCTCTAGGCAAGAATACTGGAGTGGGGTGCCATTTCCTTCTCCAATGCATGAAAATGAAAAGTCAAAGTGAAGTCACTCAGTCGTGTCCGACTCTTAAGCGAGACCCCGTGGACTGCAGCCCACCAGGCTCCTCCGTCCATAGGATTCTCCAGGCAAGAGTACTGGAGTGGGGTGCCATTGCCTTCTCCAATGGCTAAGAATAGTCAAAAACCATTTAAGAAGATTGGAGGGACTTCCCTGGTGGTACAGTGGATAGGAATCTGCCTGCCAAAGCAGGGTACAAGGGTTCTATCCCTGGTGCAGGAAGATTCCACATGCCACAGAACAAATAAGCTTGTTGTCATATCTCAGATATGTTAAAGGAAAAAAAATTCCCATTAAAAAACTCAATTTTTTAAAAGTTATCTCCATGAAAAAATGGGCAGGAGACTTGAAAGTCACCTCACATAAAAAGATACACAAATGGCCAGTGACATATGAAAATATGCTAGAACTTGTTAATAATCAAAGAAATCCAAATTAAAGCTCTAGCGATATATTCGTTGTGTTTAGTCACTCAGTCATATCGGACTCTTTGTGACCCATTGGACTGTAGCCTGCCAAGCTCCTCTGTCCACGGGATTTCCCAGGCAAGAATACTGAAGTGGGTTGCCATTTCCTCCTCCGGAGTATCTTCCCAACCCAGGGATCAATCCTGTGTCTCCTGTATTGCAGGCAGACTCTTTACCCGCTGAGCCATCGGTAAAGTTCCAACATTATACTACTCCTTTAAATATAGCTTAAAATTAAAATAATTCACAGGATAAGTTTCAACAAACTTAACTCTAACAGACAAACTTGCTGAAGCTGAAGCTCTAGTACTTTGGCCACCTGACACAAAGAGCCAACTCATTGGAAAAGACCCTGATGCTGGGAAAGATTGAAGGCAAAAGGAGAACGGGGCAACGGAGAATGAGATGGTTAGAAAGCATCACTGATGCAAGGGACATGAATTTCAGCAAACTCCAGGAGATAGTGAAGGACAGAAGAGTTGGAGCCTGGCATGCTGTGGTCCATTGGGTTACAAAGAGTCGGACATGACTTAGCGACTGAACAACAACAACAAAAGTTTTAACAAGGATGTAAAGCAAAGAAAGCGCATCTGCTCCTCCTAGTAGGAGTGCACAAGGGTAGAAATATGGGAAATATTTGGCATTCTCTATTAAACCAAACATGCACATACCTATGTCCCAGCAATTCCATTCCCAGATACATATCTAATAGAAAATTAACCAAGAGACATGTACTGAATTGTCTAGAGCAACATATTTATGATATTCAAAAACTGGAAATAACACAATGCCCATCAAAAATGTAATGTATAAATAAAGTGTGGAATGTACATACAGTGAAATACTACATAGAAATAGCTACATGAATCAATATGGATGAATCTTACAAACATAGTGAGTAACAAAAAAATTCAGACATTGATTAGGTACTGCATAATTCTGCTTACATAAATGTTGATGAAAAATTAATCAGTTGAACTAAGAAAGGAAAAGAAATTTTTATTTGAACTAAATTTAAGGATAATTACCCTGGAAGAGCATCTCAGAAAGCTCTGAGAACTGTTTCGCTTGGTAGAAGTCAAGACACAGTTATATAAACTCCTTGACACAGAGGGCTATACATCAAATGGCATCTTATTGACAGTTTACATAATTCAGATCTAATCGCCATCATGTCATGATGGGTCATGTGTCCCTTACAAGATCAAGAAGGAATGTTATCTTCTAAGGAGTTATTTTGTTGGAACTGGGAGAATGTTGCTCCTTATGGTTGAGCAAGTATTCTTGCTGATAGGAAAGGTCTGGTTGATACTTAAAATGCAGATACACACTGCATAGTGGGAGAAAGGAGGCCAAAGGGCAGAGAACTTTATGTTTAAATTTTTTCTTGTCATGCCATAAAATATGAGTTTATTTCACATAAAGTTTAAACAGGCATAGCTAAGCTGTGGTGTTAAAGTCAAGAGATTACTTTGGGGGGTAACTGGGAAGGAATATGAGAGGGGCTTCTAGGCTGTTAGTAATATTCACTTTTTTGACCTGGAAGATGGTCAACTTTATTTTGTGATAATCCAATAAACTGTTCTCTGATGGCTTGTACATTTTCCTGTATTTATTATTTCAAAATATTTTTAATTTTTAAAAGCAACTTCATTGAGAAATAATTCAAGAAATATATACAAGTTGCGTAGCTACCATTACAAAATCAAGATACAAAACATATCCATCACTCTCAAAAGCTTCTATCAACCCCACCTGCTCCTTGGCTCTGGGCAACAACTGACATGAGATAGATTAGTTTTAGTTTTATGGAACTCCAAGCACACACCATGTACTCTTTTGTGTCTGGCTTCTTTCACTTAGTATAATGTTTTTGAGATAACCCCATGGGATAGCATTTTTCAGCAGTTTGGTCCTTTTCACCTCTAGGTAGTATTCCATTGTGTGGATATACTACAATTCATTAATCTTTTGATTTATTGACAAACATTTGCAGTTTGGAGATATTATAAATCAAGATTCTCTGAACCTTTTTACACATCTTTGTGTTGACATATATTTTCATTACTCTTGGGTATATGTTAACTTTTTAAAGTTAAAAATAATAAAAAGTAAAGTAATTCAAGTGTGAAAAGGCACAGAGGGCTAAGAGTGGTGGGAGAGACTTGAACACATGTAAATGTGGCTGGAGGCAGCCCTCTTTGCATGCAGAGCAGCACCTGTCTCATAAACACTGCTGATATCTCCACTGATTCATCCTATGACACTTGGTGACATTAGGTCTCAAGTCCCTCCTTTTTGAAATGAGAGTGATAGCAACCCTTGACCTATTCACCCAACAGGAGGAATTTGATTCCTGGAGGAATCAAATAAGTTTAAGTATGAGAAACTGCTGTGGAAGTAGAAGGTTTTACAGTGCTACACGAAAGTGTCAAGTTTAGCATCTGTTTTCTTCAGAGGGTTCAAGTACAGAAGCAAAAGCAGGAACAGCTTTGAGGTCCCGTCATATCTGTAACTGAGGCCCTGAACCAACAAATTACTTATGCCTGACATGAATTAAAACCGTTTTGACGAAGTGTGGGTCAACTAACAAATGACAAAGCTGTGTTTAATATATTAATACAGTGAATCTAGAGGTAGACTAGGGTCCAAGTATGCTCACTCTTTTTGAAAAATAATAAAAACTCATAGTTCTTATGATTTTTATAAGGAACAGAGCTTAGCAAGCTTTTAAATGTATTCTCATTTTATTCAACCAAAGTTCCATTCTGCTGAACTTTTCTTGACACAGAAAATGGACCGTGTTGTAGAAAAGGCTATACTGAGAAACTCAGAGGACTCCCCTCATGGTCCAGCTGTTAAGAATCTGCCTGCCAATGCAGAGGACGTGGGTTCAATCTCTGGTTGGGGAACTAAGAATCCATAGGCCAAGGAGCAGCTAAGCCCGAGGGCTACAACTACTGAGGCCGCACTCCACAGCCCATGCTCCGCAACAAGAGAAGCCACTGCAATGAGAAGCCTGTGCACCGCAAGGAACTAGAGAAAGCCCACAGGCGGCAGTGAAGACCCAGTGCAACCAAAAATTTAATTAAATACAACAGCAGCATACATCTTAAGGAAAAAAAAAAAGGACTAACAAAACACCAGACTTTCTTATACCCCAGCAAGCAATTGAAATTGCCTTCTTAAGAATCTGACTTGAGCAAAGCCACCACTGCGGCAAACCCACTCACCTTGGTGTCTTTCTCACAGTTTCAGGAAAGCAATTTATAATCCGTCAGAGTTCATCTGCCCCCTGTGAGAAGTCAGCATTGGATTCCGGAACTAGCCCACGTCTGGATGATCGTGGTCAGTTTTTCTTTAGCAGCGTATTTTCCATTCTCACTGGCATTTGTCACAAGGTCCCATCCAGCAGGGATGGCTGGTCTTCCGGATGTTTATCCTCCAAGGTTTCAGTCTAGAGGGTCATGGTCTCTTCTTTAGAAGCGTCATTCAAAGGCTTTTGCTAGGGATTCAAAACTGGGGATCCACATGTGGCAGACCCAGCCATCCCCTGGAATCTAGGCAGTTGTCCTGGTGGGACCTGCAATCCTGGCTCAAGCGTCCCTCCCATCAGGCAGCAATGCCTGTCTTTGAGTTCAAAACTCCAAAATGTGAAATATATGCCTTTTTCCTTCAGGTGACCCCGCAGCCAGGGTGCACATATCAGCATGCAGGTATCAGCAGGGGAGATGCCTTTGACCAGAGCTGGGCCACACTGATGTGGAGTCGGTGAGCCAGAGAAGGGGTATGGAGGCGCACTTGACTTTGTGCCCGGAAACACTTAACAGGGGTTGTGGGGGAGAGGCATGTGACCCTGAGATTGGAGGCCAGGTGAGCTTGTGACCTTGGAAGCGGGGGAAGCGTGCTCGGGCGCACATGAGGATGTGTGTGTAGCGGGGCGTGAGAGGGGATGGCATGTGCCCCAAGGCCAGGGAGGCACGTGACCCTCAGAGAGGGGTGGAGGGTACATGACCTGGAGGCAGGGGTGGCGCGCGTGACCAGGATGCTACGTGGAACGTAATCCCGAGACAGGCGTAGGGGAGCACGTGACCCGGAAGTTGGGGGTGGAAGAGTAAACTGGAGGCCAAGGGGCCTGTGACTCGGATATAGGAGTGTGGAAGTACACAACTCCTGGAGATTGGAATCACGTAACACAGACCCCAGGGGTACGTGACCCGGAGATCGGGGTGTGGGTGCACATGACCTAGAGACCCGGGAAGCACGTGACCGGGAGAGCCAGGTGAGCACGCAATCCTGAAGCAAGCAGACCTGATTGGGCGGGAGCGTGAAGGTGAGCCGCACTGGGCATGGAAGCGTTTAAACTTCAGTTCTCCTCCAAGGAGTCCAGGGGCTGGGGTATTTATTATGTGGAAAAATGAGTGAATGAAGAACGAGTGATACTAAAAAGGGAGTGACATCTCCCAAATTGCTATTGAGTCTAGCAAAGAAGTCAAAGATTGAAGGGGTGATGATAACCACCTTGATGCATAATGAATTTGATTTCATTTCTGTTCCTGATGGCAAGTTTATGAACAGTGTGCAGTGGTATGAGAAGTACTGTGATATACAGTTATCCTTCAGTTTATGCCACTTGTACAGATTTTTGATAACTGAAAGAAATCCAATGAAAATTTCCTTTTACATGAAAAAAAAAAAGNAAAGAAGTCAAAGATTGAAGGGGTGATGATAACCACCTTGATGCATAATGAATTTGATTTCATTTCTGTTCCTGATGGCAAGTTTATGAACAGTGTGCAGTGGTATGAGAAGTACTGTGATATACAGTTATCCTTCAGTTTATGCCACTTGTACAGATTTTTGATAACTGAAAGAAATCCAATGAAAATTTCCTTTTACATGAAAAAAAAAAAAGGCAAAAATAGCATTCAGTGTTTGCTTCAGTGCACCCCCAGCAGCTAGAGTGACACCACCAAACTCATCCCCAGGAGCTTGCATTCATCATCTCAGCATCAAGCCGCCCTAGCTTTGAACTGTGTCTGTGAGCATCCTTGCTTTTTCTCCACTTATTTTGTGCATCCTTTAGCAAGATGTGAAGTAAGGTAATTGCTTCTTCACTTTATGCCATTTCAATTTAGGAAAAGCTTCATAGGAACTCTACTTGTGGACAGCAAGAGAAACCTGTACACAGTAAGGAAATCAGTGCTTGTTTTATGATTGCTTGGCTAAGGAAATTGCCTCTCTGGAAAGAGAGACGCTTTGGGTCTCAGCTTCAGTCTAGGCTTTGAAGCCTTCTCATCTGTCTTTTCTCCCTGAATTGTCTCAGTCCTGCCAATGTTTCCAACTATAACCTTTACATGGATATGCCCCTCTCTATGAAGTCACTAACTTCATCTACTCTCTAAGCTATAGACTTAATGTCACAAATAACCTCCTGATTATAGGGTGACCAACTGTCGCATTTTGCCCAGGAATGAGGGGACTTCCAGGACATGAATTTTCATTGGTAAAACTAGGCAAGATCCAAGCAAACTAAGATAAGTTGGTCACCTTACTATTAAATAACTCGAATGACTGTTAGAGGCACCTAATACTCAACATAGCTGAAATTCATTGATCTTCTTCCTCTTCAATATGATTTCTCCCGGTATTCTTTCTAGCAGTGTGCAGCGTCATTGTCCACACTGACTACCATGTTAGAAACTTTGGGGAGTCTTCACAAATCTTTCTCATTTACCTCTCCCACTAAATGGAGTCCTCTTTGTGGCTATTTTAGAAACTGTATCTTTTTAGTTGGTTTAACTTCATCATCTCTTTCATGGACTCTTGCAAAGGTCTCCTATTATGAAATGATACCAAAAACATTCTCCCCAGCACATCTCATTACTTATATTATTTGTATTGTGTTTATTAATAAAAATTATTAATATATCTTGATTTCAGTGAAAAGTTGAAGAAGTGTTCCAGAGTAATGAGACAGGACAGAATTCTAGATTAGGGAGAGATAGGAGTTGCTATTAAGGATAATATTGAAACAACCAGCATAAAGTGACTATGGACATATATTAGATAATAGTATTTTATCAACATTAAATTTCTTGAGTTAGATCATCACCCTGCAGTTATTTTTAAGTGTTTAGATTTTTTTTCCCAGTTAATTAATTTATTAACTGCAACACACAGGATCTTTGTTGGTCATGCCAGATCTCTGGTTGCTGGACACAGTTGTGGCACAAAGGCTCAGTAGTTGCAAGTTAAGGGCTTAGATGCTCCAAGGCATGCAGGATCTTAGTTCCCCGACCAGAAATCGAACCCATGTCCCCTGCATTGTAAGGCAGATTCTCAACCACTGAACCACCAGGAAAGTCCCCACTCTGCAATTTTGTATCTGAATGTTCTTGTTCTTGAGATTTACTGTCAGTGGGAGGAGGGGATAAGTCAGGAGTTTGGGTTTAAAATATACACACTACTCCATAGTGTAGATAACTGACAAGGACCTACTGTATAGCACAGGAACTATATTCAGTATCTTGTAATAACCTATAATGGAAAAGAATCTAAAAAAGAATATATATATTCATATAGTAAAAGAACATATATGTAGCTAAATCACTTTGCTGTATACTTGAAACTAATACAACGTTGTAAATCAACTATATTTTAATTTAAAAATTTATGAAGATTTACTAGCCAAGTGACAGGCCACGATCTCAGCAACTTACTCATATTTCTAGCAAAATAATAATAGTAATTGGAATAAGAAAGGAATAAAATAGAAAAGAGTATCTTAGGTGTGTGTAAGTACTTGGCAACATGGGTGAAACATTAATCACAAACTACTTAATGCCCAAGTGTCTTGTGTCAGGCAGTGTGTTCAGAGGTCTCACTCATGGCAAATGCAAGGAAGATCTGAGGTCTCTAGAGTAAGTGGTAAAGTCAGAGGTATACCATAAGGCTTTTCCCGGCCTAAATGAGGATGTTGGGGTCCCATGAGCCAAAGTTCTGTGGACGAACAAAGCGATTTGCTAAGTAAGTACTTACCAAAGTAAAGCTTAGAAGAATAAAATAAAGGCAGAAGTAGCAGATGTTGTCTGTTGCAACACTGCCTTTCACTTCCTGTTGCATCCATTCACCATCGCAACCCAACTTACTGCTTTCTGAATTTTTTTAGAATCTTTGACACTAGAAGTGAAATCTTAAAAGGGTAAATCTAACATATAGGGTTCACTGGCTCTATGTCTTAAAGAAACCAGAGCAGACAACCTTGGTAATAATATAGCACCCCTGAATCATTGAACCATTGACTAGAGATTAGTTCTCATGGGGCTGACCCATGAGAAAAGTACCCGCTTTGTGAATATGAGGCCTTGAACAACTTCCTGCACAGAGAGTCACTTTCTAAGATGTGGGGCTGGAATGACAATGTGTCATCCTGACACTGCATTTGAGTTTCTCTAAAACCCACGTCCAAAACTTAAATGGTCTGCTGCCACATTCAAACTCTGAACAAACCAACTTTGAACTCTGTCCTATGTCTAACCTCTATGCCTACTATTCCTGCAAACATAGCTTAACTTTCAGCCATATCTAAATACCCTGCCCAACACTTAGCCATTTATGGCCCCATACTCTTACTCCCATACTCTCACTTCCACTGGATCACCTTTGTCCACCAGATATGCAAGAAACCTTCCTTGTTCACCAGATATGCAAGAAACCTCACTTTGCTTGAAGTTTATCCCAAATACTTTTTTGTCTTTGAAATATTTTTTTCTTTTTATTTGGCTTATTTTTATTTTTTTATTGGCCCCACAGTGTGGCACGTGGGATCTTAGTTCCTCAACGATGGATCAAATCCATATCCCCTGCATTGAAAGCACAGAATCTTAATCACTGAACTGCCAGGGACGTCCCCTGCTTTTGAAATCTTTACTAAACATTTTTCTAATTCTTCCAAACAGAAGTTGACTCTCTCATACAAAATTTTATACAAAATTTATTAAAATTTTTATTTTGTATTATTGTAAGTTTTCATGTCTGCCTCTTTTGATAACTCCTTCAAGGCCCAGACTGGGTCATAGCAATTGTTTGGGTCATTTCCATTCCTCTCCTACAGCACCTTTAACCTCTCATAGCTCTGTCCTTATACTGATACAATGCCAGCTTTCCAGTGTTTTGTCCTGCCCACTTCAATACCTAGACCAGTCCTTTTCAGGGAATTTGTTCTCTTCTTATCCAGATCTGGTGTTTTCCTAGCTACTGACCTCCATACACTTAGCGTGAGGGAGAAACAAGTATAACTCCATCACTCCAGGTAGTTGGGAACCTCCCTGCTGTGTGGTACACTTTCCTTTAGCATCGCTCAGCCTGAAGGTTCTCACAGTTCACTGACTATTACAACGGGTGTCTGTGGTGCTTAGCACCCAAGCTGGTGTGAAACCTACCCATTTCCCTGCTTATTAAAGCAGATTGGATACTCTGGGTGTGAGATGGACCCCCTCTGTTAGATGAAGCTATAAACAAGCGCAGAAATGCAAATAGAAGTAGAGACTATAAGTAAAAGACCATTGTGTAATCAGTTTGACTGCTGGGTATGTACAAAACCATGCATGAGACTGGTTGAATCCCTGGGACAGGAAGATACCCTGGAAATGGCAACACACTCCAGTTTTCTTGCCTGAAAAATCCCATGCACAGAGGAGCCTGGCGGGATACAGTCCATGGGTCACAAAGAGTTGGACACGACTGAGCACAAGCATGAGCCACTGCCGACTGGAAGAGACAAGAACCATACCAGCCCATCACTCCCATCTCACCCTGCCCCACCACCCTACCCTTCCGCCCCACCACCCTCCCCTCCCGCCCCAGCACCTTACCCTCCCGCCCCACCACTGCATGTTGCTTGGACTAGACTTGTCCCTCGCTGTCTCTTGCAGTCACTTGAAGGATGGTCTGTGAACCTTATTGTGCAGCTTGAGTTTTCTCCAGAAACATTAAAGGGTGGAGCCCTATGGAATGGAAAATACTGGGATATATGCCATGGTTACAGTTAAAGGAGTGTCTGGTTTGGGGAGTAAACTATACGGCAATTCTGCCATGGGTGTATGGATAACCAGTTTTCTTGGCAATAGATGGAAGAAAAGAATAATCAGTTCTTATAGTATACCAACCCTTTGCATTCATGACCTGATTGAATTCTCAAAATAGTCCAATGAACCATGAATTATTTTGATTTCACAGATGTGGAAAGTAAATCTTAGGTCAACTTATTCTAACAGTCTAATTATTCTAACAGCAAATTAGTGATAGAGTCAACACTGAAATTCAGATTCATCTAACTCCAAAATCACTATGACATAAAACCCTGAAACACATATCCAAACATAGTTTATTCATTTATTCAAAAGATATTTGTTGTGCTCCCGCTAGCAGCAGGTACACACTGGGGATTTAATAATAAGGTAAAACAAAACAAAAACATACTTGTCCAAATGAATCTTACAGCCTAGTGGAAGAATACACATTAATCAAATCATCACACAAATAAAAGTATAGGATTACAGCTGTGAATAGTACCAGAGGAAAAGTCCATAATGCTATAAGAGTGTGGAATAAGATTCTAACCTAATANAAAACATACTTGTCCAAATGAATCTTACAGCCTAGTGGAAGAATACACATTAATCAAATCATCACACAAATAAAAGTATAGGATTACAGCTGTGAATAGTACCAGAGGAAAAGTCCATAATGCTATAAGAGTGTGGAATAAGATTCTAACCTAATAGAGTAAATGTTTATCTTCACCCCTTCAGCATTCCCTCTTCTAGAAACTGCCCTTCAATTTTCTTCTAGAAACTACCCTTCAATTTTCTTCTAGAGAACCTCTCTTCCTCATCTTCAAACGGCACTTCAGGTGGAACTGACCTCAACACTGACTTCATTGATGGTCACATGACCCGGTCCTGACTAATGAAAGTAGAAGTATATCACATTTTAATGTGCTTCACTTTGTGGTGCTTCCAGATATTGCATTTTTAATAAACTGAAAGTTTGTGGGAACTCAGCATTGTCAGGTGATGGTTAGCATTTTTCAGCAATAAAGTATTTTTAAACTAAGGTATGTACATTTTTTTAGACATAATGCTATTGCACACTTAGTAGCCTACAGTATGGTATCAGTTCAGTTCAGTTCAGTCTCTCAGTGTGTCCGACTCTGCAACCCCATGGACTGCAGCATGCCAGGCCTCCCTGTCCATCACCGTCTCCCAGAGCTTGCTCAAACTCATGTCCATTGAGTTGGTGATGCCATCCAGCTATCTTATCCTCTGTCACCCTCTTCTCCTCCTGCCTTTAATCATTACAAGCATCAGGGTCTTTCCCAAGGAGTCGGTTCTTCATATCAGGTGGCCAAAGTATGGTATAAACATAACTTTTATATGCACTAAGAAATCCAAAAATTCACAACTTGCTTCATTGCAATATTTGCTTTATTGTGGAAGTTTAGAACCAGACCTGCAGTGTCTTTCAGGAATGCCTGTACTGCACCATGACCACAGTGACTGGTTCAAAAATGCTACATGTGAGCTGTGGTTCATATATACAAAGGAATACGACTCAGCTATCAAAAAAGAACACGTTTGAGTCCGTTCCAATGAGGTGGGTGAACCTGGAGCCTATTATACAGAGTGAAGGAAGTCAGGAAGAGAAAAAAAAGCACTGCACATTAACACATATATATGGAATCTGGAAAGATGGCCTATTTGCAGGGCAGCGATTTGCAGAAACACAGACACAGGACAGATTTACGGACACGGGCGGGGGAGAGGGAGCAGAGGGTGAGATGAGTGGAGAGAGTAACATGGAAGCATGTACACTAACATATGTAAAGTAGAGAGCCAGCGGAAATTTGTTGTGTGATTCAGGGAACTCAAACTGGCTCTGTGACAACCCAAAGGAAAGGGGACATATGTATCAGTTCAGTTCAGTTGCTCAGTCGTGTCCGACTCTGCGACCCCATGGACTGCAGCACGCCAGGCCTCCCTGTCTGTCACCAACTCCCAGAGTTTACTCAAACTCATGTCTGTTGAGTTGGTGATGCCATCCAACCATCTCATCCCCTGTAAATCTGTATGCAGGTCAGGAAGCAACAGTTAAAACTGGACATGGAAAAACAGACTGATTCCAAATAGGAAAAGGACATATATATACCTGTGGCTAATTCATGTTGATGTATGACAAATCGATATTGTAAAACAATCATCAATCAATTAAAAATAAATATAATTTTTTAAAAAATGCTTCATGCAGCTCAAACCAANAGACTGGTTCCAAATAGGAAAAGGACATATATATATACCTGTGGCTAATTCATGTTGATGTATGACAAATCGATATTATAAAACAATCATCAATCAATTAAAAATAAATATAATTTTTTAAAAAATGCTTCATGCAGCTCAAACCAAAAGCACTGGGACTTTCCCTAGAACCATTAAGAACGAGACTTCTTCAACAACCAGCAATGTTAAAACAAGGCATTCGGGGACGTCTGTGGCCGCCACATGAGGCAAGAAACCAGAGACAGGAGGCCTAGACCTGAGGATGAAGCTAACTGAGAAGAGCAGAGCCAAGAAAGTGAGATTCCAAAGATGTTAGTTAAACACATCGACCTAGCATCACATCAACTACCAATAAAACAATAAGCAGTTTAGTGGTGTGAGCCAACTCATTGCCTTCTTCCTGCTTAAGCCAGTTTCACTGAGTGAGTGCTCTTTCTTTTTTTCTTTCTTTCTCTCTCTCTCTTTCTTCTTTCCTTCCTTCCTTCCTTGTTTCTTTTTTTGGCACTTGAAACTGAAAAAGTGAAGACTCCTAACTGAGTAGCCAGGGATGGCTTCCAGAGGAACGAAGGTGATCTGAGATCTGAAGAAGACGACGTGATTAGACAAAGAGGGAAAGGAAGAATGTCCCAGTCAGAGGAAATACCAAGCTGTGGAGCCTTGAGTAAGGAAGGAGCCTATGATTCAAAGAGATGGAGAGACAGTCAGTGTGGGTGGAATACGGTGAACGTACTGAAATGAAAATGGACTAAAATGGAAAAGCCGTTTTCTGCACACCATGTTCATTGTTTTTGATCTCTGCATTTACAGCCACAGGACTCACCTGAGGGTTTTGAAGCATTGCAGGAGTCGTGTAGTGGTCATATCTGATTTACATATTTTTAAAAGTCACTTGGATGTTATCTAGAGACTAGCTTACAGGGTATCAAGAGCAGAGTGAAGGTAACATTTCATTTTTATGCTCTTCCCTCAAAGAGTAGACACAGTAAAGCACATTAGAACACCAGTATCATCATCGAGTGAGGGGACAGCCTGGCCTGGGGGAGTGGCAGTGCAAAACGCATAGGTTTATTTTTAAAGGGACTGATGAAATAGAATTCATATTTCATGACAAGATCAGAAAAATTTAGAGAGAAAAAGTTTCTTTGCCTGTTTTGTCCTCCTCTCTTCCTGTCAGTGTGTATTATGCATCCACATTAACCAGAGCTCCTTAGGAAATAACATTCCTTCTTAATCTCATCAAGGGTCACAATTCCCCAGGAGATAACCTTCCTTCTTAATCTTCTAAAGGGCCGTGATGACCCGTGACCCACTACCTGCTTTGTACTATAGATCTGGATTATATAAACTGTCAAAAATACATTGTTTAATGTACAGCCCTATGTCTCAAAAACTTATACAACTGTGCTTTGACCTCTAACAGGCCTGAGCAATTCTTGGAGGTTTCTGAGAGGCTGTTCCCAGATATAATCTTAGTTCAGTTCAGTCGCTCAGTCGTGTCNCCCGGTCCTGACTAATGAAAGTAGAAGTATATCACATTTTAATGTGCTTCACTTTGTGGTGCTTCCAGATATTGCATTTTTAATAAACTGAAAGTTTGTGGGAACTCAGCATTGTCAGGTGATGGTTAGCATTTTTCAGCAATAAAGTATTTTTAAACTAAGGTATGTACATTTTTTTAGACATAATGCTATTGCACACTTAGTAGCCTACAGTATGGTATCAGTTCAGTTCAGTTCAGTCTCTCAGTGTGTCCGACTCTGCAACCCCATGGACTGCAGCATGCCAGGCCTCCCTGTCCATCACCGTCTCCCAGAGCTTGCTCAAACTCATGTCCATTGAGTTGGTGATGCCATCCAGCTATCTTATCCTCTGTCACCCTCTTCTCCTCCTGCCTTTAATCATTACAAGCATCAGGGTCTTTCCCAAGGAGTCGGTTCTTCATATCAGGTGGCCAAAGTATGGTATAAACATAACTTTTATATGCACTAAGAAATCCAAAAATTCACAACTTGCTTCATTGCAATATTTGCTTTATTGTGGAAGTTTAGAACCAGACCTGCAGTGTCTTTCAGGAATGCCTGTACTGCACCATGACCACAGTGACTGGTTCAAAAATGCTACATGTGAGCTGTGGTTCATATATACAAAGGAATACGACTCAGCTATCAAAAAAGAACATGTTTGAGTCCGTTCCAATGAGGTGGGTGAACCTGGAGCCTATTATACAGAGTGAAGGAAGTCAGGAAGAGAAAAAAAAGCACTGCACATTAACACATATATATGGAATCTGGAAAGATGGCCTATTTGCAGGGCAGCGATTTGCAGAAACACAGACACAGGACAGATTTACGGACACGGGCGGGGGAGAGGGAGCAGAGGGTGAGATGAGTGGAGAGAGTAACATGGAAGCATGTACACTAACATATGTAAAGTAGAGAGCCAGCGGAAATTTGTTGTGTGATTCAGGGAACTCAAACTGGCTCTGTGACAACCCAAAGGAAAGGGGACATATGTATCAGTTCAGTTCAGTTGCTCAGTCGTGTCCGACTCTGCGACCCCATGGACTGCAGCACGCCAGGCCTCCCTGTCTGTCACCAACTCCCAGAGTTTACTCAAACTCATGTCTGTTGAGTTGGTGATGCCATCCAACCATCTCATCCCCTGTAAATCTGTATGCAGGTCAGGAAGCAACAGTTAAAACTGGACATGGAAAAACAGACTGATTCCAAATAGGAAAAGGACATATATATACCTGTGGCTAATTCATGTTGATGTATGACAAATCGATATTGTAAAACAATCATCAATCAATTAAAAATAAATATAATTTTTTAAAAAATGCTTCATGCAGCTCAAACCAAAAGCACTGGGACTTTCCCTAGAACCATTAAGAACGAGACTTCTTCAACAACCAGCAATGTTAAAACAAGGCATTCGGGGACGTCTGTGGCCGCCACATGAGGCAAGAAACCAGAGACAGGAGGCCTAGACCTGAGGATGAAGCTAACTGAGAAGAGCAGAGCCAAGAAAGTGAGATTCCAAAGATGTTAGTTAAACACATCGACCTAGCATCACATCAACTACCAATAAAACAATAAGCAGTTTAGTGGTGTGAGCCAACTCATTGCCTTCTTCCTGCTTAAGCCAGTTTCACTGAGTGAGTGCTCTTTCTTTTTTTCTTTCTTTCTCTCTCTCTCTTTCTTCTTTCCTTCCTTCCTTCCTTGTTTCTTTTTTTGGCACTTGAAACTGAAAAAGTGAAGACTCCTAACTGAGTAGCCAGGGATGGCTTCCAGAGGAACGAAGGTGATCTGAGATCTGAAGAAGACGACGTGATTAGACAAAGAGGGAAAGGAAGAATGTCCCAGTCAGAGGAAATACCAAGCTGTGGAGCCTTGAGTAAGGAAGGAGCCTATGATTCAAAGAGATGGAGAGACAGTCAGTGTGGGTGGAATACGGTGAACGTACTGAAATGAAAATGGACTAAAATGGAAAAGCCGTTTTCTGCACACCGTGTTCATTGTTTTTGATCTCTGCATTTACAGCCACAGGACTCACCTGAGGGTTTTGAAGCATTGCAGGAGTCGTGTAGTGGTCATATCTGATTTACATATTTTTAAAAGTCACTTGGATGTTATCTAGAGACTAGCTTACAGGGTATCAAGAGCAGAGTGAAGGTAACATTTCATTTTTATGCTCTTCCCTCAAAGAGTAGACACAGTAAAGCACATTAGAACACCAATATCATCATCGAGTGAGGGGACAGCCTGGCCTGGGGGAGTGGCAGTGCAAAACGCATAGGTTTATTTTTAAAGGGACTGATGAAATAGAATTCATATTTCATGACAAGATCAGAAAAATTTAGAGAGAAAAAGTTTCTTTGCCTGTTTTGTCCTCCTCTCTTCCTGTCAGTGTGTATTATGCATCCACATTAACCAGAGCTCCTTAGGAAATAACATTCCTTCTTAATCTCATCAAGGGTCACAATTCCCCAGGAGATAACCTTCCTTCTTAATCTTCTAAAGGGCCGTGATGACCCGTGACCCACTACCTGCTTTGTACTATAGATCTGGATTATATAAACTGTCAAAAATACATTGTTTAATGTACAGCCCTATGTCTCAAAAACTTATACAACTGTGCTTTGACCTCTAACAGGCCTGAGCAATTCTTGGAGGTTTCTGAGAGGCTGTTCCCAGATATAATCTTAGTTCAGTTCAGTCGCTCAGTCGTGTCTGACTCTTTGCAACCCCATGGACTGCAGCACACCAGGCTTCTCTCTGCATCACCAACTCCTGGAGCTTGCTCAAACTCATGTCAATCAGGCAGGTGATGCCATCCAACCATCTCTTCCTCTGTCATCCCCTTCTCCTCCTGCCTTCAATCTTTCCCAGCATCAGAGTCTTTTCCAATGAGTCAGTTCTTCGCATCAGGTGGCCAAAGCATTGGAGTTTAAGCTTCAACTTCAGTCCTTCCAATGAACATTCAGGACTGGTTTCCTTGAGGATGGATTGATTGGATCTCCTTGCAGTCCAAGGGATTCTCAAGAGTTTTCTCAATACCACAGTTCAAAAGCATCAATTGTTTGGCGCTCAGCTTTCTTTATAGTTCAACTCTCACATCCATGCATGACTACTGGAAAAACCATAGCCTTGACTAGACGGACCTTTGTTGGCAAATTAGTATCTCTGCTTTTTAACATGCTGTCTAGGTTGGTTATAACTTTTCTTCCAAGGAGTAAGCGTCTTTTTATTTCATGGCTGCAGTCATCATCTGCAGTGATTTTGGAGCCCCCCAAAATAAAGTCTGCCACTGTTTCCACTGTTTCTCCATCTTAACTTTAACTCAAATAAAAATGTCCATTTCTTAAACTGATTAGCTTTTTCATTGACAGTACTGTTTACAAAGTTGTGGATGTGGGAAAACCCATAAGGGATAGTGTAGTGCTGGTGGCAGCCTGGAGGTGGGTCCGTTATGTATGGAGATTTGAGAGGAGGGAGCATTAACTGGGAGCCAGAGGGGAAAGTCGTGTGAAGTTGGCCTCCTTTAGAAAAGCAATGACCTTTAGTGAGGAGCACAGTCAGCTCACCAGGAGGGAATCAAGGGTATCAGTGCCCTGACCCCAGCTCATTCTTTTGTCCTTTTGGGGGTCACCAGTGGCTGAAGCCCAGTGAAAAACTGGCACAGAGCCCATAGTACAGGCCTCATAGGTGTGCCTCCTGGGCACTGAGCAGGGTGGAGAGAGACTTGAGAGGTGCAAGCACAGTATCAAGCACGGGCTTCAAGCCTTTAGCATGACCTATGTTATGAGGGCTTCAAGCCTTTAGCATGACCTATGTTACGAGGTTAGAAAGTGAAGTAGCTCAATCGTGTCCAACTCTTTGCAACCCTGTGGACTGCAGCCTACCAGGCTCTTCCCTCCATGGGATTCTCCAGGCAACAGTACTGGAGGGGGTTGCCATTTCCTAGGGGATCGAATGCAGGTCTCCCGCATTGCAGACAGACACTTTAACCTCTAAGCCACCAGGGAAGCCTCTGTGTTATGAGGTTCACTGCAATCTTGTTACTGAAAGCTTAGCCTCTCTGTATACTGGTGTGGAACTAAATCCTAGAGACAGAATTTTAGGTGAAGTAGAAAAGGACAGTTTTATTGCTTTGCCAGGCAAAGGGAGACACAGGGGCTTCTGCTTTGTAAAACTGTGTCTCACCTCCAAAGAACTTGATGAGGGTTTTTATAACAATGGGTGAAAGGTGGGATCTCTGACAAGATCAGGGCTTGGACTCCTTTAATCTCATCTCAGGTGAACGTGAAAGTCATTCAGTCCTGTCTGACTCTTTTTTTCGGACCTCATGGACTATATGGTCCATGGAGTTCTTCTAGGCCAGAACACTGGAGTGAGTAGCCTTTCCCTTCCCCAGGGGATCTTCGCAACTCAGGGATCGAACCCAGATCTCCCACATTGCAGGTGGACTCTTTACCAGCTGAGCCACAAGGGAAGCCCAAAGATGACCCACCATCTCAGGTGTTTGGTCTTCAAATCTTGATGTGCTTCTCTGGTCCCTCCAATCTGGCCTCAGGTGGTTTCTTGGTTGTCCTTCCCTTGATTGACAACTGTTCAAACCTCCCCTTTGGAACTCAAGGAAGGTCACGGAGGCTGAAGTTTTGCCTACAAGAAATGGGACCAGAAAGGCCTCCATTCCTGGGAGCACCACAGGGCCCTGCTTGGTTTCCATCTGAATACCATCTGTTTGTCTTGCCTCTTCTGGCCTGTCGAATGGGGGTGACAAAGGATGTGTGCCCGGATGTTAGTCGCTCAGTCATGTCCAACTCTTTGTGACCTCATGGACTGTAGCCTGCCAGGCTTCTCTGTCCATGGGATTCTTCAGGCAAGAATACTGGAGTGGTTGCCGTTTCTTCCTCCAGGGGATCTTCCTGACCCAGGCATTGAACCTGAGTCTCCTGCGTCTCCAGCATTGGCAGACAGATTCTTTACCACTGAGTCACCTGGGAAGCCAATAACAAGTTATAACAGTGATCAATTCATGACTACTAATCATACAAGCCTGGCAGGCTACAGTCCACGGGATCACAGAGTCAGACACGACTGAGTGACTAACACACACACACACACAATCATATCATACAAGAATTAAGCCAGTTAACCTGTATAAAGCATTCAACTTGCCACAGTTCTTGGCAATAATAAGCACTCTAATATATTATCAGCAAACTTTTCTGGACATACTCTCTCTCTGAATTTTTGTTTCTTCCAAAATACCCTAGGAAACAGATCTTTTTTCTTTTTGTTTTGTTATGTTTTGCTTTGATTGATATGACCACCATGCTGAAGCTCCAGTACTTTGGCCACCTGATGGAAAGAACCGACTCATTGAAAAACACTCTGATGCTAGGAAATATTGAAAGCAAAAGGACAAGTGGGTGACAGAGGATTCGATGGTTAGATAGCATCACTGACTCAGTGGAATTTGAGCAAACTCTGGGAGATAGTGGAGGACAGAAAAGCCTACTGCTTCAGTCCATTGGGTTGCAAAGAGTCAGATATAACTTAAGTACTGAACAACAACTACCACCATCATTTAGCACAGCACCTAAAAGAATAGGTGAACAAATGTTCGCTGAACAAGGGTTTGTTTAGTGAATTAATGCTCACTAGGTATCTGTGCAGGCATTTAATCTGCATTATCTCAACAATCCTATAAGGGAAATGCCATTTGCATTTTACAGATGAAGCTACTAATACTTGAGGTTCAGCAATGCTCAAACTTGCCCAAAGCAGATGGAACTCAAAGTCAGGCCAGTCTTACTCCAACAGCCATGCCCTTTGCCCTATGGCCTCTGCAAGGAGGGCTTTCTGCACAGAATGACTATGGACTGGTGAAGTGTTACCCTGACCCTCTCTCCCCTGTGAATCTGAAAGGATGGGGCACCAGAAGCCAGGTGACCATATGCTCATTACCTGGCATTAGACTTTTGGGACAGAGGGTCTCAGTCTGAATTATCTTTGGGTCCCCACAGGTCACCCCATTTATTAGGTGCTAATTAATGTCAGTTGAATTAAATAATATAATAAAAGATAGGCCATCTTCTGCTATTGCTGATGCTGTTTCCTATGCACTTTGCTCATTCCTGGGGGCCTGGGGAAGTCAGTCTCCAACTCCCAGTTTAGAAGGCCCAGGCCTAACATTCATTTGGGGCTTCTCTGGTGGCTCACATGGAAAGAATCTGCATGAAATGTGAGAGACCCGGGTTTGATCCCTGGATGAGGAAGATCCCCTGGAAAAAGGAATGGCTACCCACTCTAGTATTCTTGCCTGGAGAATTCCATGGACAGAGAAGCAGGGCAGACTACAGTCCATGGGGTCGCAGAGAGTCAGACATGATTGAGCAATTAACGCTTTCACTAACATTCATTAAGCAATTTCATAGCCGGGCATTGCTCCAGGTGCTTTAGTGGTAACAACTCATTTACTCATCCTGACTAATTTAGAGTAAGACTTGTCCTTATCCTTATTTTAAATTTCAGGAAACTAGTTCAAAAGAGTGAAGTGACCTTGTTCAAGGTCACACAGCTAGAGAGAGAACCAGGATTCTGTATCCAAGCAGACTAATCTAGAACCTGTACCCTTAAATGTTAATAATAAAGAGCTTTCAGTTTTCCTGTTGGCATCCTGACCTCTGCCGGGCTGTCCACCTCCTGTAGCTCCACGGCCTCTCATTGCTGGCCTTTGGCACATCCCAGCTCACCATTAGCCTCTGGGGCCACCTTCACGTTATCTCTGCTCTTACTTCCTGCTCACAGTCAAGAGCAAAACAGAGTAGAAGGATCTTGCCAGCATCTTTGTTGCCCACTTGTTTGACATAGATGATTCTTCTTCTTTATCTTTTCAAGCACATTTAGAGATGACGCTACTGAAAGGGAATTCACTTAATTTTTTTCCCAAAAAAATATTTGGCCTGGGTGATCCTGGGAACAAACCAAAATGCAAACTTTCATGGCAAAGAGCTGTCGATTGGAGAAAATTGAGGAGAGAAACATAAAGGAAATGGCACAACTGTTAGAATGCTCCGTAAATTTTTGCTGAACACAATGTTAATTTTATTGAAATGATCACTGACACACCAAGTTATTTCATGGAACAAAATAGTAACAAACAATTTTAAATTCATGACACTAATTTATGTTCTTTTACAATTCAGTAATCACTACCTATTTTCCCACTCTATGTCTTCATCTTTCCTTCCTTTTACTCTTTCACTGAATTTATGTTACAAAATAAGCATAATTAATGTGGATTTGACATGTCTGTTGTCGGAATGAACAGCAGTAAATTTACAAGATAATAGTAGCTAATTGACACGGAACCTTTTTCCAGCTGGGTTTCTCAGAAATAGACTCTGTGGCAGAAGTTAGCATGTGATTTCCATTATGGAATGCTCTCAGGATCAACACCTGAGGAAAGGAAGGTGGAAAGCAAGATTGGAAAATCTAGCAGATACTCAGAGAAGGCAATGGCACCCCACTCCAGTACTCTTGCCTGGAAAATCCCATGGGTGGCGGAGCCTGGTGGGCTGCAGTCCATGGGGTCGCTAAGAGTCGGACACGACTGAGCGACTTCACTTTCGCTTTTCACTTTCATGCATTGGAGGAAGAAATGGCAACCCACTCCAGTGTTCTTGCCTGGAGAATCCGAGACAGTGGGCCCCCGACTGTGGGGTCGCACAGAGTTGGACACGACTGAAGCGACTTAGCAGCAGCAGCAGCAGCAGCAGATACTCAGGTCCAACAGGGCGTCAGTGGGCCCTGCAAAGTTATCCTGTAGCTTGATGGCCCTTCAGGGTTATCCAAAGCTGGGGAGAGAGAGTCTGTATGCTCCACATTTATTAATCATTGGATACAGGGCAGCCCTGAAAGGACAGGTGATCTGAAGAGAGACAGTTTTCTTGAAGTCCCAGCAATCATCAAAGAAGGCTGACAGCCCAGGGCTGACTCCTCCCAACACCCCTGGCAGCTGGGGGAATAGATCCTTCCTTTCTGAAAGGATTCTTACATGGTGCATGGCAGTGTCCATTGCAGAAACAATGTAACTCATTGTTTGGTTTCCAAACTCCAAAGAAAATCACACTGCTGCATCTCCTAAGCCACAACACATTTTGTCATTCAAGTCCAGTCAGCCATCATCTGTCGGGCCTGTTCTGAGACCATGGCAGAAGCAAAAATCTTAAGGCGAGGCTCATCCATAAAGCACAGGGAAACATTTATGACTCAGTGTCAGGTAAGGCCACTCCCTAAAGAGCCACAGTGTAGACAAGGCCACTTGCTCTTGAGAACAGACAGGAAAAAGATGGATTCTGAATAGAATCCTAGGTTTCTTCAAAAGATGATAGGGTTCATATATATCCTATCACCTTTCGAAGAAGCCCAGAATTCTATTTTCAGGGCAGGAATAGGGATACAGATGTAGAGAAAGGGCTTGTGGACACAGTGGGGGAAGGAGAGGGTGGGACAAACTGAGAGAGTAGCGTTGACTTATATGCACCATCATGTATAAAATAGACAGCCAGTGGGAAGCTGCCGTACAACACAGAGGGCCCGGCCTAGTGCTCTGTGACAAGCTCGAGGAGCAGGATGGGAGATGGGGGCAGGCTCAAGAGGGAGGGAATGTATATATAGTTACATATATAACTATATCATATATATATATATATAGTTAGGACTGATTCCTGTATAGCAGAAACCAACACAACATTGTAAAGCAATTATCCTCCAGTTAACTAAAAAAGATGACAGGTTTTTGTAGGCAGAAATGAGGGTGGGGAAGGGCATTCCAAGAGAAGGACCAGAGTAAGCACAGCCCTGGGCAGAATGTGAGGGTACATAAAGGGAATGACCGTTCTGGCTTTGTCATTGAAGAATATGATATGAGTGCGTTCAGTTAACCGGAGCCTGAAGTGGAGAGGAGGTTGTAAGTAGGACATAGGTCTGATCACAGGGGGGCTAAGTGAGTGAAGTCGCTCAGTCGTGTCCAACTCTTTGCGGCCCCATGGACTGTAGCCTACCAGGCTCCTCTGTCCATGGGATTTTCCAGGCAAGAACACTGGAGTGGGCTGCCATTTCCTTCTCCAGGGGATCTTCCTGCCCAGGGATCAAACCCGGGTCTCCCTCACTGTAGGCAGATGCTTTACCATCTGAGCCACCAGGGAAGTTTTTTTAAACCACAGGGGGTTTAGATACCTTTAATTGTGTAACAGGCATGAATCTCAGCCCACAAACTCACACCTGAAAGATATGTCACAATCCATTAATTTTCATGAATGAATTTAATTATTTCTTCAAGATCGATCATGTTGGGCTGACAAGAAATGAACCTCAGTCGCTCTTTAGTTTCACCTAGGTATATTCAACAAAGAAAGTGCCAACAAATTCAAGGCTGCAGAGGTGGAGTAGGGGCCTCTGGTCACTGACTCTCTCTGTTCACACACCACAGTGGAGGCGGCCCTTGTTCCTGTCCAGTGGCTTTGTGCAGTCCTGTCACCCTTGACATATGGGACTCAGTGGATGATTTTATTTTGGCCCACATAGTGGCATTTAGACATATGAATTAACTGCAACATTAACAATCAGGAGATTTGTTACATCCAGATTTATTAATTATTTTAATTGAGAGAGATGGTAATTTGGATTCCATATTCTCACATGACAACACTAGGCTGGAGCTAAGTAGTGGCTCCCACTTGAGAGCCTTTTGGCTGATTAGTGAAAACTTCCTGGCCCTACAGCTATTTGAGTTTGTAGTCCCTGCCCTACATGGTCCCTGCAATCATTTCTCTTGGAAATCTTACTGCATCCTCTGGAGATGCTGCCTGGGACCACCATGGGGCTCTCTGCTACTCAAACAAGCTCCAGAGATGTACCCTCTCCACCCTGCAGCCTGTGACATCTCTCTGCACCCTGGATGAAGAACCATCTCCTCTCTCAACAGCTTTATCCAAACCCTTTGTCTCACACACTCTTTCCTTTCTACTTCTGGAAAACTCTCAGTTCCTCATGGGATTGATTGAGATTTGGGAGATATACAGGATATCTGATGGGCTTGTGTTTTCTGACCTGTTGCAGAAACGAAGAACCAGCTATCTGCTTGAATGAGGAAAGAGCAAGTGGAAAATATGGGGAGAAATTTGAAACTAATATCTCAAAATATTATGAGCTGCCCATATTAAAGAGTTTGGGGACTTCCCTGGTGGTACAGTGATAAGAACCTGCCTACCAATGCAAGGAACATGGGTTCAACCCCTGGTCCAGGAAGATTCTACATGCCACAGAGCAACTAAGCCCTTGTACCACAACTATTGAATCCATGCTCTGAAGGCCTGTGCTCTGCAACAAGAGAAGCCTCCACAATGAAGAGCCTCCTCACTGCAGCGAAGAGTAGCCCTCACTTGCAGCAACAAGAGAAAGCCCACACACAGCAATGAAGACCCAATGCAGCCAAAAACTGTGGCTTCTCTGAGTCTTAGTTGCAGCATGTGGGATCTAGTTCCCTGACCAGGGATCAAACCTGGGCTCCCTGCATTGGAAGCGTGGAGTCTCAGCCGCTGGACCACCAGTGAAGTCTCTGTTGGCAGTCACTGGAATCAAGGGCCAGAATGTGTGTTCCATCAAGCCTGATCAGGATGTCAGTTTCAGCCATGTCAATGTTGTGAGGGTTTTTCAGAGAATGTTTGAGCCAAGGCTTGTTGACCTTGGCAGCTATAGGAAAAACCAGCGTGCTGTTCTCCATCTTCTTTGTGTGTTGTTCCTAGTATATTCCTTGGGCCCTGCAGTTCCTTTAGAGTCACAGTGTGTTATACTTCAAGAAGACAAGTAACTAGTGGACTTTCTGCAGGCTGTGGCTGTCTTTCCATTTGCCTTCTTGGCCTTAAAAGTCCTTGCTTTTGTTTTGATATCATAATAGGCTGTGTTATCCTTTGTCTATGAGGTCATCTTTGTATAAAAGCCAGAACTCATTTCAACTTCCATTTAAGATGACCTTCCATTTATGATGTCTTTGCTTTGTTTATAAGTAATGCCCAGTGAGAGAGACAGATGGTGACTAGGGAATAGCCACATATAACAGCAGAACTTCGCTGTGTTCACCACAATCTAGAATTGAGTCCTCACGTTCAAAAACTCCATCTTTTTGTATATACCAAGAGAATGAACTTCTCATTGTCTAGGAAATGTACAAAAAGCTAGAACCAGCATCCTAAATGTGCAACTGCCAAATGGAGAATGTATTAATATTGCCTGGACAGAATATTCTGTATCTTGTATATATATATGTATATATATGCATAAGTACATATACATATAACTGTTTGAACGTGGTATTAGTAAAAGGGAAATTATATGGTTTTAATATGTACTGTGATCAAGCTGTTAAAAAAAAAACAGATCTGTGAAGGAAAGATACATGTATGTATTAAAGACAGACACATCTATGTATGGAAGACAGGGACAGCAGTCTGCATTACAGGGGGACCCTCTCAGTGGCTAGTGTGCCCTTTTGTCTGCTCAGATATGGAGGCATGATACCCACTTTAGCCCTGAGAAGACAGAATAATTCCCTCTCCAAAGATGTCTATATCTTAATCCCTGGAACCTTAAAGTCCTGTTGTGTTCTATGTAAAAGGGGAATTAAAGATAATAGATGGAATTAAGATTTCTAATCAGTTCAGTTCAGTTCAGTTGCTCAGTCATGTCTGATGACTCTTTGTGACCCCATGGACTGCAGCACCCCAGGCCTCCCTGTCCATTACCAACTCCTGGAGTTTACTCAAACTCATGTCCGTTGAGTTGGTGATACCATCCAACCATCTCATCCTCTGTCGTCCCCTTCTCCTCTTGCCTTCAATCTTTCCCAGCATCAGGGTCTTTTCAAATGAGTCAGCTGTTCACATCAGATGGCCAAAGTATTGGCGCTTCAGTTTCAGCATCAGTCCTTCCAATGAATACTCAGGACTGATTTCCTTTAGGATGGACTGGTTGGATCTCCTTGCTGTCCAAGGGACTCTCAAGAGTCTTCTCCAATACCACAGTTCAAAAGCATCAATTCTTCGGCCCTCAGGTTTCTTTGTAGTCCAACTCTCAAATCCATACATGACTAATCTCAAAAATGACAAAAAGACCTCTGTTCGTTTTCAAGGCAAACCATTCAATATCACAGTAATCCAAATCTATACCCCACATTGTAATGATGAATAAACTGAAGCTGAGTGGTTCTATGAAGACCTACAACACCTTCTAGAACT
>SJYV01040610.1:600367-629347 GCA_006410875.1 Neotragus pygmaeus | reverse complement strand
CCAGCTTGAACATCTGGAAGTTCACGGTTCACATACTGTTGAAGCTTGGCTTGGAGAATCTTGAGCATTTCTTTACTAGCGCGTGAGATGAGTGCAATTGTGTGGTAGCTTGAGCATTCTTTGGCATTGCCCTTCTTTGGGACTGGAATGAAAACTGACCTTTTCCAGTCCTGTGGCCACTGCTGAGTTTTCCACATTTGCTGGCATATTGAGTGCAACACTAGTCAGACTGCTAATCAGCAGACCTTAGAGAGAGAGAGAGAGAGATTATTTCAGATTGTCTTGGAGGGCCAGTGTACTCACAGTGTCTTTAAACATGAAAGAGGCAGGTGGAAGTCTCAGTGTCAGAGCGACACAAGGTGAGAAAGACTGAATCAGCCATTGCTGGATTTGAAGATAAAGGAAGCAGCCACAAGTCAGGGACTGCAAGCAGCTTGTAGAAAATGGAAAAGGCAAGGAAATAGATTCTCCCATGGGGCCTCCAGAGGGAACACAGCCCTGCTAAACATCTTGATTCTGACTCATTCTAGACCAATTGGGATTTCTGACCTGCAAAATTTTAAGATAATGTATATGTGTTGTTTTAAGCCACTAAGTTTATGAAGCAATAGGAAAAAAAAACAGTCTCTCTGAACTCTTTTTCTTAACTGATCTTTTATACAGGCAATGCAGACCGTTCTGTATATGCTAAATATTTCTTTAGAAAAAAATAAAGCACAATTAAATACAGCAGTAGTGTTAAGTTTCTAACACAACACCTGCACAGGCACTCTTAAAAGGTATGTTTCCTTCATTCATTTATTAATTCCACAAACATGGACTGACTTTCTACTGTGTTCCCAGCACCATCCACGTCACTGAGGTGAGATCCCTGCCCTCACGGAACTTGTGTTCTCTAGTGCTTAGCACTATAATTATAATTTATAGCCCATTGCTAGCTGACATCTTTTATTTGGCCTAGATAGACTTTCTTTTTGTTAACTTTTTACTGTAAGAATTTCAAACATACAGGAAAGGAGAAGGGGTATATAGTGAGTCCCTGTATGCCCATCACCTAGCTTTTACATTTGTCAACATTTTGCTCATCTTTGCACAGAATTTTTAAAATATTTAAATTGGTTAATGATAATTGTCAGGATATTTTAATGAAATTTCAGAGTTAAAAAATACTAGAGCATTAGACAACACTGGACCCACATTCCTGTGCAGCAAAAATTATCTAAACCCAAGAAACCTCTGACATTAGCTTATCATCAGCTAATACATATGTGTGATTATCTTATTTCTCACTTCTAACTGTCTCTCCTTTACTGAAGTCTACTGACAGATATAATGTTGTTGTTGCTGCTGCTGTTTTTAATTGTGATAAGACGCATAGAACATAAATTTTGTCACCTTAGCTATTTTTAAGTAGACAGTTTAGCAGTGTTGAATGCATTCACATTGTCGGACAGCTAATCTCCAGAACTCTTCATCTTGCAGTTCTGAAACTCTCCATTAAAAAACAAGTCCCTGTTATTACCCTCTTCCTCAGGTTCTTGGCAACCACATTATACTTTCTATCTCTATGAGTTTGACTGCTCAAGGTACCTCAAATACATGCAATTATCCAATATTTACTTTTTGGTGACTGGCTTATTTCTCTTAGCATAGTTTCCTTAAGATTCATCACTGTGGCAGTATGTGTCTGAATTTCCTCCTTTTAAGGCTGAATAATGTTCCGTAGTATGCATATACCACATTTTGTTTATCTAGTCACCTGTTGATTGACCCCTTGGTTGCCTTCATCTTTTGGCTCTTGTAAATAATGCTGCTATGAACACGGTTGTACAAATATCTTTTGAATGAGTGTGTGTGCGCATGCGTGTTCAGTTGCTAAGTCGTGTCCGACTCTTTGAGACCCCATGGACTTAGCCCACCAGGCTCCTCTGTCCATAGGATTTTCCAGGCAATGGTACTGGAGTGGATTGGCATTTCCTCCCCTAGGGGATCTTGCTGACCCAGAGACTTAACCCATGTCTCATCCCATGTCTGCATTCCAGGGGGATTCTTTATCCTCTGAGCCATCAGGAGCACCCTATCTTTTGAGTGCTGCTGCTAAGTCGCTTCAGTCGTGTCCGACTCTGTGCGACCCCAGAGACGGCAGCCCACAGGACTCCCCCATCTCTGGGATTCTCCAGTCAAGAACACTGGAGTGGGTTGCCAGTTCCTTCTTGAATGCATGAAAGTGAAAAGTGAAAGTGAAGTTGCTCAGTCATGTCCGACTCTTAGCGACCCCTTGGACTGCAGCCCACCAGGCTCCTCTGTCCATGGGATTTTCCAGGCAAGAGAACTGGAGTGGGTTGCCANTTGAATGCATGAAAGTGAAAAGTGAAAGTGAAGTTGCTCAGTCATGTCCGACTCTTAGCGACCCCTTGGACTGCAGCCCACCAGGCTCCTCTGTCCATGGGATTTTCCAGGCAAGAGAACTGGAGTGGGTTGCCATTGCCTTCTCCAATCTTTTGAGTACCTGCTTTCAATTCTTTTGGGTATATACTTACCCAGAAGTGGAATTGCTGAAATCATATGGCAATTCTATTTTGAATTTTTTGATGAGCTATTATATTGTTTTCCACAATGACTCCACTTTACATTCCTGCCAGCAGTACACAAGAATTCCAATTTCTCCATATCCTTGCCAGCATTCCTTATTTTCTGCTTCTTAAATAGTAGTCATTCTAATGGGTGTGAAAAACTATCTCAGTGTGGTTTCAATTTACATTTTTGTAACAGTTAGTAATATTGAGTGTTTTTTTAGGTACTTATTGGGTTTTTGTAGACATTCTTAGAAATATCTAGTCAAGTTATTTAAGTGAAAGTGAAAGTCGTTCAGTCATGTTCGACTTTTTGAGACCCCCATGGACTATACACTTCATGGAATTCTCCAGACTAGGACACTGGAGTGGGTAGCCTTTCCCTTCTCCAGGGTATCTTCCCAACCCAGGATCAAATCCAGGTCTCCCACATTGCACGCAGATTCTTTAGCAGCTGAGTCACAAGGGAAGGCCAAGTTCTCTAACAATTTTTTTTAATTGGATTTTTTGTGTTTTTAAATTATTGTTGAGTTACAGGTTTTTTGTTTGTTTGTTTGACCATGCCTCACGGCTTATGGGATCTTAGTTTCCGAGCCAGGGATTGAAACTGGGCCCTCAGCAGTGCGGCCACAGTCTTTTTTTTCCCCCCATATTATCTATATGGTGAAAATTTCACTTTTGAACACAAAATGTTATTTTAAGGAAGAAAAATTATCTCTTTACTTGTTTTAATGTGGCTTCCAGAAGTTTTGAATACACATGTGGCTCTTGTTAGATGCACACTGCACAGCACTGCTCTTACTGCTCCTGCTGCTGCTGCTAAGTCACTTCAGTCGTGTCCGACCCTGTGCGACCCCATAGACGGCAGCCCACCAGGCTCCCCCATCCCTGGGATTCTCCAGGCAAGAACACTGGAGTGGGTTGCCATTTCCTTCTCCAATGCATGAAAGTGAAAAATGAAAGTGAAATTGCTCAGTTGTGTCCGACTCTGAGCGACCTTAATTCTGCCCAGTTCCAGAATACACATGGTGATAAGTTTACAGTACTGGTTTTACAAAAAGAATGACATTTTATAAGCACATCCTGCTGGAATGTCCCTGATATGCCATCCAAATTTACTTTGAGTCTTAGCGAGCTGTAGGGCTTTAATTATCTGCTTCCTTATGAGTACTTACATAGTCAACTATAGCTGTTATATTTTTAGGGCATGAAATGTATATTCTATCAAGCTAAAAATAGGAAAGGCACCACTCATTCAAGGGTTAATTGAAGACTCCAGAAGAGGCAGCTTCACCATCTGGACCCCAAACCAGAGTCAACCATCCAGGGCCAGACACAGCTTCTTCTGGTGAGCCACAAGGGTAATGGTGAAAGTTACGCCAAGTCAAAACTTTCTTGTACTTCAAGGAAACAGCATTCACCAATTAGCACAAAGGCTGTATACTCCTGAAGATGCTCTTGCTACTCTGCTGTACAAAGTTCAAAATGACTTAAGGAAGCACCAGAGTCCTCTGAGGCATTTTATTTGTATGTATTACATCCCTAAAAAAAGAATCCAAGGATTTTCCCTCCTGTATGTTTTCGTCTTGCTGCTTCATGGTCCGTGATGCTAGCTAAGGTTGTCAGTACAGTGAAACCAAGCTGATGGGATGGCAGCAGGTTATTCTGCCATTTTTCTAGATCTTTGAGGTGCACATCAAATCTGGGCCTGATCACTCCTCCCTTGTTTAGCCTGCCTGTGAGGGTCACAACAATTTTCCCAGCCCTGTGATCATCAATGATTTCAAATTTGCCAATGTAATCATGCTTCACCATCACTGGTAGAAACCTCACGAGGACTTTGGAGCATGGCCTAATAAGGACCTGGCCTTTGCCTCTCTTTTCGGCATTGTTGAAACTCTTGAGAGCATCAGCCGGGACATTCACGCACACCATTCTGGTGGCACGAAAGATGGCAGAAAGAGGCAGACCGCAGAGTCTTGACCACTGGACTGTCAGGGAATTCTCAGATTTAAAAAAAATATATTCTAGATATTTTCCTCATAGAATCTATGATTTGCCAATATCTCAATCTGCAGGTTGCTATTCTTTAATGGCTTTTAAGAATATGAGGCACTTAGTTGCAGCATGTGGGATCTTTAGCTGAGGCATACAAGCTCTTAGCTGTGGTGTGTGGGATCTAGTTTCTTGACAAGGGATGAAATCTGGGCTCCCCGTATTGGGAGCAAGAAGTCTTAGCCACTGGACCACCAAGGAAGTCCCCAGTAGGTTGCTATTTTTTTAAATTTCATCTTGATTTATATTTATATTAACTGGCTGAGTCTTTATATTCTCTTTGGATCTTTGAATTTTTGACCCCTAGCTGATATTTTCTGGGTTACAACATTTAACATGCCTTCCTGAAACACAAGACTCTTTGACTGGATTTGAATATTTTCTGAATTCTTCAGTTAATATTAAAGACAATTTCTTTGTTATATCATTTGTACAAGTGGTTGAACTCATCCATTACGTTCTTGAATCTACCTAATTTCATTTCTCATTAACTTTAATTTGGGAAGTACCTTGCTATAACCCCCATGCATAGGATATTTTAGCTTCATTGATCTTACTCTACCAGTTCTTTTAATTTTGTTCCAGTTTTTAACCACAGTACTTTCATTTTAATTTTTCTCCCCAAAGGAGACAGAGAGAATTTTCATACTGCAATTTCAGTGATACCTGATACCTGCTTGGTTAAATTTATTTTTATATATTCTTAAGTTATTGGAGAAGGAAACAGCAACCCACTCCAGGATTCTTGCCTGGGGAATCCTATGGACAGAGGAGCCTGGGGGGCTGCCATCTATGGGGTCACACAGAGTCGGACACGACTGAAATGACTTAGCATGCATGCATGCATTGGAGAAGGAAATGGCAACCCACTTCAGTATTCTTTCCTGGAGAATCCCAGGGATGGAGGAGCCTGGTGGGCTGCCATCTACAGGGTCCTACAGAGTCGGACACGACTGAAGGGACTTAGCAGCAGCAGCAGCGTTCTTAAATTATAAGCAACTAACTCTTCTGGAAGCAAAGCTACATACACAATGGGAAGCTGAGGCCATGAGCTAACAGAACTCTGATGTGCTTTTCATGCTGTCATTTTTCCTTTGAAAAAACTATCTGTGGTGTCTGTCCTATAGAAAGCACAGACAAATACAACTCACATAGCTCCTGGCCAAAAAGATACAGATTTAAAGCACAATTTGAGGGAGACAAAAACAGTTTAGTAGAATAATCAAGGAAAGTAACAAAACTGAAAGAACATTGATTTTGGATCTCATGAGAGACAATAGCGTTGGTTCTTTTAGTCATCGTAGCAAAGGCATACAAACTTCTTCAGTTGCCAAAATCAGTCTTCAGAACAAAATCCCATTATTAGGACCTTCAGTAGACCTATCTTTTTCCTTTGGAAACAGCCCTAAGAAACACTCTGCTTACCATTACAATACTTGTATTCAAGACTGGATTTAAATGAAAGTCTTGGAGTTCCCAAAGATCTTACTTAGATCTCCAGTAAATTTTCCCTCAAGGTATAGGCAATTTATATAGTCATTATTAGTGCCTGGATTGACAGCAGAAATTGATTTCTTCACAGGCTGGGCACAGAAGGAAGAAAACCTCTGGGAGAGAATGACTTTCATTCCAACCAACAAAAGGAATAAAGACACTTTGGGGACATTTGTGTTAGGCTGACTAATGATATTTGCAGAAAGCAAACCAAAAATACAGTCAAAAAAATTTTTTTTAATTTTCTTTGCCTCAATTTTTCATCTATAAAATTATTCTAATGATTATGTCTATTTACAGAGTTATTGGGGGCTCAGTTGGTAAAGAATCTGCCTGCAATGCAGGAGACCAGGGTTCAATTCCTGGGTCAGGAAGATCCTCTGGAGAAGGAAATGGCAACCCACTCCAGTATCCTCACCTGAAGAATCCCACAGACAGAGGAGCCTGGCAGGATACAGTCTGTGGGATCGCAAGAGTCAGACATGACTTAGCGCCTAAATCACCATCACCACAGTTATTGTTAAGAGCAAATGGAACACTACATGTAAATTACTTACAAGAGTTGATTTAAAAAAGAAAATATTCTTCAAATTTATTTTGGTACTTATATAACGTATGGTTCTCACTTAATTTTCACTAGATTATAATCNCTAAATCACCATCACCACAGTTATTGTTAAGAGCAAATGGAACACTACATGTAAATTACTTACAAGAGTTGATTTAAAAAAGAAAATATTCTTCAAATTTATTTTGGTACTTATATAACGTATGGTTCTCACTTAATTTTCACTAGATTATAATCTAGTTGTTTTATGAAATCTTTCTTTCCTTTGCCTTTATTTTGCAGTATATTTTTAATTCTGTATTTAATTATGGTATGTAATAATGTTCTATTTCTGAAATTTCTATTCACTTATGTGGATCTGTTTTGTGCCATTATATAAATTTTTGTTGTATCATACTATCATTTGCCATCTTGAAAACTACTGTCTTCTCTTTGTTCTTCTTTTTGAAGGTATGTTTTGAGACCTTATCCTATTTAGTACACTTTAGTGAACTTTCCATCAGCTTTATCTTCTTCTAAGAAAAATCCTATTGGTGTTTTGATTGGAATGATATTAAGCTATAAATTGACTTAGAAAGAATAACATATTTATGGTATTTGTTTGCTTTCTTTTTCCCCCTTCCAAAATCCTTTGGTGCATGTCATCTTTAAATATCCAGTAATGCAGTTTTTCCTAAATATATCTTTACTATGTTTGTTGTAATTATCTATCACTTTTACTATAATATTTTCAAGGTGGTTATTGCTCAGTAAGCATATGTTTTCATCGTTTATCTTCTACTTTCATATTAGACCTTGGTTATAGAAAATTTAATCATACCTCTCAATTCATTGCTTAATATCAACATCATTTACGTAATGCTTCTTCGTTTCTTTAACCTCAATCCAAATCCCATGTTCCTCTCCTCACTCTAATGTGTTTAATACAGATTATAAAATATGCATATGTTCTTGTGAAATAGTTTTATACAGTATATCTCTGTGTTTTTAATTTACACAAATGATACATGCTATGTTTTCTGTTCTATTTCTTACTTTTTTTCCTCAGCATTAATTTTCTATGAGTTACCCATATTGCTGAATATATCTTGCTTCTACCTGCATAGCATTTCACATTAACTACACTTTATGTACCCATCCCCTAGCATACTTCTACCGTAAACACTGCAACAAATGTCCCTGAATAACTCTCCTTCAGATCCATGCAAGAATTTCTTAGGTATGTATATTCCCTGAGATAAGCAAGTTTGAGGCTTGCACCGACATTTTTACTGAATTCTGCCAGAATGCCTTCCAGAATACCTGTACCAGTTTACATTACTTCTCCTTATCCTTGCCAAACTGATATGCATCATCTTTTCCAATTTTTGCCAATTTGATGGGTGTAAAATGGTGTATCATTTTTGCTTCAATTTTGATATATCAGCTTACTAGTGATGTTGAGTTTCTTTTTATTGTTTGTTAGCCCTTTGGGCTTTCTTTGCTTCAAATTGCCTATTCATATCTTTTATCTATTTTTATAATCAGTTTCCAATTTTATTCCTGCTGATTTACAGTAACTTTTTGTATATTCTAGCTTTTCTTTTTTGGCTGCACTGCACAGCGTGTGAGATTGTAGTTCCCAACCAGGGATTGAACCCATGCCCCTTGCATTAGAAGCATAGAGTCTTAACCATTGGACCACTGGGGAAACCCCTCTAGTTTTTTGTTTTTAATTGAAATATTTATGTTAGTTTCAGGTATATAGCAAAGTGATTCAGTTGTATATGAATATATGTGTGTATATATATATGCATGTATACTTTTATGACGGCTTCCCAGGTGGTGCTAGTGGTAAAGAATCTGCCTGCCAGTGCAGGAGACATGAGATGTGGGTTTGATCTCTGGATCAGGAAGATCCCCTGGAAGAGGGAATGGCAACCCACTCCAGTATTCTTGCCTAGAGAATCCCACTGACAGAGGTGCCTGGTGGGCTGCAGTCTGTGGAGGTCGCAAAGAGTCAGACAGACCTGAAGTGATTTAAAACACACACACACACACACACACACACGCACTTTTACAGATTCTTTTCCCTGATAGGTTATTACAAAATATTGAGTATAGTTCACTGTGTATACAGTTGGTCTTTGTTGTATATTTTAGTTTTAATGGCCTGTAGATTTTAGTCATTGCTGATATCTCCTCTTAGTCATTTGTCTAAATTTATACTTCACTGAACAGAAATCTTCAAATTTTATGCAGTGATAATAATTGTTTCTTTATCTCATGTTTATATTTTTGGGTCTTGCTTAAAAAGCTTTCCCCCTGGTTCATAGAGTCCTTTCATATTCTATTACGTTAATAGGTTGTAAAATCCAACTTGAATCCCCTTAGCATATAGTAAAAATGCAGGATCAAGCTCAATTTTTCTTTGTACAGTGATCCAGTTTTCTCATACTACCTGAGAAGCCACCTATCTATCCATTCCAGGTTGTTTGGTGGTGCTGCCTTTGTCAAAGACCATGTTTATGTTTTTAAGCTCTGCACTGTGTTCCTCTGCGTTGTCTGTCTGCCTACACTAACGCGGTACTATCGTTACCACAGACTTTCAGTGAAGTTACACTACCACTATATTTTCTTTACCCTTGTTGTATTAGGAACACTTTATCTTATGGGGAAAGGAATTGCAGAGTGATTAGTGTGACTTCTTTAAGAGTAATAGAGAGCAATACATTTTTTATTTAATGACACTTGTTTTCTCACAAAACGGAAAAAATATTGATTATATCATGAGTGTCAGAGAGTCTTCAAATCCATATCAAGCAGCTAGGTTGTTGACTTAAATCCTTTTCACATGGATTTTTCAAGTTTGGGGTTTCTTCCACACCCTTTCTTCTGGCCCCACAACACAGGTAGCAGGAATATGGATGAGCTTTAACAGATCCCCGAGGACAGTCAGCCCTCTGTATCTGTGGATACCGAGGCCAATTGTACTACACCATTTTATATAAAGGACTTGATCACCACCAAGTTTTAGTACCCACAGGAGCTCCTGGAACCAATACCCCATGGCTATCAAGTGAAGACTATAATTGCATGGAATTGGTTGATTATCTTACCTGTTAGCCTTATTTTGGGGGTCTTGTCTCTACTCTTTCTTTGATCTGCTTTGGATAAAAGTCTTAGTATGTATTAGTAGTAGTGAAATGCTCAGTCATGTCCAACTCTTTGTGACCCCACGGACTGTAGCTTACCAGGCTCCTCTATCCATGGAATTTTCCAGGCAAGAGTACTGAAGTGGGTTGCCATTTCCTTCTCCAAGGGATCTTCCCAACTAACGGATCAAACCCATGTCTCCCACATTACAGGCAGACACTTTACCATTTGAGCCACCAGGGAAGCCCTTCCTTTCAGTTCAGTCGCTCAGTCGTGTCTGACTCTTTGCGACCCCAGGGAAGCCCTTAGTGTCTGTTATTCCCTACAAACTGACTTCCTCTAAGTTTGGGGCTTCCAGACTGAAACTGCCATGTTACTGCAGATACTTTTGTCCAAATGTTAATCTCTTCTCTAGGATGCTCCACTTCTCTCCCAGTGTGTCTTCTTCCCTATTGCTGCTACTGCTAAGTCACTTCAGTCGTGTCCGATTCTGTGTGACCCCAGAGACGGTAGCCCACCAGGATCCCCCATCTCTGGGATTCTCCAGGCAAGAACACTGGAGTGGGTTGCCATTTCCTTCTCCAATGCATGAAAGTGAAAAGTGCAAGTGAAGTTGCTCAGTCGTGTCCGACCCTCAGCGACTCCATGGACTGCAGCCTACCAGGCTCCTCTGTCCATAGGATTTTCCAGACAAGAGTACAGGAGTAGGGTGCCATTGCCTTTCCTGTTGCTTCCTACTAAATCTTTCTCACTCTACTTGCCTGGAGCAAAGAAGAAGTAGAAAATTAAATTTACAACCACAATGTAAGAAAGAGAATGTTGTTGTTTAGTTGCTAAGTCATGTCAGACTCTTTTGTGACCCCGTGGACTGCAGCCCCCCAGGCTCCTCTGTCCATGGGATCTTCCAGGCAAGAATACTGGAGTGGGCTGCCATTTCCTTCTCCAGGGGGTCTTCCCAACCCAGGGATCGAACCCACATCTCCGGCATTGGCAGGTGGATTCTTTACCACTGAGCCACTGGGGAAGCCCAAGGAGAATGGAGCATGGTAAACAAGAACCTTTTTGCTTTGTTGAATATTTCTATAGGTTTGGATATGCAAAAGGGGTCTGGACCTTAGCTTGGAAGTAGACCCGAGCCAGAACTGTGTGCTCTGCATAAAGAATAAAGACTTTGCATTGGAGGCTGCAATCCAGGAAGGAGAGGATGCTGAGAAGATAGCACGCAGGGGAGAGGAAGAAAAACAAGCTAGCTAGTGTGTTGCTGAGCCCCTATATGGATGAAAAGCCAATAGAACAATTCCTGGGAAAAAACTTTTAAGAAGAATCAAGTTTTCAATGATAGGAGTTAATTAAAAATTTTTTAAATTTTATATTTGTACTATAGCTGATTAATAATGTTGTAATAATTTCAGGTGGACAGTAGGAGTTCATTTTTGAGCTGTGAATGCTCCTACCCCATTTGTCACCCTCAATTTGCACTGAATTTTGATAAAAACAAAAATATCTCGTGTTAACAGATATATACACATCTGTATGTATTGAGGGGGAGAGGGAAATGATAGTGTTATTAGTATGTATCAACTATGAAAAGGAGATTCACAGATAGATTTGCCTGGTGCAGAACATGACAACTTGAGTAAGAAATAGTGAAACAATCTATTAACTGACAGGTATCCAGGGGAAGCAGGAACTCAGAACCAGAGGTCATCACAGTAACAAGGGAAAGGAAGAAGCAGCAAAAGAGGAGAAAGGAAGATGAAGGAGGGAAATAATGGTCATTTGTAAAGTGTGCCAAGATTTGTCCAAATGCTTTGCTTTTCACAGATGAGGGTGACCATGAGAATGTAATACCCAGCACTTGCCTCTTCTCTCCCAGAGATTGCCAGCAATCTCAGAGAGGGGTTGGACTTCCCACAGTAAGCAGGCCAATCCTGTCTATTAAATATAGGAGGCCTCGATTAACATCTGGGTCACTTTTAACTAAGCATTAGCCCTTACTTACTCCCAAACATACTCCAAGGGAGCTTGAAGGCCTGGTGCTGTGATAGATCACAATGATCTTCTGGCTTCAGGCCATAAAAGCATCCCCAAACTCATCATTAGAACAAACCTTTGTTGTAATTTCCAGTGTATCATAATGACTGTGAATATTTTTAAAGGAAAAATACTGTATTGAAAAATAGAAAAAGCAAAAAAAAGAAAAAGGTTGTGAGTTGATCTGTTCTTTTTGCGGATCTTGATCTTGTATCATCTCTCAGTTGACTTTGATTTAGGCCAGCAACCTTCTGCTTTCTCTTAATTTCACTCTGGGTTAACTGAGCTGGTACCCTAGCTTCCACTACTAACCGTTATTCCTGGTTGAGTCAAGTTGGAGCTCATCAGGCCCCAGACTCTGGGAACTTCCATAATGGATGAGAGTCTCTTTCACAGTCATCCTCGGTCTCAGCTGAGTCTCTCCTCAGCTCTTGGCTGCCCTCTTCTGGGACTGGCCACAGCTGTGGGCCAGAAAGCCCCTTTCTCCCAACTTCCCTCTGACCTGGGACAGGTGGGATAATCACCACCATGTATTTGGACTCTTCTGCTGCCATAAGATCTAACAACGCTATCTTACCTGTATATTTACCTCTTAAATGTTGTAGCTATTTTACCAACAAAGAAGATTTTGTGGAAGAAAAAAAGAAATGCTGAGTCCTCTAAAATAATAAACCATTGTATGTGTGTGTGTGAACATGCTCAGTCATGTCTGGCTCTTTGCGATCCCATAGACTTAACCTGCTAGGCTCGTCTGTCCATGGGATTTTCTCGGCAAGGATACAGGAGAGGGTAGCCATTTCCTCCTCCAGGGAATCTTCCCAACCCAGTGATCAAACCTGTGTCTCCTGCATTCTTTACCACTGAGCCACCTGGGAATCTCAATAAATATTAAGTGAATTCAATAAAAACAGATAACATTATCTAGTAGTATCTGTTATCTCTTCTAAAAATGTCACTTGTAGGTTGCACATCATCACCATTGATAAATATCTGAATGTTTTAAATAAAATATTCTCTTGCTTTAATCTGGAATGGCTAATATTTTAAGATTAAATTGAAATATGAAGAGTAGGGGAATATGCTCGATGTTTTTAAAGTTCTCAGTTGAGTGGGAACTTTAGAAATATTTGTTCCTAAAGTTAGTTGGCACTATGAATTATCTGAGAACACATGAAATACACATGCTCCCTCCATACACACAAACACACTCACACACACACACAAGTGCACCTTTTCTACATATACACAGTGGATCATTACTCAGCTATAAAAAAGAATGCATTTGAGTCAGTTCTAATGAGGTCAATGAAACTGGAGCCTATTATACACAGTGAAATAAGCAGAAAGAAAAACACCAATACAGTATATTAATGCATATAAATGGAATTTAGAAAGATGGTAATGATAACCTTATATGCAAGACAGCAAAAGAGACACAGATGTAAAGTACGGACTTTTGGACTCTGTGGGAGAAGGTGAGGGTGGAATGATTTGAGACAATAGCTTTGAAACATGTATATTATCATATATGAAATAGATGACCAATGCGAGTTCTATGCATGAAACAGGGCACTCAAAGCTGGTGCACTGAGACAATCCAGAGGGATGGGATGGGGAGGGAGGCGGAAGGGGGTTCTGGACGGGGGTATACATGTGCACCCCTGGCTGATTCATGTCAATATATGGCAAAAACCACCACAATACTGTGAAGTAATTAGCCTCCAATTAAGGTAAATAAATTTTTTAAAAGAAGAATTAAATTTCTTAGGACCCTCAGATTTTCAAATCCTTCTCTTCTTAGCCATGTACATAGTTTGTTCCTAAATTAAGACCTTTCCTCTCAATTATACGGAAATGATTATGAAGCTGGGGAAGCAAGGAGGCAACACAAAAGGAAAAATGAAAAGAATTTTTGTACATTGCTAGAGTATTTAAAAGTTTAAAGTTTTTATTTATTTGGGGGTATGCTGGGTCTTCATTGCTTTGAGAGAGCGTGCTCTAGTTGCAGCAAGTGGGGGTTACTCCCTAGTTGTGGTGCTTGGGCTTCTCATTTTGGTGGCTTGTCTTGTGGTGGGTCATCCAGTGCTCTTGCCTGGAAAATCCCACGGACGGAGGAGCCCGGTGGACTTCAGTCCATGGGGTTGCAAAGAGTCGGACATGACTGAGCGACTTCCCTTTCACTTTTCACTTTCATGCATTGGAGAAGGAAATGGCAACCCACTCCAGTGTTCTTGCCTGGAGAATCTCAGGGATGGGGGAGCCTGGTGGGCTGCTGTCTATGGGGTCGCACAGAGTCGGACACGACTGAAGCGACTTAGCAGCAGCAGCAGCTCGTGATGGATCATGGGCTCTAGGCACATGAACTTCAGCAGTTGTGATGCATGGACTCTAGAGGCTGGACTCAGTGGTTGTGGCCCATGGCTTAGTTGCTCTGTGGCATGTGGAATCTTCCTGTACCGGGGATCAAACCTATATCCCCTATGCTGGCATGCTGTTTACCACTGGACCACCAGGGAAGTCCAAGGGTGTAAAATTATATAACTACTTAGGCAAACTCTGTAGCAATTTCTCCTCAAGTACAATATATGCCACTCTGTGACACAGTATTTCCCTCTTATGTATTTACCCAAGAGAAATGGAAACAAATATCCAAAGATTTTTACACAGATGTTCATAGCAGCTTAATTTGCAGTAGTTCTAACCTAGAAACAACCCAAATGTCCATTAACACTGGAATTGATGAACAATTTCTACCTGCAACAGCATGGATGAATCTCAAAAAACATTATGCAGAGCAGACACAAATGAATATACACTATCAGACTCTGTTTTCTCTTTTTCCTTTTTAAAAATTATTTTCTTGCTGTTGTTGTTTTTAATTACTTTTTGTTTTTGTGAAGTGCTAGAAAAGCCAAATAGGCAAAGAACACAAACTTTGGAGAGTGATTGGTGGTCACTGACTGTTGATGGGTACAAGAGAATTTGCTTGGGTGATGGAAACTTTCCATACTACACATACATAGTTGGATATATAGGTAAAAAGTCAATGAACTGTACACTTAAGATCTGTGTTTTGTACTAAATGTCAATTATATTTCAATTTAAACTGCTGCTGTTGCTGCTAAGTCGCCTCAGTCGTGTCCAACCCTGTGCGACCCCATAGACGGCAGCCCACCAGGATCCCCCATCCCTGGGAATCTCTAGGTGAGAATACTGGAGTGGGTTGCCATTACCTTCTCCAATTTAAACTAGAGAAATAGAATATATAAAGAAACAGAAATTAGAAAATCAAACAGTGACAGGATTTAAGGGAGAGAGTTGCCAGTTAGCAATATCTAAATTTTTGACCCATAATTCTACTAAATATTCTATCCCATGTTGAAGTAAAATAATTTTAAAAATTTATTTTGATTCCAAATGATGTCCCCAAATATCACAGTAATTTCCCAGGCTCTTCCTTTTGCTCAGGACCCAGTCAACATCCTGAGAAGGCTAAATCTGGGCTCTGGAATGAGTGGGCTTCCTGGACATACAACCTATACAGTGGCACAGGACAATGAGCTCAGAAAGAGTTTAATGCTCTGCTGTCACAATCTTGAAACTCTTAAAAATTTTATCTTTGAACTTGTGTTTTGCAAGCGAAATTTGAAACAATGAAGCCTGTGCATCAACAGAAGAGATATGTACAATAGATGTGTCTGCTACTTGTTGCTGTTCTACTTGCACATACAATTTGTGAGGCCCATGGTCGCAAAATTTCCATGGGTTCACAATGTGTGGGAGTTCCGTAAGACTCAAACCAAGGGCAAGATAGCATACTGCATCGATGACTGAGTAAGGAATGAAGCCCTGACAGCCCCCAGGGGCCAGGTTATCTGCTTGAACTGGAGCTAGTTTCCAAAACAGGAAAAAAAAAAAAAAAAAAAGGCAGTGGTGTTCTAAGAAACAATAATCCTTGTATTGTGGTGGTGGTTTAGACACTAAATCATGTCTGATTCTTTGCAACCCCATGGACTGTAGCCTGCCAGGTCCTTCTGTCCATGGGATTTCCCAGGCAAGAGTACTGGAGTGGGCTGCCATTTCCTTCTCCAGGGGCTCTTCCCAAACCAGGGATTGAACCCATGGCTCCTGCATTGTAGGTGGCTTCTTCACCAACTGAGCCACCTGAGAAGCCCAATTTCTTGTATAGCCAAGTGAAAATGGTGGCATAAAAGAAGGAAACATAAGGCAACTCATGTTTTCTTTTTCTTTCCTTCTTAGTCAAAGCTTTCGTTATTTATCAGAAAGCTGCAGGTAGAATGTGTTGATAGACCGTATGCATATCAAGAAGTGAAACGGGATTTGGCTGGTAGTCCAGTGGTTAAGACATCATGCTGCCAGTACATGGGGTGCAGGCTCAATCCTTGGTTCAGAAACGAAGATCCCACATGCTGAGGGGCAAAAGACTAAAAAAACAAACAAACAAAAAAAATAAAGAAGTTAAATAACTGTGCTGTCAATCTAGTTATAAGACATTTCTATCATTCCAAAAGAACCTCTGTACTCAGAGAAGTAGTCAGTTAGTAATGACCTCTCTTTTCAGATTCTGCTGTCATTCTGGCTTTTTATGTTCTACAAGATAAAGTTTTATTTTATTTATAACCAGAAAAAAAAATCAGCAGCACAAAGAGTAGAGGTCATGCTGAAAGTCCACCTGGTGGATTTGAGCCTGTCAGATAAGCATATCATCTCATGCTTCCATTCTGTAACTGTTACTCATTTTATATTACTTGGTAAATTATTAATATAAATGTTATAGATGAATTTAAGATTATGGAAACATGAGTATTATGTTTTTGTCTGCACTTTTCTGTACTTTTTACCATCTCAAAGTTAAAAATGAAAATACACAATACCTGTTTATTATTTGAAACCTGGAAGATACAAAATAATAAAATAATTACTCATAATTTAACCACCTAGAGGTTACTCTTAAATGTCAGTACCCATTTCTTAGTGAAGGGAAAATGGACCAACCATCTAAGCATTTTATGAAGGTTAAAGTGGTGGCATCTGAAAGCAAAATATCAATACTACACTTGAAAACAAGTGATATCAGATTCTTCAAAGAAAGTCAGGGACCATGAGTGTACTTGACACAGATGCAGAAGGGTAAAATCTCAGATGAGCAGAACATTACAACACAATGGTCATAATCTATATGACACTTTTAATTTCATATGACCGTGTTTCACAACTCTGCCATTCTAGTTAGTAGAACCATTTACCCCCAAAAAAATCCATCTCTAATACACAACAAGGACCTACTCGTAGCCCAAAGAACTGCACTCTCAATATTTTGTAATAACCTACAAGGGAAAAGAATCTGAAAAAGAGTATATATGTATATATGTTCTGTATACCTGAAACTAACACCACATTGTAAATCAACTATGAAGTGAAGTGAAGTAGCTCAGTCGTGTCTGACTCTTTGAGACCCCGTGGACTGAGCCCTTCAGGCTCCTCCGTCCATGGGATTCTCCAGGCAAGAATATTGGAGTGGGTTGCCATTTCCTTCTCCAGGGGATCTTCCCGACCCAGGGATCGAACCCAGGTCTCCTGAATTGCAGGCAGATGCTTTAACCTATGAGCAACCAGGGAAGCCAAAAAATCAACTATACTTCAATTTTTAAAAATCCACTCCCTAAAAATTAAAATACATAAAAATGTGTATATGTATATGTATATATATATATATGTATATATATATATACACACACACAGAAACACACAAAACAATTTTGCTTTTCCTTTGGGTCTGTAAGTAGCAAAATGACTTTTGCAAATTTATATATCTACCCAATTTATGAATGATAAAGTTATCTCTAAGAAATTTCTGCCACTTTACTTTCTCTTTGGGTTTCTGGTTCTTTCTCGATGAAGGCTTAGGGTGTCACAAGGAAGAATGATTGAGTGAAACTCACTCTGTCAGGTCGGACTCTGTCTGATCCCATGGACCATACAGTCCATGGAATTCTCCAGGCCAGAATACTGGAGTGGGTAGCCTTTCACTTCTCCAGGGGAATCTTCCCAACCCAGGGATCGAACCCAGGTCTTCTGCATTGCAGGTGGAATCTTTACCAGCTGAACCACAAGGGAAGCCCAAGAAGAAGGAAAGTGAAAGGGAAGTCGCATCTGACTCGTTGCAACCCCACAGACTGTAGCCTACCAGGCTTCTCCATCCAAGGTATTCTCCAGGCAAGAGTACCGGAGTGGGCTGCTATTTCCATCGCCTGGAACTCTGGTCTCCCGCATTGCAGGCAGATGCTTTACCCTCTGAGCCACCAGGAAAGGGAGTTTCAAATCGCGCTTGACCAGCTAGCTAGAAGCAGAAGCTGCTGAAAGTTCAGCTCCTGAGGCAAATGCCCTCCAGCCCCACCCAGTCCTTGGGCACAGCAACCCTGTCCTAAAACAGGGTAGAGACTGTGGCTTTTGGCTTTAAAATAGGACTCTGTTTTCTCTCTCTCCAATTTCATCCCCTGGAGACCAGACTCAGCTGGGTTGGCATCCTCCTGCTTGGCAGTAGAAACCATTCAGCATTCCACCTTGTCCTCCATAACAGGGTGCCAGGATGCATGCTACTGTAGAAAGCTGTTGCTTTGGCAGGTGAGAAAAGCAAGGAAATGGAAGGATTATACAACTTTATCTCACTGAGGTAGGAACTTTACCAAGAAACATTCAGCTGACGTTCAGCTGGAGTGATGAATTGGTTGGAAGGTTTGGGGATCAGAGCTGAGGAAAATGAGAGAAGCTGAGAAAATATGCTGCTCCAAGGGACCTGAAATGGAGACAAGTAAATCTGTAATAAGGTCAGTTAGCATGGTTCAGGGATTTTCTGCAGGAGAGTCCCCAAATACAGACAGAGAATCTTCTAAAAGCAAAATCACTAAAAAGGGAGGGGTGAGAACTTGAGGGACTTGGGGAGTTTTAGGCTTCCCCTGGTGGCTCAGATGGTAAAGTATTTGCCTGCAATGCAGGATACCCAGGTTCAACCCCTGGGTTGTGATAATCCCTTGGAGAAGGGAAGGGCTACCCACTCCAGTGTTCTTGCCTGGCAATCCCATGAACAGAGGAGCCTGGTGGGCTACAGTTCATGGGTCAGACGGCACTGAGGGACCAAGCACACACAGAGCATCTAAAACATAATCAAGATTTGGCTTTCTGTATAGGATAATCAGATGTCAAGATCTCAGTTTTTCTAAAAGAAAAAAACTACAAAGTGGTTTCTCTTTAATCCAGAAATTCCCCTTAAACTGGAAAGGTAGGAGGGAGGGGTAGGCAGGAACTGAAAAGGCCGGAGGGAGAAGTGGGAGTAGATGACCTTCAAGGACCCTCCCAGAGCAACAGCACCCAAAGGCAGGATAGTCCCCTGAGGGCGAGCTGGAAATTTGTGAGAGTGTTTTTTGAGTGTTACAAAGATAACATTTAGTAAAGCTAAATGTAATCAATGTTACTTCTTTTAAAAGATAAACACCAAGTATTTCTTGCTTGACTTTAACGTACATTGAATTTTCTGGGATTGCAGCTACTGAATATACTGAAGGAAAATTGTACCTCCTTTTATGGAGAACTTTACCAAGAAATATTCAGAACTTTTGAAATAATACCAGTAGTAACATGTCAACTAATGTTGTTTAAATCAAAACAATACACTTGTTTTAGTCTGCATATATAGCTTTTGCAGTCAAAAACTCCACATACAGAAACTGTTAGGAAATTACTGAGCTATATAAAAAATTTTGTTTGGGCAAAAAATGCTTAGAATTGGGCAGCATCCAATCTAGCAGAGAGAAAGGAGCACCAAGGAACTGTACAACATGAAAGATTTATCTGCAGAAGGGTGGAGGAACAAGGAAGTTAGAGGAGGCCAAAAAAAAAAAAAAAGAAGAAGCATTTTGTTATTGCAGGGTTACTTTCCTTCAGTTGATGGCAGGAGTCTGTCAAGCAGTTTACCCAACTGGTGCTGATCAGATGATTCTTGATTAACTAGTTTAAGATTCCATTTCTGGGAGAACAGAAACTGTAATTAGGTTTTGGTTTGGCAACATGGGCCTTGGCATAACTGATTCCATTTTGGGCCTGTTGTCTTATTTTTTAACACTACAGACATATGACGATTCCATTATGCATTCCAGTAAAACTGTGACTAAGCATTTACACATCCAACTGTGTGTTTTATTACAAATTACTTCCAGTTTTTTTAAGTAAAGGGTGTGACACAAAACACTTATTATTTAAAAAGGAAGAAGGGTATAGATATGTAGAGCTTAGACCCATTAACCTAGGGTAAGTTTTTTTTTTTTTTACTTCGGGATCAATAGACCTTTAAGAGCATCATGAAAACCAGGAGACTTCTTATACATTTACATATAAGCATAAACACTTGCATAAGCACCTTACCCTTTGTATATGCAAACAGATTCATTCTTAAGGGACATTTGGAAGAGGAGGTACTGGATGAATGTGTGTGAATATATTACTAAACTATTAAATTCTATTAAAAACTATTAAATACTTTACTAAACTATTAAAATTGGACCAGTGTAAACAGAAAACAACCCTTATTCCTTTGCAGCCTTATGTTTAAACTCACCTGCTGTGTGCTAGGTCGCTTTAGTCTTGTCTGACTCTGTGACCCTATGGGGTATAGCCTTTCAGGCTCCTCTGTCCATGTGGATTCCCCAGACAAGAATATTAGAGTGAGTTGCCATGTCCTCCCCCAAAGGATCTTCCTGATCCAGGGATCTAATCCACATCTCTTAAGTCTCCTGCACTGGCAGGCAGTTTCTTTACTAGCGCCACCTGGGAAGTCCCTTAAACTCTCTAGAATGGCTCTTATCTGTCTCAGCACAAAATCTTGGGCATGCTCCGCAGTATTTTCACCGTCACTTTCACATGAGTTTTGACAAAGATTCTCTTTTTGACTACATTTCAGCCAGGCACTTCTGAGCCCTCTCTCGAGTAGGCCTCAACCTTGGCCTGTAAAGATTAGAAGAAACACAAACATAGTTTCTAACAGCTCAAGGCCACATCCCCAGGACAAGTTTCACTCCCTTAAAGAGCCTCCCTAGAAAACTCCATGCTGCCAAAAGAATTGACTGTTGCAGCCATCACCAGAAGATAGAGCCTTGCCTCCCTCTCTGTGGGAGAAGAGACTTTGATAAGGGCCAACTAACAAACACAGATGGGTTTCACAGGCACCACCCCACCCTTCTAGCTTTTCATAATTTTTCACTTCCCTGACTCTGCTAAGGCCCTCACCCTCCCTATTCCATTTTCTCCCCTTTAACTGCCCAGCCACCTCTGCACAAATTCCACTAAAAGTTGGGTTCAGTTTACCCTGGAATCTTCTCCCTGTGGCAACAGTGTAGTACTAACTAAAATTTGTTCACTTTAACTAGTTCACTAGTTCATTTGTTCACTTTCACTTTAACTTGTTTTCTGTTTACGCTGTTTATCTGGCTTTGTTTTTCTTTGATAGTTTTTAGGATTCAGGCTACCCACCTTTTTGCTGAAGTCACCACACCCTTTCGGGTGATCATCTTGGGCCAAGTCCAGCTCCCTTCCCTACATCTACATCTGGTTTTGGGGTCACTTATGCATGCCCTAACCCATCAAACTTCAGGTTCAGGCCATTCCCAACAGAGTTCTCTTGCTTAACTCTGTTGTCAGAAAAGTAGCTCACTGCAACATTGAGACCCTCAGGTCTGAGTCAAGTGTCCTGTCTTCCAAGCTTCCTTCTTGGTTGGTTTCAGAATGGCCTAAGCACCCTCCTGGGATTAGGAGAACATCAACCCAATGATACAGTGGACTCTTGCTATTCATTTCTTTTTCCTTCCTACAATCAATTTTTTCTTAAACTCATCTGGTCTTTATTTAAACTTTTTTCTTCTATGTTTTATTGATATATAATTGATACTCGGTACTCTGTATCTTTCAAGTGTGCAGCATAATGATTTGAAATGAAAACGAACGTCAGGAAAAGATTACCACAGTAAGTTCAGTGGGCATCCATCATCTCATATAGAAACAAAATTAAAGAAATAGATATATTTATAGATGTATAGATATATTTTTCCCTTGTGATGAGAATTCTCAAGATTTACTCTCTTATCAGCTTTTACATATAACATACTGTTACCAATCCCCGATGGATCAAGGATCCTTTAATTTGGGTCCTTTGCCTGGAGTTGTAAATGCCAATCAAAGGAAACTGACTTTGGTATAGCAGAGCAGAAACTTTATTCATTGACCAAGGAATGGAGAAGAGAGAGTTCATGCTCTAAAAACACCTTCTTCCCCAGGAAATTTTAAGAGGTAGGAGGGAGACTTGTCATCAGGGCTCTAGGAAAATGGTGGAGATAGATTTTCTTGAGCAGCCAAGGGCAGCCGGAGCTCACACAATCTTCCACAATTCTTTGCACATGGTACAAATTATTCCTAGCAGAGAACAAATCCCTCCTTGGGCAGAGATCTTAGCATGGCAATGAAGCAGAGGTAACTTTCGGATATCTCCAGATCTCGTCTGCTCAGGTACATTTCTGTGGTCAAATCAGAGCCAGCCGGTTCAGAGCAGTTGACCACAGCATTTCTCTTAAAGCACAGATGGAAAACATCTCTGTCAAATGCCAGGTGCTTTAGAAACAAACACGGGGATAAATTAACACAAGCATACTTTAGCTCTCAGGGGCTGGTATGGATAACAATGCAGCAGCGTTAATTATGTTTATCATGTTGCACATTACATCGCTAGGACTTACTTGCCTTATAACTGGGCATTTGTTCCTTTTAAGCACCTTCATCTAGTTCCCCCTCCCCGCCACCTCCTACCTCTGATAACCACAAATCTGATCTCTTCTTCGATGAGTCTATTTGTTTTGAAATACAATTGACATACAACACTATTTAGTCCCTGGTACACAACATAGTGATTCTGTATTTCTATACATTTCAGTATGATCACCATGACCTTTCTACCATATGAGGACACAGTGAACCAGAAAACAGACTCTCAGCAGACAGTGAAACTTGTGGTATCTTGATCTTGGACTTAGCCTCTAGAACTTGAGTAATACATTTCTCAACCAGGTGGGCTTCCCTCGTGGCTCAGCTGGTAAGGACTCTGCCTGCAATGCAGGTAGACCTGAGTTCCATCCCTGGGTTGGGAAGATCCCCTGAAGAAGGGACAGGCTACCCACTCCAGTATTCTGGCCTGAAGAATTCAGTCAGTCGGATATGACTGAGCGACTTTCACTTTGACTACTTTCAGTTTATGGTATTTTGTTATAATGACCCAAACAAACTACCGGGTTTTCAGTTTTTTTATAATTGTTGAAACTTGCCTGTGATCTAACACTAAATGCTGAGGATGAGTATATTCAGCTGCTCAGCTGCAGCCGACCCGGCTCCTCTGTCTATGGGATTCTCCAGGCAAGAATACTGGAGTGGGCTGTTGTTTCCTTCTCCAGGGGATCCAGTGATCAAACTCACTTCTCTTGTGTCTCCTGTATTGGCAGGTAAATTCTTTACCACTAAGACACCTGGAAAGACCACTTGATGATTTTTAGTGATGTTCAGTATATGCTTGAAAAGAATGTGTAATACTGCTTTTTTCAGTACAAATTTATATATAAAGATGCATGCACAAGTAATCTATTACATATAATAAATCACATAATTATGCATTAAATACTAGATTATATTATTATATAATGTATGTTGTATGAAATATGTTATATATTACATATAATATGCTGAAAATTATCACCACATTAAACTTAGTTAACATCTGTTACTATACACAGATATTACATAATTATCAACCATATTTCTCACACTGTAAATTTCATACCCGAGACTTATTTTGTAAGTGGAAGTTTGCACCCCTTAGTCTCCCTCATCTATTTCTTTCCTCTCCTCAATCCTGCCTACAATCAAACTTTGATTTTTATAAATATAGATGGAGTCATGGGTATCTTATTGTTGCATCCTCAACATTTAGCCTCTGCCTAGGTCAGAGTAGGCTTTATAGGACTTTGTTGTTTGTTTTTAATGGATGAATGATTATGAAATTGATAAATTTTTTTGCATGTAAGTTAAGGCAAAGAACAACAAAGAAAATTCTAAATAAGGTTATTTTTCTGTTTCAGTTTTCTTTCTCTCTTATCCAGTTTATTTACTTATTCCAATTATGCTTTTCTCTCACTCTTTGAGTCACCAACTTTTTCCCCTTAAAGTGATTGCTTTCCTTCCCCTTTTCATTTTACACTCCAGAAGTCTGGCTGAATTCATTCTTTACAGTAGAAAAGAATGCTAACTGTAGGGAGACTTCCAGAGTCTTTCTCAGATGCCCCTTTCATTCTGTGGAAGTGAAAAGAGTGTCTGCCCTGGGTAATAGAGGAAAATTGGATAGTATAAATTGTTTCCTTTTCAATTTATTTTCCACAAAAGAAATCCTGCTTTAAAGGGAAACTTATTTATAGATAGGATAAGTGAATTTGATTCTTCTTTGGGTTAGCCACAGTGTTGACACAAAAGGGAGAAAAACACCGGAATTGTTACACTTACCCCATTGGTTGTTTCAGATGGCCAGTTCCTTTACCAGAAACTGAAGGTCTTTCACAACTGACTTTGGATATCACGGATGAAAGAAAACATTGCATAGTATCAGCCAGCCTACAGAACAAAGACCCTAAATTCATAGACACTCCTAAACTGAAAGTGAGAGAAATGTAACACAAACTAGTAAAGCAATAAAGAAAATTTGTTTGCATTACTATAAAGTCCAGGGATGGTCATTATTTCAGGTACGACTAGATCTAAGGACTGAGAGGACGTTAGGGTTCTGACTATGTTTACCTCTAAGAGCCACATAGTAGGCAGGGTGAGAATTCCAGAGTTTCTGCACTGGAAATTTGCCCTCCCTCCATTTTTAGTAACCCTAAGAGAAAGAGAATGTTTTCTTGATAGTTCCTGTAGAAAAGCCTCAGAGAAGGTTCTGATGAGTCTAGCTTGAGAGAGGTGCCTCAAATCAGCACTGTAGCCATGAGATAGTATTCCAATTAGTCAGGGATAGGATCCAGCTTCATTCCTGTAACTGAGGCATGGGGAGGCTAATGGCTAAGGGGTGGGGTCGGCCCCAAATCATACTGCACAGACTGGGTCCCTTTCGAAACAGGCATTCTAGAAGTTTTCAAAGGAAAGAAGTACTGGCCAACCCCCACTCTTCCATCAGTATTTTTTTATGGGTCTCCACTTTAAATTTCTTTCAAGTTTGACACTTAAAAGATGGCAATTTCTTAAAGAATCCTGTTATTAATTCCATATTTAGTAAATTTTTTTATCAGAAATCATCTCTAGTTCAATCAAGATTACTCATGCTCTAATTTACTTTTCTGTTGGAATCTTGATAGAGATGTCAAACAGTTATGACAACTTTGTTTTAGTGACTTTATGGCTTGGAAAGAGAGAAAATTAGAAAAAAAAAAAGAGACACAAATAAAACAGATGCAAAATAACTCCAAGAGTGCAGCAGCATAGTTATCACTGAAAAAATTGGTAGCCTTAGTTATCATTGGAGTCAGCATGAGAGATCCTGAAATTAACTGGGATATAGGGAATTTTATGGAAAGCTAGCTGAGTTCTCATTGCTGTCCACTGGAGTTTGTGATCTGAGATTCAAACTCACAGTAAGTCCCAGTCTGAACTGGGATTCCCATCTTCCACCTAATTTGTTTCTCTGCCTTGATTTCATAACTCAGAAAATGCCACCAGCATCAACACAGATGACCCAATTAGAAACTAGTTTTTACTTGCCAGTCTTCACAAACGTTTAATGTAACACTTTCTGCATCCACCCTTGAATCTATTCGACTCTTTCCCTGTCCATTCACCTACTCCACTCATTCAGTTCCTCAAGAAATCTCGAGTCCACTGGGCCAGGTATATAGGAAATGAATAACCATAAAAATAACTTTATAGTTATGATCAGTGCTATAAGGATGAGTACAAGGGGAACAAGGAGTTCAGGGATGACTACCTAAGGAAGTGATATTTAAGTTGAAACTTGAAATCTTGTGAGAACTGGCAGAAAGTGGGAGATCACGTGTTCCAGCCGAAAGGAAGTTTGTGTGATGACCATTTACACAGTTGTGATGTGTTAGAAGGATCGTGGAGGAGAATTACGGGGTGTAGGAGAAACTGAAAAATGGCCACAGCAATCTCAAGACATCATTGTCTTTCACCTGGATGACTGCCATAGCATTTTAGCTTTTCTCTTCATGGACTTTCATTTTCCTAATCTCTTCTTCAGAGGATCACAAGGAGGTTCTTTGTAAAGCATGAATCCAACATGTTTCTTTCTTACTTAGAGACTCTCCAAAGCCTTCAGGATAAACACCTAAATCTCCCTAGCACAGAGTCAAGGCCCTTGGGATTTGTTCTCCCGTGTTTTTCTCCTGTTCTCCCTCATGGTTCCTAGGAGTCTATGTGGTGACAGTCACTTCATTTGCATCTTTGGAGATGACTTGCGTGTGTTTGTGTGTGTGTGTTAGTCCCTCAGTTGTATCTGACTCTTTGTAACCCCATTGCTCTGGCTTATTTTCATCCGTACCTCTGACTGTGCAACAGATTCTAACTAGAAGGCCCTTCCCTCCTGGAATTATGTTCAACTCATCAGACTCAGTTTTTTAAAGGTTTCTTCTTGGAAAGCCACCTCACAGCACTCTGTATGCCTCTAACATAACACTTGGCACAAAGTCTTGAGATCCATTCATTTGATAAATATTGAGTGGTTACTATTGCTAGCACTGTTTTAGGCACTGGAGGATATAGTAGTGAACAAAATAGATATTAGGTCAGCTTTACCCCTCAGGTTATGAGAATCTGGAGCACTGATTGTGCCTTAATCATTTCTGTATCCTCAACAGATGAATAACAGTGCCAAATATAATTAAATCTGAATTGAATTGAGCTAGTATTCAAGCCCAGGTCTGCGTAATTTCAAAGTCTATGATCTTTCCACTACTATGTGGAATCCAGATGAATCCGAGTCTATTAAAGTAAAAATAGTAACACTATTAAAGAAAAATGGCAGAGTGGATCATAAGTAACCAGGACCTGGTTCATTTAAAATGCTCAATAAATAATGTTATTTTGCCAAATCGTCCTTTTAAACTACCATCTTTGGCTCAATGAGTCACCCTCTGGCATATTACCTTAATTTTCCAACACTTGTCTCTCCTTCCTCTCCAGACACACACTCTAAATTCAGAACCATTTATCGCTATACAGTTTAATAGAAGAAAAAATTAGATACAATCTAAATGTTCTTCTATAAGATACTGGTTAAATAAAGTAAATTCTTCCAAAGGATTATTATACAATTCTTAAGTTAGCACTAAATGCAACTGACAAAGAAAGATGACCATATATTGCTAAGTTTAAAAAACAAGCTGCAGAATAATGTATATAGACCAATTTTATTAAAATATATATATGGATATGATACATACATAAATAAGAAAAAATCTACAAGGATCATAACTGTTCAGAAAAGCTTCATTCTGGAGGTATAGTAGGATCTTCTCATTTATATATATTTTTTCAAAACAAACAACTTTTTACTAAAGTATAGCTGATTTACAATGTTGTGTTAGTTTCAAGTATACAGCAAAGTGATTCAGTTATACACATGTGTATACCTGTTCTTTTTCAGATTCTTTTCCATTATAGTTTATTATAAGATATTGAATATAGTTCCTTGTACCATGCAGTAGGTCCTTATTGCTTATATGTTTTGTATATAGTAGGGTGTATATGTTAATTTCAAACTCCTAATTTATCCCTCCCCTGTCCTTTCCCCTTTGGTAACAAGTTTGTTTTCTATGTCTATAAGTAGGACTGAGATTCTTAGTTTAGAGACACCCCTGACTTTCCTAGAGCTTTGTCAGCTGGGCCTCGGGGGACTGACTGTGCACCCTATGACAGAGCATATACCTTTTGCATGTATGTAGAAATGTGCTTTTTCCCCCAGGGATGGTGTACATTATCATCATTAGGTTCTCACATCCTTGACCTAAGATACATTGAGCCATCTATGCAGAAGACAGATGTTTAGGAAGTCCTCCATGAATGTCTTTTATCTCCATTAGGTTTTTAACTTTTTAAAATGTTTTATTGAAGTATGGTTGATTTTTAGTTTTTTTAAGTTTTTGGTACATAGCAAAGTGATTCAGTTGATACGTATATGTATTTTTTGATTTTTTTCCATTACAGTTTATTATGCAGGAGACTCAGCTTCGATCCCTGGGTGGAGAAGATCCCCTGGAGGAGGAAATGGCAACTGGCTCCATATTCTTGCTTGGAGAATCCCATGGACAGAGGAGCCTGATGGGCTACAACAAAGAGTCGGACATGACTGAGTGACTGAGCACAAGATATTGAACATAGTTCTCTGTGTTATATAGTAGGACATGGTTGTTCAATTTATATACTTTTGTATTGTTTGATTTTAGAATAAACTTGTATCATTTTCATAATCAAAAAGGAAGATAAGGGTGAAAATATAAAAGATGCTCTGATAACATAAACTATTACCATATTAATTCCTATGATTTTGTTTTAAAAGCTGGTTAGTTTGAGCACAGCTTCTAGTCTTAGCAAAGTTGTAGTACTCTTGCCTGGAAAATACCATGGACAGAGGAGTCTGGTAGGCTGTAGTCCATTGGGTTGAAAAGAGTCGGATACGACTGAGCGACTTCTCTTTCACTTTTCACTTTCATGCATTGGAGAAGGAAATGGCAACCCACTCCAGTGTTCTTACCTGGAGAATCCCAGGGACAGTGGAGCCTGGTAGGCTGCTGTCCATGGGGTCACACAGAGTCGGACACGACTGAATTGACTTAGCAGTATTACTTAATTCTGAAACTGAAATGAGAAATCTTTAGTTTTACTTCCAGATGTGTTTGACTGACTTTTGACCAGGCCATTTAGCCTCCAGTCTGTATCCCTATATGTGTATTAAGCAATTTGACTTAGTGTTACAAGTGGCATTAATGCATTTAAGTAGAATTATTTGCCGGG